>CM019151.1:38022312-38414060 GCA_009733165.1 Naja naja
CACTATTCACAGGCTACTTCCCAACATTCAGAAGAAACATTTCCAGAAGCAAGCACTGACTCTTAAAGACTACCAAGGGAACAAGATTTCAGTAGTTGGAACAAGAGAATTCAACGTGAAGTTCAAAGACCACACCAAACGTTTGCCCCTGTCCATCCATGGTGGACAAGGACCGCCCAAGCTTTCTGGGACTTGAGTGGTTCAATCCACTAGGCATCGAGGTGACTGGCATCAATCACGTGAGCAACTCTGAATGGGAGGAGGCCTTGAAGTCTGAGTTTCCAGAGGTCTTCAGCGACGGATTGGGCAAGTATATGGAAACCCCTATCACTTCCAGCCTAGATCCCAAGGTGCCCCCAATTCAGTTTAAGCCCAGAAGGGTTCCATTTGCTTTAAAGGAAAAAAAATGATGCACAATTAGATAAATTAATTGCTCAAGGAGTTTTAGAGCCCACTGACCACTCCAGATAGGAAACACCCATAGTCACACCTGTCAAGACTGATGGGTCAGTAAGAATCTGTGGGGACTATACGGGGACACTGAACCATGCGCTGCAGCAGAGCGCATACCCAGTTCCAGTGGTGCATCATCTATTACATTCACTTTGCAGGGTACAGTCTTTGCCAAATTGGATCTGGCCCAGGCATATCAACAACTAACAGTTGATGATGCCACTGCAGAGGCCCAAACCATTATGACTCATAGAGGTGCCTTCAAATGTAAAAGGTTATCATTTGGAGTAAGCGTGGCACCAGGCATCTTTTCAAAGCCTTATATGGAAGGGATGCCCAGGACTGCCAGGGGTAGTGCCTTACTTTGATGATGTGTTAACTCTCTGCTGAAAATGACACTCAGCTTCAGAAAGACTCAGAGAAGTCCTTACCAGATTCAGGAGCGGGTTAAAAGTCAAGGAAGAAAAATGCACTCTTACAACTGACAAGGTTGAGTTCCTGGGCTATATGATTGACAGCATGGCATCCACCCTACCAATGCCAAGGTTCAAGCTCAAAGAAGCCCCTAGACCTAAATGCAAAATAGATTTGCAAGCCTTCCTTGGACTCATTAACTTTTATTACATGTTCCTACCTCACAAGCAACCATTGCAGACCATTGCATGTGATTACTTGACAAAAAGTCTGTTTGGGTCTGGGCAGGAAGAACAATCAGCATTCAACAGTATTAAGAGACTAATCACGTCTGATGCTGTACTGATACAGTTCTCTGAGAATTTGCCTGTTGTACTGACTTGTGATGCATCCCCTTTTGGAGGTGTGGGGTGGGTTTGAGCCACAGGCTTCCCAGTGAGAGAAGCCCCTATTGCATTTTACTCTCGCACTTTGACCAAAGCAGAGAGGAATTATAACCAATTGGACAAGGAAGCATTGGCAATTGTTGCAGCTGTCAAGAAATTTCATGAATATCTGTATGGCAGAACATTTACCATTGTTACAGATCACAAAGCTTTGTTAGGCATTGTGGTAGGAGATAAACCTACACCTACTATCCTGTCACCAAGAATGCTGAGGTGGACTGAATTTTGCTGCTTATTCTTACAACACTTATTCCACAAGCCTGGCAAGGACATTGGACATGCTGATGCACTGAGTCGTTGCCCACTTCCTTGCCACAAGGAGGACTTTGAACCTGAAACACACACCTTTTTCCTAGAAACTGTTGCCAAGCTCCAGTGCATGCTGCTGAAATTGCCAGAGAGACTGCCAAAGACACTTTATTGGCTCCTGTGATAGGCTGGATTAAGAAAGGTTGGCCTCTTCAAGATCTACCTCACCTTGCCCAACCTTTTAAGTCCAGGCAAACTGAATTATCTGTATTAGAGGATGTATTTTGTGGGATAACAGGGTGGTTATTCCTGCAAAACTACAAAGAGAGGTTTTGGAAATGTTACAGGAGGGTCGTCCTGGTATTGTAAGGATGAAGGGATTGGCCAGGGGTTATGTGTGGTGGCCAGGTATTGACAAAATGGTTGAAAACTGGCTTGCATCTTGTACCAACTGTCAGGTAGTCAGGCCTGCCCCACCTCCCACCCCCAAACAGGAATGGGAATGTCCTAGGGGCCCATGGTCTAGGATCCACATTGATTTCGCAGGCCCTACCAGAGGGCACACCTTTCTTATTATAGTAGATGCATATTCCAAATGGCTAGAGATATCCCTATGGCATCCACCACAACTGATGCTGTCGTCAAGCAGCTCAAAAACTTTTTGTAACCCATGGTTACCTGATGTTTCTTGTCTCTGACAATGGCCCTCAATTTACATCCAACCTCTTTGAATCCTATTTAGCACAACAGGGTATCAGACATGCCCTCATTGCCCCTGGGCACCCTTCGGCTAATGGCTGGGCTGAACGCATGGGTAGCTCGTTTCCCAAGGAGAAACTTCAGCAACTGGGTCCTGGGGACATCACTGAAAGTTGAAAAACTTCTTAGTGTTCAGCACATCACTCCTAACCCATCCAATAACTTATCCCCAGCAGAGTTGTTGATGGGTAGGAAACTTAGGTCTTCCCTTGACCGCCTTCATCCCACTTACGCACCCAACGCACCACTAGATTCCACTTCCAAAGTTTGCACTTCAGTGTGGGTGATTCTGTTTATGCTAAGAACCTTATGAACCTTCATGGATTCCTGCTGAGATAACTCAAATCACAGGCCCTCGTTCTTACAGGATGCAAACAGAGGATGGAGTCCTCTGGAGCAGGCACATTGATCAACTTAGATCCAGGTTTTCTCAGGAACATCGCACTTGTTCCTCTCTAGTTCCCTCACCTGATGTCAATTCTAGGGGGGAAGGGGAGGAACAGGAGGATAATCAGCAAGCAAAAATCAACCCCATGTGTAATGAGCCATTATGACAGGAACCATTCCAAAACCTGTCACAATGCCAAAATCCATCCTTAGAAATGGAAGATTGTACATCACTACCTGACTTGGGTGCTGACATTGGGCTGGAGATGGGTTGGGAGGAGAGACCAGATTCTAACAATCAAACAGGGTCTTCTTTCACAGGAAGCCCCAGTAGGGAAATGTCAGCAGACACATTTCCTCTTTCACTGGGTGAGAATGTTAAAACTTCTGAACCACGAAGGTCTCAACGTACACGTAAGAGCCCCACCTATTTAAAAGAATACATTAGATAGGTTGGGGTTTGGTATGGATTGAACCTAGTGGGGTGGGTGTTATGTATGTAGGTTTTAATGTCATTGGTTTAGTTTGAATTGTTCTTGTAAAATGTAAAATGATTGGTTTGAAAAGTGCGGGAAAACCCTGCACTCTGATTGGCTGGCAACTGCAGCTGCTGGCTATAAGTAGCAGCCGTAGCCCAGCCAAGACGGGTCCATTCGAGCTGTAGTCACTAATAAACTCTTCACTGAAGCTCTTCGCGTCTGACTCTTCATGCAAACTTAACATAAATGACAATCAAAAATAATTACAGATCAATTAGGACTGTATGTTTCACTTATATTAATAGGTGGTTGATAAAATAAATAAACTATTAAAATCTGAGTGAAACCAATGTAGATTCTGCCCATCCTGAAAGAGAAAACATTCTAAGCAAATAGCCAAGTTATACATGCTGATCTAATAATTTCACAACAAAGCTTGAAATCTTCTTTTGGTGTTTTTTATTGTTATGATTTGTTGCACAGTCAGCCAGATGTTCAGACTGGATTTGGCATTTTTATCTAACTATCTAGTTCTTCCCTATTGTGGACTTGGGATAGGCAGATGTGGATATTTGATGAGGTTATCATTGCAGGATATAAACTGCCTTTTACAATTGACTGATTATAATTTTAATTGATGATAGTTTTGTAAATGTTGATGCTGTTCAAGTGGTAGTTGAATGGTTTTGGAATTGCAGCCGAGGCACCTACCACTGTTAGTACTACCTTTGCCTTGTTTTGCCACATTAGTTCTATTTATATGTGGAGCGGTGGTGGGATTCAGCCAGTTTGCACCACTTCGGGAGAACCAGTTGTTAACTTTCTGAGCAATTTCTTGAACCGATTGTTGGAAGAACTCATTAGGGCATAAAACCAGTTATAAGTTGTTAGATTATTTATTGTGCAGGTATTTGTTTTTTACTATCTTCTCCAGTTTGTTCTCTTCTACTTTGCTGTCTCCAGGTACCTTCATGTCTGCTATTCTTACTTTTTTGTCTTTTTCATGATGTTGATGATGACAATGATGATGATAATGACGATGATGATTGGTTATGCCATCGGCCAAATGTTTAGACTGGAATCTGGCATTTTTATCCACCTACTGAGTCCTTCCCAAGGACTTGGGATTTTGTTTGATCGTATTAAAGATATAATTGCAGAATGTAACCTTGGGATTTTTCCCATCAACAGTTGTTAAATCTGGTATGTTATCTGGTAGTGATGGAATGTAGTAAACTAGATTCCCAGAGGGAATAAATTCATTTCTGATGACTAAGAGGCAGCTTAGTTCAGGACTGAAAATAACTTTTCTGTTAGATGCTCTTGGACTGTATCAGCTACCACACCAGTTACCAATTTGAAAGTTCATTTTAACTTGGTGCTGATCAATTTCTGATTTTCTTTGTCCTTTGACAAAAAGAAAATTACCGTATTTTTGGTGTATAAAATGTGCTTCCCCCCCTCAAAAGTGGATGGAAATATCTGTGCGTCTTATACAGTGAATATAGCTGAAGCTCCACCCACCTGCTGCCCCCCACCCTTCGGCCTCTGCCTCCCAACAATTTGCCTCCTTGCACCAAACAATAAACAGCCTGGGCAGCTTCAGCACAGCCTGATTAGCTCAAGCAGCTGATTGTCAGTTGGATCGGCCTCCTGGCAATCAACTGTTTCAGGCTGTATGGATTGCCATTGCATATTGTATGCCCCCTTTTTTGCCTCCACATCCCATTTTTGGCCTCCAATCCCCGCCACTTGGAACGGGCCAAAAATGGGGCATGCAAAGGCCGAAAACGGGATGCAGAGGCTGAAAATGGGACATGTGGAGGTGGCAATAGGCGATGGCAATCCCTGCAGCTTGAAACAGATTAGCTCTTTGAGCTAATCAGTCTGTGCTGAAGCTGACCAGGCTGTTTGCTGTTTGCTGCAAGGAGGCAAATTGCTGGGAGGCAGAGACAGAGGCACATTTTTTTCTTGTTTTCGTTCCCAAAAGGTAGGTGTATATTATACTTCAGAGTGTTTTATACTCCAAAAAATACAGTATAATAAAGGTTATTTAAATGTTTCTACACCATTTCTGCTATTATCACAAGTTATTTCATTTTAGCTTCTTTTTATTCATATCCATTTTCTTTACTGAAGCTGCACTCTTCTATTTCTTTCAGTTGTCCCTTAGTAGCATCCAGAATTTTGCTAGGCCTTGTCAGGTGTTGGTTGGCCACAGCATCTCCATTGATGATTTCTGATTCAACTGAAATTTGACATTCTGCCTATGGTGTGTAATTTGAGCTTTGCATTTGATTTTCTTGGCTATAGTTGTTATTTAATACTTTATTATTTCTAATATTTCCTTCAACTTTCTTTTTTTTAAATCAGGTTTTCTTTGATTTTGTTTACTTCAGCTTTTTTCTATTCCAGCTTGCTTGCATCTGATCTCAGCTTGCTGATCTTATTTTCCAGCCTAATTTTCCTTTATAGAAGAAGGGCAATAGAAGAAGGGGATGGCAGAGAATGAGGTGGCTGGATGGAATCTCTGAAGCTGTAGGCATGAGCCTGGAGGAACGTTGTCCATGGGGTCGCGATGAGTCGGAAATGATTTTGCAACTAACAACAACAATTTTCCTTTATGGTAATGTACTGTTTGGCATTTTTCTTCTTGATTTCACATCGAAGATTTTTAGTTATAACTGCACCATGCTATACAGTGGTGGGATTCAAAAAAATTTACTACCAGTTCTGTGGGTGTGGCTTGGTGGGTGTGGTGTGATTTGGTGGGTGTGGCAGGGGAAGGATACTGTAAAATCCCCACCCCACTAACCTGCTTTTCAGCATTCCCTCCCCACCCCACTAACCTGCTTTTCAGCTCTGTTCTCCTGTGCAAGGCAACAAAGAAGACCCAGCCGATCAGCTGGGACTCGGGAGTCAGAGAATAGATTGGGGCAGGGCCAGTCAGAGGTGGTATTTGCCGGTTTTCCAAATTACTCAAATTTTCCACTATCGGTTCTCCAGAACTGGTCAGAACTTGATGAATACCACCTCTGATGTTATACGTTACTTCTTTCAATAAATTGGTGCTTATATTTGATATTACTGTATTAGCATCTTTTAATATTTGTGCTAGGGATTTTTTGTAATAGGTTCAAATTCAGGCAACTTACTGCTTTCTCTCTCTGTGTGTGTGTGTGCGTGTGTGTGCGTGCACACACGCTGTTCTAAATGCTCAGTTATTCCTTAAATTCCTCTTGTTTTTAGTTAGAAAGCTTTTTTATTATTCAGATGTAGAAGAAAAAAATTCTAAAACATCCATGGGTAGATTCAAATGCTTGAAAGTACTAAAATTTATTTAAAGGAGATATAACAGCTATAGATTAAAACCATATTTTCATAACTATATCTGCCTTAATACCAATGATAACGTTTAGCCTATCTTAGTAAACATATTTTGAATATTTTATGTTTATATCTATTACTATTGAAGTCAGGATATCTCCTTGTTAATGGAGGTTTTCTGTAATGTGAAAACTTTACTTATGTATTTCCTTCAATAAAATGGTCAATTTTTATAATTGCAAAAAAAATCATAATACTTTAGCCCTATGTTATAATCCTTTAGCCCTATATTACTTGGCAGTTTGCACCCCAGAGACACTTAAATACCATTAAGGATATAACTTGCTGCCATAGTAACAGATGCTGGCCTTTTTAAGATTTATGTATGGCCCTCTGGGCTTTGTGGTGAACAAAACCAGGATCATCATTGGTGCCAGACATTTTCATTAGGCAGAAATGTCTTCACTCTCTGTTCCTCTTCCAACTCTTTCATCTACAAATGATGGCACCACAGGAAGCTGCTAAATGGCTGAATAGGACAACACTCAAAACAAAATGGCTTTAAGTGGATTCTAGGCAGAAAATAATAACCCCCTGGCTAGTGCTACAATGTGTGTGTGTGTGTGTGTGTGTGTGTGTAAGGTTCCTCCAAAAATTTAGAAGAAAGCAGAACAATTATTCTAATATTATTTGTATACTCAAGCTTTATCATATTGTTTCAAATATGGAAAATTAATGGTTTTTACAGTGTAGGAATTCAAAATTAGCTTTTATGATCAATTACAACATTATGGAAGAGAATAGAAAATTGCTTCCAGTATCAGTTTTAGTAGATGATATTTTGGAAGTATTCTTAACTGAAGGAAATAGAAATTAATAAATAGGGTAGCCATGTATATCCAACCCATCATAAATTCTATCATAAGTCCACTGAAAGAAATGGCAGTTCTAACCTAAATTCTGTCATAAGTCCACTGTCAAGAAATAAAAAAAATATGATACAGAAAAATCTTTTACTGATTAGAATTGTTGGATGAAATTCAAATATTCAAATAGAAATGTTCCAGCTTCAAACTTCTGCCATTTTCTATGTGTCAAAATCTGAGAGCAAAAAATAAAGCATTCACAGAGTATAATTATAAGATAATCTTCCCAAAATGAATATAAATTTCCCACTGGATTCAGTGTCACAGAATACCAATGAATAAATCTGATTATAATAAAAGGTAGTATTTAACCAACTCTAGTATACGTCAATTAAAGGTGCTGTGGCAAGCCACATTATAAAATCCACACAAAGCCAGAAATTTTCTACATCTTTCTTTCTTTGTCTATTTCTATATTTATCACACACACACACATGCACGCACATGCACATGCACATGCACATACAGACACAGACACAGACACACACACACACACACACCTTCCAATCATTTACCCCAATATAGTCGAAGCCAAAAGAATAGAAATAGAGGATTTACAAGTTTAGGTTTCCCTTTTTTAATAAGATGCCTTCTTTGTTTATTAAAACAAACCTAACAGTATTAAATGACCATTGCTGGCACAAATAAACTTCCAAATTCACTATGGATTTTTCAACTTAGCCCTGGCACCTTAGCAGAACTCATTTGATCCATTTCCAAAGAATGCGTATGTATAACTAGGTAAGCAAGCATGATCTAACTAGTGAGTGGATCACATACTTAGTTATTTAGTGGAAGAGAAGCAAGTAATATAAACATGTGTTCATATTTCAACCTCAGTTTTGAAGGTCATTTAACCTTTGATCAGGTAAACCAATATTCAGATTGTTTCTGTCTGGTTGCATTTTATTTGGGTTAGAACCGATGCAAGATTTAGGGACACCCTGATTAAAAAAACATTCATATTCTGACTGATTTAGTGTTGATACAAATAGAAATGATAGAACTATATTTGTACAACATATAAGTATACCCATAGACAAATTCATGCTTTACTAATTTCTTTGATAATTTTTCCTGGGTAAGACAGTGATTAAAATGGATTTTTTTAAAACAAGCCATCTTTTCTATGTGCATGTGCATATATTCAGAAACAGAAATTTTTCAAACAATATGTTGAAATCTACCATTCAAATTTGCAAGCTTTTCATCATTTATTTAAAAAGCCTTCCAACTCTTTTTAATACACCTTTGAATGCCTCAATTTCTTTTGGCATTTTGAAATATGTTTGGTGCGATGGGAAGCAAACAAATTTAATAAAGAAAAAAATAAGGGAAAAATTATAGAGTAGAGTAACATAGAGTAACAATGATTTGGGAGGGGGCTGTTTTCCATGCTAAATGAGAAAATACCTAGATATTGTGATAACAGGGATTAAAACTGCCTACCACACCACTGTGTGAGGGTGGTGGATCGGGTTTGCTAGTCCCCCTCCCTGGAACCAACCCCTGTGATTCATCTTACCACCCGGACATGCTTACCCAACAACTCCGCGGTGAGAGCGCGGTGACTGGCCCGGAGGAGGGCCTTTATTATTGGCCTGCTGGATTACGGTGAGAGAGCAATCCTGATCTACTCTCTGGGACCATTCGGCGGTAGCATGGATGCTGGGATTGGACTGGGTGCCTCAACATCCCAACATCTTTCAACATCTTTTAACATCTTTGTTAACGGACTTGTTTCCATCTTTTGACTCCTCCCTTATATGTGCAATATAACATCATGTGGGTCTATTCGTCAACGGACCTCTGGGCCTTACGGGACGTTCCTCTCTCCGGGCTTGGCCTGCCAGGCTTTCTACAGTGTACCTCGAGGACGGGTTATGGAACCCAGAGAGTTGGCATTGCGTGGGTAGGGTTTGGGGTGGGGGTCCTGGGAAGGGTGGAGGGGTAGGTTCCAGGCCGTCATTAGTCAAATTTCTTATTCGATTTTTAAATGGGTTAGGGAGGGGGGAGGGTTTTATAGGTGTCCACTGTAGCCCCAGTCAGGATCGTGGTCGGGGTGTGGGAGGGGGCGGCGGGGCTCTGGGCGGAATAGTGGGGGCTTTGATCCCTAGGGTGGTTGGAAGGGGAAGGAGTCGACGAGGAAAGGGGCCGTATCATGTTAGGGGAGCGCGTCTCTGCTGTATTCAAGCCGTGATGCGCTCCGACCCCTTGGCCTCTTCTCAATCTCTGGGGGTGTTGGGATCCAGGGCCCCTGGGCTCTGGCTGGTGTATTTTAATGCCAGGTCCATGGGGAATAAGGCACCTCTCCTCCAGGAGGTTATTGAGGAGGAGGCCACGGAACTGGCTTGTATCACCGAGACCTGATTGGGGCCAGAGGGCGGAGTCCCTCTGGTTGATATCTGCCCCGCAGGTTTTCGGGTTATGCACCGGTCTCGACCCCAGGAAGGGATGGAGGGGTGGCTGTGGTTATTCGGGAGACCTTATTTCCAAGGGAGGTCCCTGCTCCGGAGATAGGCGGGTGTGAGTCCCTCCTCGTGAGGTTTGGGCCAATTGGTCGGATGGGCGTGCTGCTTACATACCTGTCCCCCAGCTGTGTATCAGCTGCCCTGCCTGGGCTGCTCGATGCCGTCTCGGGGGTGGCGTGGAGTTCCCTGAGCTTATGGTTCTGGGGGACTTCAATCTGCCCTCCCTGGGTGCGGGGTCGGGGCTGGCCTGAAAATTCATGGCTTCCATGGAGTCCATGGGTCTGACCCAGTTAATAGAAGGCCCGACTCACGAGGGGGGCAATATGCTCGACCTAGTTTTTGTCTCGGAGCGGTGGCGTAGTGGTCCGGGGGGTGGTGTTATTGCAACCCACCCTGTTCCATGGTCAGACCACTATCTCCTAAGGCTGGTCTTCCATCAAGCCACCCCACACCGCTGGGATGAGGAGCCACTGAGATGGTTCCGCCCCAGGTGCCTGATGGACCCTGAGAGGTTCCAGGCAGAACTGGGGGTTTTTCCTGCATCCCTCACCCACAGCCCTGCCGAGGTCCTTGCGGCCGCCTGGCAACAGTCGGCTGTGGGGGCTCTTGACAGGGTTGTCCCCATGCATCCCCTCACTCGGCGCAGATCCCGACCGGCTCCCTGGTATACCGGGGAGCTCCGGGAGATGAAGCGTCGTAGAAGGGGACTAGAGAGTAGGTGGAGGGCGACCCGCTCTGGATCCAACCGAGCCCAGTTGAGAGCTCATATTAGGACTTACCTGGTAGCTGTGGGGGCAGCGAGGAGATCTTACTTCTCTGCCCTCATAGCATCCGCAGATAACCGCCTAGCCGCCCTGTTTGGGGTTGCCCACTCCCTCTTACAACTGGGGGGGGGTGGACCCTCTGCGGGGTAGAGCTGAGGAATTTGGTCTTTATCTGCAGGACAAAATCGCTCAGATCCGGGAAGGGCTGCACTCGGACTTGCAGTGGTCTGAGGAGGGGGAGGCGAGTGGTCTGGCTAATGTAATCTGGACTGAGTTCGATCCTGTTTCCGAGGATGAAGTGGACAGGATTATGCGGTGGCTGAGTTCCACCACATGTTTATTGGACCCGTGCCCTTCCTGGTTGGTTTATGCTTCCAGGGAGGTCACGTGCGGCTGGCTCCAGGCAGTTATCAATGCTTCATTAAGGGAGGGGCTGTTCCCTGCCGCCTTGAAAGAGGCGGTGGTGAGGCCCCTCCTGAAGAGGCCTGCCCTTGACCCAGCCGAGTTGAACAACTTTCGTCCGGTCTCCAACCTTCATTTTTTAGCAAAGGTTGTTGAGAGTGTGGTGGCCCAGCAATTGCCACTTTTCCTGGATGAAGCAGACTACCTGGATCCGTACCAATCGGGCTTCTGACCCGGGTACAGCACGGAGCAGCATTGGTCGCGCTGATTGATGATCTCTCTAGGGCTCGGGACAGGGTTTTTCCTCTGTCCTGGTCCTGTTAGATCTCTCAGCGCTTTTGATACCATCGACCATGGTATCCTGTTGCGCGCTCGGGGGTTGGGAGTGGGAGGCACTGTTTTACAGTGGTTCTCCTCCTACCTCTCGGGACATTCACAAACGGTGTTGGCAGGGGGGCGGAGGTCGACCTCGAGGTCTCTCACTTGTGGGGTACCTCAGGGGTCGGTCCTCTCGCCTCTCTTGTTCAACATTTATATGAAGCCGCTGGGTGAGATCATCCGTGGCTTCAGGGTGAGTTATCATCAGTACGCTGATGATACGCAGTTATACATCTCCACCCCGGGCCACATCAGTGATGCTCTCTCCGTGATGTCCTGTTGTTTGGAAGCGGTGCGAATCTGGATGGACAGGAACATGCTTTGTCTCAATCCAGCCAAGACAGAGTGGCTGTGCATACTGACATCCCGGTCCAGTTTGGAGGTTCCATCTTTGGTCATGGGGGAGGAGGTGTTACCCCCCATGGACAGGGCACGGAACCTGGGGGTTCTCCTGGATTCACGGCTCAAGTTGGAGGAGCAGGTGGGAGCCGTGGCCAGGAGGGCCTTTGCCCAGGTCCGGCTGGTTCGCCAGTTGCGCCCATACCTGGACTGGGATGCCCTGCGCACGATCACTCAGGCGCTCGTTGTCTCCCGGTTGGACTACTGTAACGCTCTCTATCTAGGACTGCCCTTGTGCACCACTCGGAGGCTTCAGCTGGTGCAGAATGCAGCTGCGCGGGTTGTGATGGGAGCCTCCCGATACTCCCATGTTACACCCCTCCTGCGTGGCTTGCATTGGCTTCCGTTGCCCTCCCGGTGAGGTTCAAGGTTTTGGTTTTAACATTCAAAGTCCTACATGGCATGGGTCCAGGATATTTACGAGAACAACTTCTCCCAGCCTCAAATACCAGCCGCCCGTGCGGTCGCACAGGCGGGGTCTCCTCGGGGTGCCCTCCGTGACTCAATGTCATTTGGCGGGGACCCGGGGGGGGCCTATTCTGTGGCGCCCCCACTCTATGGAATCTTCTTCCGCTGGAGCTCCGGCTGGCTCCCGATCTCCGCACCTTCTGCCACGAGCTAAAAACCTGGCTGTTTTACAATCTGGGCAGTGTTGACCCTTGGGGTTGTTTACGTAATTTTGGGGTTTTAATAATAATACTAATATTAATTCGGCTTTAATTTAATATATTTTTAAGTAACTTATTGTTGTATTTTATTTTAGTTGTGAGCCTGAGTCCCTCGGGAGAGGGGGCGGCATATAAGTCGAATTAATAAATAAATAAATAAAACTCTTTAAAACTATTAAAACAAGTTAGAGTAGCTAAGAATGATTATATTTTTGGTCAATATATACATTTCTCATGAAATTTTTTTGCAGACATTAGACAATTTCATGAACAATATTTAAGTGGTTTATTTCTTAAATTTGAAATGGAGTATAGCTATCCTGTGTCTATTCCACTAATCACAAGGTAAAATAATCATATTTATATCCTTAAGTTCTATTATTTTATTAATATAGAAATTCATTCAGCATTTATATCCCTGTAATCAGAGACAATGAAAATCAGAGTGTGTGTATGATACAAGTCATGTTTGACCAATGTTTATTTTATTTTATTTTATTTTTACTTTTCATTTAAATTTGTGATTAGCAACTTATTATTTTTTGTTTAACTTAACAAATATAAGCACATACAAGTACACATTCCTGAAATGAAACTGAAAATGATTTTCAAAATGAGGACAATCTTTTTCAAAATGATTAAGTGACCTTACAAGAACAAAACTCAAGAGATTGTGCTTATGTTTACATAGTAGATATAAAATAGATTTATAAAGTCTAATATCAAGAGTGACTAAGAATTTATTCCAAGATGCAAAGGCCTGAATATGAAATATGGCACAATTTGTGATTCATGCCAAAGAGAGCTCTGAATTCCATTTGTCAAAAAGAGCCTCACTGGTGTCCTATACCACATAACAAACATCTTTGGAAAAAAGCTGAAAAATAAATTTGTGATAAGGACAAATGGGAATGTTATATTTTCAGTTTCAAGTTAATAATAGTAAAAATATATAACTAAAATATTTTATGGGCTAAATGCTATGAAATATAGAGATATCATTTGTTAAAATGTAATTATTATCCTTCCTTCCTTCCTTCCCATTTCTATTTTTTTCTATTAAATTGCATATTTTTTCATGTATTTGGCATTGTGTGTGTGTGTGTGTACTACAAACCATTGTAAGCACACTGAGCTTAAGGGACTTAAAACACACCCATCAGAATTCTATTATAGGATAAGAAATTGGGGCAGGTTCTATACGTTATGATAAGCCAAACATATATCCACAGCTGCAGAAATGTAGCTCAGAAAACACAACTAAAGAAGAGCTGTTTACAAAATAAAGACACAGGTCACCTAAGCAGGACTAGAATAGAAAAGTATGTTTTTTCTCTCAAGAGGGATGATCAAATAGAAAGACAAGCAACTTAGACTGCAATGGCAAGAAAAGTTAAGATAATCACAAAAGTGAATGAAGCTGTTACCAAGATCCCTAAGGAGTAAATTATTATTCCAATCAATGATGTACTAACTACAAATATTTCTCTCTCATCTTCTCTTTTTTTCCTTTCTTTCATACTTAGAATATAGTCACACTTACTTTCTTAAGCTAATCATATGCTGCCTGGCATTGATCCAGAGGACCATGAAAATTAGCTAATAATAATCCTTTCCTTTCTTCTATAGCTCTCATAAAGCTAGGGCAGACAAATTTTCAGTCTTAGTGCCATAGCATGATCCATTTATTTAATTTAGAACATAAGAGCCTTCTAAAAATGGTTCAATTTTTTCCCCTTTCAATATCCAAATCCAAATAAATGACTGTAAAGGTCACTTCTTAGGCGGAAAAAGTACCAGAAGATGCAAATAGATGTATGCAGACTCATGAATTGTCGCTAAAAATATCCATTTCTTTGCCAGCTCATGGAAAAGGTAGTAGAAAAAATTATGAAAGGCTGTGGTCTTATATTTTAGGACATAAAGTGGTAACAGAAAATAATTAAGTTACTAAAATTCACTTCATTCACTTCTTGTTAAGGCGATTCTCTGATTCATTTCAAAGAAAAGGATTATTTTTAGTCTGAGTCAACAGTCCAAGAATATAAATGTCACTGATTTTAAAATATATAAGATTATTATTATTTATTTGGATTACTTTAGAATATTGCACTTTTCCAAAGTATTAATGAGATTGTATGAAGGTTCAGGTGATCTTTCAATTAAAAATAGATGTGATAGAATTATATTTCTGAGTTGAATCTTTGAATTGATTTGAAGCATTAAATAGAATCAGACACCTTCAAATATTTCCTGGGAAATTCAAACTTGATTTGGATTTTATATGGATTTTCTGGATTTGCAAAGTCTACATTTATGAGCCTTTCTTCTGTTTGAAGGAATTCCTTTTATTCCTTAGAAAGTTTGTTTCTGAGCTGGGATCAGGGAAGCAGCAAGCGGTTGCATGAAATTATGTCCTTTATTGTTCTTCCAAGAAAAATGTCAACAAGCTGTTAGGTGGATGACTGCAAGGGACCTTTCTTCTTGCAGCATATTTTGTACATGCTATTCAAATCCTCCTTAGAATACCACCCTTTATCAATTTACCTATAGTGAATTGGTGGAGGGAACCATATTGGAACTTCTTCTCTTTCTTTGCTGGGGCCTCTGGTCCAGCTATTCATGGAATGTACACGTCTTTCTGTTTCAATTTTGGGTCCTCTACCAGAAGCCTGGAAGTTTGAGGGTTATGGAAGTATCTTAGCTATTTCTAGCACTGCAATCTTCTGGAAAAAGGGCTATGATGTTGTTCCTGGGATCTGTTGGAATTATTCTCTCAGCTTATGAGTCAGAGTCCCAGTACTTCTATCAGCACCAGGACCACTTTGGCCTTACATTTTCACATTCTTTCCAGCTCCTCCTTCAGGCCCTGATACTTATACAGCTTCTTTTACTCAATCTTTCTGATGTTGCTGTCACTTGGCACTGCTACATCTATCATTATGGCTGTGCTTTAGTCCTTGTCAACTACCATTATTTTTACACAGAGACACCACACACACACACACACACACACACACACACTCTATATCTATGCTTCGCTACAAAACTATATGATCAGGCTTAGTTTTGGGGGAGAAAAATAAGGGAAAAAATATGCATCTACCTACAAGCATCCATTGGTATTCATCTGGTTAGTGTCCTGTCAGTATGTGAGAGAGTTCAGGAATGTTTGGAAACTGAAGCAGTATTTGCTGTGTGAGCAAGAAAAAGACAGCAAGGAGTCTGGGCGTGGCTTAGCTCAACTATTCTGTACTAAAGCTGGTTGCTGCTGTGAAACTAAAACAGAAATGGAAACTCCACTCCTCTGCTTGTGTTTTGCATTTGGAACAGATTTCTTTTCAGGTGGGGAGGGGGAGTAGAACTCCTTAGCATTAGAGCACGTTAATAATAATATACGGAATACTAATGCTCTGATGGTCATTTTGAAAAATCCTTTCTTAGTGAGCACCTAGAAGCCAAGAGGAACCTACGTGTCCAATTTCAAGGGTTGTAGGGTTTTTGGTTCTGGAGATTTTGTGATGATGCATGAGTGATATTTCACATATATATATTGTTTTCAAAGCAATTCAAAATGCTAATACAAAATTAATGTATATAATCTACAATCTTTATATTTTCCAGAACACATAAGTACAAAATAAATTAATGATTATAACTAGTAAGTGTTAAAACTTGGTGTTTGTTTTAAATTGACAAATTAAAACATTACCTGTATACATAATCTGCTAGCCTGCTAGACCTCAGACAAGAAAAAGAACTTCTGGTTTGAATAGGCATGTACAAAGATGAAATAGTTGTGAATATTAGGTTAAACAGGAGTATGCAAAGAAGAAACTCCCAGTGACTGAGTTGCACTGAATTAATCATACAAGGAACTAGGTCAGATAATTGAAATATTTGTCACATGAGTATGGAAAATATTAAAAAATCACCAGATGTATTCTGTGCAAAGTTCAACTGGAATATCAACATGATGGATAATCACTCAAGATCTAAGATCAATATTCTAACTTCCAAATACAGTTTGTAAACTATCCATGCTGTTAAGAGTGGTTTTTTTTTTGCACCAAACAGGAATAGTTTGTCATTGCCTTTTGTAGATTTATTTTGGAGTTCCTTCTCTCAGTTGAGTTGATTTTTTTCAATTTCTCCCTTTTGCACGATTTCTGCCTTTCCCTTATGGTATTATCGTGCTTAACCTCAATGGAAATTTCAATGAATGCTATGATAAAACAAGTGATCCTTGGAAAATGCATGGAACCTAGTTCTTTAACTGCATTCTCCCAATACCTGTAATTGAAATTCAACTGTTATATTATTTTTGACAATCCAATCTTTCTAGACAAATAAAATAACTTTTGTATTGTGCTATAATTGATTCTCCACTTCTACAAAATTTACAAAATTTATTTTTTTTTTACAAAATTTCACAACTGCTGTAAGTTTTAAAAAAACTCTTGCTTTTGTGAAAACTTTGAAGGTTGTAGTATAAAATTATTCCTGTTTGTTGGATAGAGATTATATTGTTTGCCACAGGGAGAATTCTTCTAACAGTTATTATTTCAACAGGTCAAATACCCATGCAAAAAAAAAAAGCTCACAAGAGCAACAGGGAGACAAGTGGAAATCAAAACCAAAGCGTGGAGAGGAAAGTGGCTCAGATAGAGAGTTTGTTATTTTCACAAGAATATTAGAGAAAGGTGGAAGTAAAGCACATTTAGACTTTCAATATTCTATTGCAATAATCAATCTTAATAAAAGTAGTTTTAGATTTCCCTGGACTCTGTTTCTTGCTCTGATCTGCCCTGTGAGACTGACAGTTATAAATCTTATGACCTTTTTTTTACACCACCATTAATCTTTTCAGAGTGGTATAATATAGTAAGTAAATAACTAAATCTTATTGCATCCTTCTAATTTGTATCAGTTTATAGGGATGCTGTGAAAGTATATATCTTAATCTTATCTTACATTTGTCTTGGTATCCCATATTTTGATTAGCATGTCACTTAAGTATATGATAAACAGCATGAGAGCTACCTAAATGTTTAGATGATCTGAAAATCATACTTAAAATCATACTCATTAATGGTTTCTTATAAAAGTGGAAAAAGATATCGTGAAGTGCCACAAGAGTCAATATCTAGTGAAATTCTGAACACTTATCACAGATGTTGGGAATATGATTCATCCCCATTTCAACTATAGCAAATTTTTGCTTTTTCCCTGGAACAATGTCTCTGAATTTAGCAGCCCATAGTTGTTTCCTACCTCAGAGACAAAGAGGCTGGGACAGCTGTGTCAAAAGTAATGTTTTTTTTCCTCTCAGTGAGGTTTTGCTTGAGACAAAGGAATGTGCATTCCCAATCTCAGAAGCCAGCTGTCATTTGTGTGAATACAGGCTGGAATCACAATGGTAACAAATCAATCATACTTTTTAAATTCAGTTCTGTTCCATATGTCTGTATGAACAGATTTTGTTGTGGTTAACCAGCAGCAGTGAGGAGGAGGTTCCCGAGGAGCCTGTGCTAAGTGCGAGTGAGCGCAGGATGATTCATAGAAGAGCAGCATAGGCGACTTGGGAGTAAGAATGCTAATTAATGGCCCCTCCCTCCAGGGAATATAAGCCTGGTTTCAAAGGGTTTTTGCTCTGTAGAAGGCAAAAACGTTCTAAGAAACTCTAAGGACCCAGCATTGTGTGTAGATATACTGGCTTATCTGAAGAATTCTGTCAAGGCTTTTCTGGTTGGATTAATTGGCTGCAAACCATCTTTTATCTACAAAGAAGTTTATTTGTAGATTAAAGCTGCGAAGGTTTGAGTTACTGAGTTTGTCTGTGTTTGTTCTCTGGGAACCCAGCTGGGTCAGAACAGATTAAATCACATATGGGAACAAGGGGTAAAACAGTTCTTTTTCTAAACAAATATTCCCCAAAGGGTCTCCATTTTCATTCCTGATGGATTTTCAAATGGTGTGATTATTGATTTTGAATTCCCTCATTTCATTCATAATCACCAATCTGTTTGGGTTACCTAGCAAAATAATTATTTTTTCTGTCTCACAAATATTCAGAATAAAAGAGTGGACTGGAGCTTGGAGGTATTCTAGTCCAACCCCCTGCACAAGCAGGATACCCTGTAACATTTCAAACAAATGGTTGTCCAGTCTCTTCTTAAAAATCTCCAATGTTGGAGGACCCACAATTTCTGGAGACAACTCACTGATTAACTGTTCTAACTATTAAGAAATCATTCCTTAGTTATAGGTTGGTTCTCTCCTTGATCAGTTTCCATCCATTGCTTCTTGTCCTCCCTTCAGGTGCTTTGTAGAATAAGTTGATCCCCTCTTCTTTGTGGCAGTCCCTTAGATATTGGAACACTGATTTCATATTACCCAACTCCTTCTTTTCATTAAACTAGACATACCCATTTCCTGTAACTGTTCTTTATATGTTTAAGCATCCAGTTTGGTGTTGGGATTCTATCGGTTTGGCCCGGTTCAGGCGAATCGGTAGTAAAAAATGCCACTGTTCAGCTGAACCAGTAGTAAAAAAACAACTACCGTTTGGCCAAACTGGTATTTCTTTTTCTTTTTTCCTCCCGATGATCAGTTGTTCCAATGATCAGCTGTGCCAGGATCCCCCTCACTGTCTTACTGCTTCACCCAGGAGGTTTCCCTGAGGACCAGGAGGCAAAAAGGGGTGCGTGAGGAGGGTGCTATACAGCCCCCCCGTGGTCCATTTTTTGCCTCAGGGAAGCCTCCTAGGAGCAAAAACACCCCCCAGGAGGCTTCCCCGAGGCCTAGAAAGACAAAAAAATGGAGTACAGGGGGTGCTGCACAAAAAAAAGAAAAAAGCCATGTCCACCCAGTCACATGGCCACTCCTACCTAGCTACTTCCACCTAGCCATGCCCACAGAACTGGTAGTAAAAATATTTGTATCCCACCCCTGGTCCAGTTCCCTTATCATCTTTGTTGCTCATCTTTGTTGCTGCACATTTACTAGAGTCTCAATATTTTTTCTCATATTGTGGCAACCAAAACTGGATGCCCTATTTAAGTGTGGTCTTACCAAACCATTAGAAAGTGGTACTAATGTATCACATGATTTTGGTTCTATCCCTCAGTTTATGCAGCCTAGGACTGTGATGTTTTTTGGCAGATGCAGCATGCTATTGGCTTATAGAGAAATGATTATCCACTAGGATTCCAAGATTCCTCTTGAAGTCATTATTATTGTGGCAGATACCACCTATTCTATACATGTGAATTTTGTTTTTCTTGCCTAAATGTAGAATCTTTTCTCACCATTGAATTTCATTTTGCTAGATAGGCATAGTGTTCAAGTCTGTCAAGATCCTTCTTTATCTTGAACCTATCTTCTGGAGTGATCGCTACTCCTGCAAACTTGGTGTCCTCTATAAATTTCTTGAGTTTTCCTATCCCCCTTGTTTAAATCATTGAAGAAGAAGAAGATATTGAAGAGTAACAGACCTAAGACAGAGTCTTGGAGTATCCCATTGCATACTTCCCTTCATGTAGATGCAGTTCCATTAAGGACTACACAATGAGTGTGGATAGTCAGCCAGTCACAAATCCATCTGGTGGTAATGCTGTCTATCACACATTTTCCTATCTTATCAAGTAGTAGACTGTGGTTTACTATATCAAATGCCTTACTGAACTCCAAGTAAATGATATTCACAATTTCTCTGGTCCACTAATTTAATGTGACTAATTTTGTCACATTTCCAAAGAATACAATAAGATTTGTCTGACATGATCTATTTTTGACAAACCCATGTTGACTTCTGTTATGACTTTGTTTGCTTCTAGGCTTTTGCAGATTCATTGCTTGATTATATTTTCTAAAATCTTCCCATATTTTGATGATAGATATGTAATAGATATGTAATTTCTTGGATCCATTTTGGGAACTACTATATAAGAAACTACTTCCTTACATATGTTTCTTTTAAACAATTTAAATCCCTCTAGCTGTGTATTCCATTCATATGTTTTATGCCACCTAGTTTCTGTAATGTCAACAATGTCGTACACTACAGTGTTGGTAAAAAACCATTTTGTGGGCTTAATGAACCCTAAATTGACAAAACCTTTCCATCATTACATGAAATTTATATTCTAGAATAAGTGGAGAATAATTACTGGAAGCAGAAGAGAGACTGAATAGATTTTTTTTTTTAAAGAATGAAGAAGAAGAAGAATAAGGAATCTAAATGTGTTGTTTTATCAAACTGTTATCGTGCTGGAACCACTAGCTGAAAAGAAAGAGTTAAACCACTAGCCCTGAGGAGGAGCTAAAAGACATTCTAGCTTAGACTCTGGGAAGGAGAAGGAAGTATTTGAAGTTGAGATATTAGGAATGTATTTGTCCTTTCCCAAGGGAAGACAGACAATCTGCTGAGATTCCTATACAGTGTTGTTCATCAATGAATAAACCTCTTTGACCATTTCTTGGAACTATTCTGGGTGTTTGTGCCTGACAGGTATTCTGGGAAACATTTCATTCGAAATAATTATTTATGCATGAAATTTTTTTCAGAAACTAAACTTCATTCAAGGATTTTTTTCTATTTCTGGATTTATTTTTTTGATGCTATGAAATACTAAATAATAAAGGCTTATTTCTCTAAATAAGACTAAATAAACCTTCCTAACCTGGATCTACAGTATATTTTCCATTTCTTAAAAAAATAATATAAGTGCATCTAATAAATTACATAGGATTATCATGTATGATTCATTTTGCAGATGAAGGTCACTATTGGCATGCTGTCATTAGTCTTGCTCACCAAGTCCTAATCTCATAAACAGAGGAAGGATATTCTGTTTAAAAACAGTTTATAGTAATTATCAGGTGATAAAGGTCTTTCTCCTTTAGATGCAAATGAAACTGTGATAAAAAATGAGAATAAAAGATTTTGACCATGAATAACAATTTCTCTTTTTTCAAAAGACAGAAATGTGTGTTTCTCTTCTTTAGTTCATTGGGTTCAGCCTTCTAGGATGCTTGACACAGCCCTTCATTTACAGCTTAATGTAGCAGATAGGAATGCAGATCTGTGGTTTATCATTTTTAATTAAAATATAACATGACTTGCTTGAAATTGTGCTCATAAATTATTTAGCTGAGAACTTCAAATAAGGGACAGTCCTACAAGCAGAACAACTGAATTATAAGCTAAAACCTATCAAGAAATGAGGGGGTAACAGACCTTTATATCAAGATTCTGGAACCTCTACAAAAATACATAATGAAAACTGCCAACAAAAAGAGAGGTTATATAGCAAGTTGAAATTAACATTCTGCTAATAGGGTGAGAAGTATGTTGTATGTGGGGGAAAAGATTCAGAATTGTTTTCTTTTTCTTTCATTTTTCAAGATTCTCTAAAGAAGTTAAAAGGAATAAAATCTGATTATTAGACATTCTAATTCATAGGTCCTCAGGGCAGAATTATAAACAATAAAAAATTAAACAGCATCAAGCCACTTCTAGCAAGTTAGGAATGTCTCATATACACAGGTGCTATTTCGTAGGTTATTGGGTGAAGTTTGCTTGCTTGTTTGTTTGTTTGTTTATGACAATTTAGGTAGTTTATCTCATTTGCATATGAGTCTGGGCAGTGTACACAAGTAAAACAAAAGTTAATCAATATAGTTTATCAATTAAAGCAGATAAAAACAATTAAAACTATAATAACAAAAATAGGGCAACCATATTATGGGTTCTACATTTCCATAGTATCCTCAGGCAAAACCAGGTTTTGAGGGCTTCCAGAAGACCATTATGTTTGGTGTCAACCTCACTTCAGCAGTAATGATATACCAGAAAGCAAGTCAACACAAGAAAAATCTCCTTTTGGGTCCTGCCAAACAAATTCTTTGACTAACAAGGGTTTCAGCATGCCTTTCCTGACAGATCTGGTGGGATGGGTAGATGTAAATGGGGTGAGGCTGTCCTTCAGATAATCTGGCCTGATGCCATGGAAGGCTTTAAAGGTCATCACCTGTAGCGTGCTTGGGCAAGTTGTAGCGTGCTTGGGCAAGCAAGTTGGCAGCCAATGCAACTTGGTTTTGCCACGGTTCACCAAACACTTGTTTGTTGTTCCCCCATCCAACTTACACTGTCCAGATACCAAGAAAGAACCTCAACAGCTGTGCCACAGGGACAAAAATATATAGCTAGATATCAGGAGTGTATTGATGGTACTTCACACGTATGAGATTCTAGTATTCAATGGAATTATTTCTGGTGTTTCTTCTGCTCAGTCTCTCTGCCTGAGTTCACACTGAATAGATGTATATTTTGAGCCACTCACTTCTGGAAGCATTTTATCCTTAGTCATACATGGGATCACATTTCCTCAAAAACTACTGATGCACAACCAGGGTCTCTTTTGATTCTTGCAATGGGTGGGAAAGTATTTGCACAAATTCATCTTTTGCATCCATTGTGTCCCTCTCTCCCTCCCTTCCTTCTTTCCTTCTTGTTAACATATCCCATATTACAATTATGGTTATTTGGATTTCACTTCTTTAACAATTACCTTTCCTGCAACTCAATGATTAATGTATCTCTATGTTGTTTTGTTTTGCTTTGTGGTGTAAAATTGTAAATAGCATAATTATGCTGTATAATTGAGTTATAATTATACTTTATTTCCTATCTAACATTCATGCAGTATTTTCACAGATTTGTATGATATTTTGATTCCAATTGATAAATGTAGGTTTATGTAGTTATTCCTTCAGTTAGTAATTTAGAATTTTTATAGGTGCCCATCTCACATATTTGACTGGGAAGTTTATACAATTAAAAACAAAAAACACTAAGCAGTTACCAATAAATAATTAAAATAAAAACCAAGAAAAAAATTAAAACAGTTTAAAACTTAAATCTGCTAAACAGCACAATCCATGCAATACAGCCAGCTCAAATGTTTCATTCCACTATTGCATCCCCAAGCAGGAATAATGTTCCAAAAGAAAAATTTGGGAGAGAATTCTAGATGAAAGCTGCGGCAAGCTAGACATCTCTTTTGAAGTAGGACATTGTTTGGTGCTGGATGAAGGATCAGGGCTGCTGAAAGTAAGGAGATATCTTTTGAGATAGCTCATGTGTACTCTGTAAGCACTTCCTGTGAATGGATCACAAGAATATTTGTGTGTGCATCTATATAAGGGCCTTGGGTGGCTCAGGCTGTTAATTGCCTGCACTTAAGTTCCAGCTGCCTACAACTGCTGTAGGCTCGAATCCCACCAGGTTCAAGGTTGACTCAGCCTTCCATCCTCTCGGGGTAGGTAAATTGAGGACCCAAGATTGTTGGGGGCAATTAGCTGACCTTGTAAAAATGCCGCTTAGTAATAAGCAGGCATATACAATGGAATGAAGGCTATTGCTGAGCACACTGGGTTGTATCCCAAAAATTGTAAGCCGCCCTGAGTCTTCGGAGAAGGGCGGCATATAAATGTAATTAAAAATAAAATAAATAAAAAAATATATCTACATATCTATATCTATCTATGTGTGTATATATGTATGTATGTATGCATGTATGTATGTATGTATATATATGTATGTATATGTATATGTGTGTATGTATGTATATATAAAGCTCAATTCAGCTTCACTTCTTAATCAGTTTAGATTTGCTATTTCATTGGCTTGAAAATATTAAAACTCTTGATAATGCAAGCTATACAATATTCATGAGATGAATCACCTTCTCTTTGGAGAAAGAATTTTTAAATACAGTTTTTGGATTAAATAGCAAAACTGTGCTCAGAGTATTGATTTTTGGAAAGAAATGATGAATTCAGGGTCCAGATGGATTTGGGACTATAATAAGTTTGTGTTAATTAGAAAAATCATTCCTGTGAAAAATGGCAATTTTTTTAAAGCAAAAACATAATAATGGGCCTTTAAGATAAAATTTGATACAAATGGGAGCTGGAGAATAGCAACAGCAATAACAATAGCAATAGCACTTAGACTTATATACCACTTTATAGTGCTTTACTGCCCTCTCAAAGCGGTTTACAGAATTAGCATATTGCCCCCAACAATTTGGGTCCTCATTTTACCCACCTTGGAAGGATGGAAGGCTGAGTCAACCTTGAGCCTGGTGGGATTCGATCTGCCAAATTGCAGTAGGAGTAGCTTGCAGTACTGCACTCTAACCACTGCACCACTGAGGCATAATAATAATAAGTTTGTCTTGAATGGAGCAAAAAAGATTCATGGATATTTTTGATTATTGGTCTTTAAAATCAATTGATATCATAATGGACAGTATGTTTATGAAGCTACAGAAAAAGAAGAATATATAATGGATAAATCTGGAATCTGAATGTGGACTTAAAGGTGCCAAGCAAGGAGAAGGATATGGAGCAAGAAGTACTGGATTTACAAGTCAATGTTTCATTACCTAAAAAAGATGTACAATTATTAAATTATTATTTTCGGTTTAGTTTTTAATTAAGGTATCAAATGGGCAATTGTTTTTGGATATAATAGTATTCTGGAACAATGGGAAAATATGTGGACTAAGGATTGAAATTTTCACTGGGTTATAATTTGAAATAATTTTGTTAAAAAGTGATACATTATTGGTATTTAACTTCTGAGAAATTGTCAAAAAATGTGTAAGGAAATATCAAATAAGTGTTGGAAATATAATCAACATGAAGGTGTTTCTTACCACATTTGGTGGACATATAAGAAGGCCAAGAGTTTTGAGGATCAGATATGTGGTTTTATATAGAAAATATTAAAAATGTAGGTAAAAAGGGCCTTGGTGGCCCTTTGTGGCTCAGGCTGTTAATTGCCTGCACTTAAGTTCCAGCTGCCTACAACTGCTGTAGGCTCGAATCCCACCAGGCTTAAGGTTGACTCAGCCTTCCATCCTCTCGGGGTAGGTAAATTGAGGACCCAAGATTGTTGGGGGCAATTAGCTGACCTTGTAAAAATGCCGCTTAGTAATAAGCAGGCATATACAATGGAATGAAGGCTATTTCTGAGCACACTGGGTTGTATCCCAAAAATTGTAAGCCGCCCTGAGTCTTCGGAGAAGGGCGGCATATAAATGTAATTAAAAAAAAAAAGTAAAACAAGAAGCTGGATAAGCAAATTCAAAGAAAACATGGGACTTTGTCTTATTTATGACAACGTTGGTGAGGCATTTATATACACACAAATAGAAAGATATACAAATGCTAACAAATGAAGAGATAATTGTGAAACTAATGGAACTGGCAGAGATGGCAAAATAGATTATTTTGATGAAAGATAAACTTTTATCTAACTTTAATTCTACATGGGGACCATGCTTGGACTTTGCTTGAAAAATATAAAAAATGAAGTTCTGGTTTTAGGATTTGATAATTAGATTTGTTAAATAAATGTATGTTTCATTGCTATTATTAGAGATATATGCTTTGTATATTTGTAAGGTTTATGCTTAAATTTAGAATAAGTGGTTATTTTATTATACTATAGTATAGTGGTTAAAATGCAGTATTGCAGACAAATTCTGCTGACTGTCAACAGTTCAAAGTTGACTCAGCCTTCCATCTTTCTGAGGTGGGTAAAATGAGGACCCAGATTGTTGGGGACAATACACTAACTCTGTAAACCACTAGAGAGGGTTGTAAAGCATTATGAAACAGCATATAAGTCTAAGTGCTAATGCTATATAGTTTTAGGAAGGTATTTTTGGATTCTTTGGCTTGTATATTATTGTGTATTTATATCTGTACTGATAAAAGTCAGAAGTTATTATTTTTAACATTTCTTTTTTTCTTTCTTTCTCCCCTCTTTTTAGTCTTTTTCTATTTTTGTTAATTATATTTTGTCTTTTCTTTTAAAAAATACTTAAACAAAATTGCTTTTCCTTTTTTTTAAAAAGGATAATCTATGGACCAGGTCAATAGTTACCTTAATATCTTCCCCAAACATTTAAATACCAGATTATATGCTTCTGGTGTATAACATGTTCCCCTACACTTACACATACACACACACACTTCAGATAATATCTTTCTATAGATTTACTTATAAATATGCATAAATTCAACATTTACAGAATGTCATTCAATCTAATGCAAATCCAGCTGGGCAATAATTCTTCAAATAATAGCAGCTGAATTTCATTAACTTCTTCACTATATTAAATAGGCTTAAGTATAGGCATTTTGTTGAATTTTATAGGAATTAATGTTAACAGCTATTTTATTATACTATACACAGGGTAGAATTGCTTGCTTCTTTGTTTATTTATGTCTTCATTTTTTATAATAAAAATCTGCAAGTGTGTTTATCCTAATGGTTCAGTTCAGCATTAGTTACATTCATTCAATTTTATAACTACTTTTCTTTATTAATAGACTTAATTAGTCATTTAATTTTTGTAGACTCTAAGAAAAGTCATTATAAAAGATGCTATAATTCCATATTTTAATATTATTCAATAACCAACTATTTTTTAATCTAACATTTTTAAATCTAACAAATCTAAAAAGAACAAAAATACCCCCAAAAGGTGTTCATTATACATTTTGCATTATATTACTAAACCTGAATATTGAACACAAAATATTAATTTTCATATTTAATTAGAGCTTTTTCTGTTAAGTCATATCTCTTTTTTCACTTTGAATACCACTTGTTTTATACACCTTGTGCATTATATTTGACAGTCCTGTAGCTTAAAGTTAGTAGACATACCCACTAAATGTCATTATATCCATCTACATGTTTAAAAATGTCAGATATATTTTCTATTATTTTTAGAGGTGAAGTTCTGAACTCAGTCTTGCTATAGGCTTGGGGTAGTTATAACAGCTTGACAGTAGAATGACTGATTTGTAGAGATTCCATCTTGTTTTAGTACACAGGGTTGTATTCAGGGGTGATATTGATATTAGTAGAACAGACAGCTAATTTCAAATCTTTGAAATCTGTTAATACTATCACTGTAATGTTCAGTTTGGGTATTATTGATCATGAGTCTATACTGATCTTCTAGTCATTAAAGATGTTTAAAAGTATCTTATTTTAAGAAAATGATACTTTGATATAAGCCAAAAACAAGCTTATTTTGTGGATGGTTGTGGTGCCAATGAAACAATAGAGACATGTCCTATCATGTCATTGTTATAATCAGCTGTGCATTCCAAAGGTAGTGATGCATTCTCATACCTGTTACTTATAGATAGAAATATAAATTTCTCTTAAAATGATGTAGCATGTGTAATGCCCACTGTTAGCTGGTATGGCATCATACATACATACATACATACATACATACATACATATCAAAACCACCAATAACAAGTAATTATTGTCGCAGTCATAATATTGATAGAGGAGGAAGAATATAAGAAGGATATAGAAAGCAGAAATATCATCAGTTAATGCTACTTCCAGGTAAAAGGAAGAGTAAAAGGGGATGGAAAAGTTGCTGGGCAAAGAGTTTCTTCAATACATACTAATCTAGGATTTCCAAGGTCTTATAACACTTCTCTATGTCTCTCCTTATTTAACCAATCTGTACATGTGAAAGTTTAACATCCTTTTTAAAAATGATGTGAAATGTAGTGAAAACCAATTTTGGATATTGAGAGGTATGATTAAGTTTCCATATTTATACAGAATAGCTTTTCAATAAAACTTCTAATATTTTACATTTATCAAACTGTGTACAGGTAGTCCTCAATTTACAATCACAATTGGGACTGGAACTTCCATTACTAAGCAAGGCGATTCAGTGAATCACATGGTCATTAAGTGAATCAGTCTTTTCCCATTGACTTTGCTAGTGGAGCTAGTTGGGAAGGTCACAAATGGCAATCATATGTCCCTGGGATGCTGTAACCCCCATAAATACATGCTGGTTGCCAAAGTGCCTGAATGCAACACTGCAGCAATCTAAATGTGAAAACCAGTTGTAAGCCACTTTTTTTCAGTGGTCTTATAACTTCTAAACTAGTGGTGGGATTCAAATTTTTTTACTACCGGTTCTGTGGTCATGGCTTGGTGAGCGTGGCGTGGCTTGGTAGACATGGCAGGGGAAGGATACTGCAAAATTCCATTCCCTCCCACCCCACTAACCTGCTTTCCAGCTCCATTTTCCTGTGCAAGGCAACAAAAGAAGACCCAGCCTATCAGCTGGGACTCAGGATGCAGATAATAGATGGGGGCGGGGCCAGTCACAGGTGGTATTTTCTGGTTCTCCGACCTACTAAAAATTTCCGCTACCAATTCTCCAGAACCTGCTGAATACTACCTCTGTTCTAAACTAAACAAATGGTTGTAGATTGATGACTATTTGTAGTCCAAAAAGAACTCATACTGAAACGTGGGCAACTGTTCAGCTATATTCTAACGTTAGCACCAACTAAACAGCGATTTACAACTTCAATGTATTTTTCTTGAGCCAAGTCAATAATTCAATTTCCCCTAGGTAATATAGAAACCATGAGGGCCAATTTTCGGTTGATTTCACTGTCCAATATTTCAAACCTATTTTCATATAAAGGCCATTTGCTAATGACTTTTACAGCTATAATTTCCCTGAAAGTTTAACACAATGCTATTACTTGTGAAAAGTAATTTCACTGTGATAGTGCTTTTTAATTAGAAAAAAATATTTTTATGGTATTATATTAAATGATTTTAATTCAAATGATTAGCTATATTTGTTTTAAGTCTGAGTAGAAGATAATTAAAATTATTATGTTAGTGATCTTCTTGCATATATGATTTCAGTTCTGTGTCACATTCTTCTGTTGTAAAAAAGAACCCTCTATTTTTTGATGTATGAAATATGAAGTTTTTATATTGTGACTGTATATTCCACTCTCAATCACTGTTTTTTAACATATATTATTAGTGTACTTATATAAACCTAAATACATATTATACCTAATAATGAGCATGCAGTAAAACTATATGAATCAGTCTTTCTTCTGAAGTCATAGTTGGTCTATTAAAGAAAAATTTCTGAGTTCAGAATACACTTAATACTAAATTGCCTTTTTCGGGAAACTTCACCAGACTGTCCATAGCTAACTGCTGATATTCAGCTTATTGTGGAATACAGCAGTCAAGCCTTGAATGTGTTTGAGTCACATATGGGTTATAGATTGTAGACTTTTACGTTGTGTTTCCCAAATTAATAGATTTTTTAGTTATTTTTTTTGTCCCAGCCTTTAAAATTTATATGTTTGTTAGGTTTACTGAATATTTCTGACTGGACTTCGTTCCCATCCTGCTAGTTTCCCAACCTGCTATTTCCTGTTAGCCCTTACAGGAAATAGGTTCATGGATACATGTAGCCCTCCATTTGCAAACTGCCTACTTTCCAAAGCAAGTCCTTTTGTACATTGAGAAATTTTCTGGTAAAAAGCTTAGAAAGATAAGAACAGAAAACTATGAATAGCACCCTGATTGCACTGAGAACAAACTAAAACAAATAAAGAAAGAATACTTTGGAGGAAGGAGGAAAAGATAAGGTGCTAAGATTGGGGAATTATTTCTGGAAATAATTTTAGATCTCATTTTAATTACTATGAATAACTCTGAAAATATTTTTCAAAAACAGACACCAATCCATAAAAGGACTATAGAATGAGCTAAAATTAATAAATAATCAAATACAATGCTGCTCTGTAAAGAATTCGAATTATTTGTATAAATGAATGCCTTTTCTCATGTAAGAAAACACAGGTAATATAACTGATAAAGATTCACCCACACAGAGAGACACTAATAGCAGTAGGATTAATATACAACAGATAGGCATATTTTGCAATAAGTTTCCATCTATTTTTCCTCAAGTAATTTCATCATAGCAGTAAGCTTCAGACTAAACCTGTTAGCCAAATTGATACTGTTAAGTTTGCATGAAGAGTCAGACGCGGAGTGCTTCAGTGAAGAGTTTATTAGTGACTACAGCTCATAACAGACCCGATTTGGCTGGGCTGTGGCTGCTACTTATAGCCAGCAGCCGCAGTTGCCAGCCAATCAGAGTGCAGGATTTTCCCGCACTTTTAAACCAATCATTTCTGACATTTTACAAGAACAGTTCAAACTAAACCAATCACATTCAAACCTGCATACATAACACCCCTCCCCACTAGGTTCAATCCATACTCAAACCCCAACCTATCTAATGTATTCTTTTAAATAGGTGGGCTCTTGCGTGTACGTTGAGACCTTCGTGGTTCAGAAGTTTTAATGTTCTCACCCAGTGAGAGAGGAAATGTGTCTGTTGACATTTCCCTACTCGGACTTCCAGTGAAAGAAGACCCTGTTTGATTGTTAGAATCTGGTCTCTCCTCCCAACCCTTCTCCAACCCAATGTCAGCACCCAAGTCAGGTAGTGATGTGCAATCTTCCACTTGTAAGGATGGATTTTGGCATTGTGACAGGTTTTGGAATGGTTCCTGTCATAATGGCTTATTACACATGGGGTTGATTCTTGCTTGCTGATTATCCTCATGTTCCTCCCCCTCCCCCTAGAAAAGGCATTAGGTATGGGAACTACAGAGGAACAATTGCGATGTTCCTGAGGTAACCTGGATCTAAGCTGATCAATGTGCCTGCTCCAGAGGACTCCATCCTCTGTTTGTACCCTGTAAGAATGAGGGCCTGTGATTTGAGTTATTTCAGCAGGAATCCATGAAGTTTCACCCATAAGGTTCTTAGCATAAACAGAATCACCCACACTGAACGTGCGAACTTTGCTAGTGGAATCTAGTGGTGCGTTGGGTGCGTAAGTGGGATGAAGGAGGTCAAGGGGAGACCTAAGTTTTCTACCCATCAACAACTCTGCTGGGGATAAGTTAGTTGATGATTAGGAGTGATGTGCTGAACACTAAGAAGTTTTTCAACTTTCTCAGTGATGTCCCCAGGACCCAATTGCTGAAGCTTTTCCTTGGTAAAACGTACCATGCGTTCAGCCCGGCCGTTAGCCAAAGGGTGCCCAGGGGCTGTCAGGGCATGTCTGATACCCTGTTGTGCTAGATAGGATTCAAAAAGGTTGGATGTAAATTGAGGGCCATTGTCAGAGACAAGAACATCAGGTAACCCATGGGTTACAAAAAGCTTTTTAAGCTGCTTGATAACAGCATCAGTTGTGGTGGATGCCATAGGGATGACCTCTAGCCATTTGGAATATGCATCTACTATGATAAGGAAGTTGTGCCCTCTGGTAGGGCCAGCGAAATCAATGTGAATCCTAGACCATGGGCCCCTAGGACATTCCCATTCCTATGTGGGAGCAAGAGGTGAGGCAGGCCTGACTACCTGACAGTTGGGACAAGATGCAACCCAGTTTTCAACCATTTTGTCAATACCTGGCCACCATACATAACTCCTGGCCAATCCCTTCATCCTTACAATACCTGGATGACCCTCATGTAACATTCCCAAAACCTCTCTTTGCAGTTTTGCAGGAATAACCACCCTGTTACCCCACAAAATACATCCTCTTAATACAGATAATTCAGTTTGCCTGGATTTAAAAGGTTGAGCAAGGTGAGGTAGATCTTGAAAAGGCCAACCTTTCTTAATCCAGCCTATAACAGGAGCCAATAAAGTGTCTTTGGCAGTCTCTCTGGCAATTTCAGCAGCGTGTACTGGAAGCTTGGCAACAGTTTCTAGGAAAAAGGTGTCGCCTCAGGTTCACAGTCCTCAGTGTGAAACGGAAGTGGGCAGCGACTCAAAGCATCAGCATGGCCAATGTCTTTGCCAGGCTTGTGGATGAGCTTGTATGAATAAGCAGCAAGAAATTCAGTCCACCTCAGCATTCTTGGTGACAGGATAGTGGGTGTAGGTTTGTCTCCTGCCACAATGCCTAACAAAGGTTTGTGATCTGTGACAATGGTAAATGTTCTCCCATATAGGTACTCATGGAATTTCTTGACAGCTGCCACAATTGCCAATGCTTCCTTGTCCAATTGGCTGTAATTCCTCTCTGCTTTAGTCAAAGTGCGAGAGTAAAATGCAATAGGGGCTTCCCTCCCACTGGGAAGCCTGTGGCTCAACCCCCCGCCACTCCAAAAGGGGATGCATCACAAGTAAGTACAACAGGCAAATTCTCAGACAACTGTATCAGTACAGCATCAGATGTGATTAGTCTTTTAATATTGTTGGATGCTGATTGTTCCTTCCTGCCCCAGACCCAAGCAGATTTTTTGTCCAATAATCTGTGTAATGGTTCTGCAATGGTTGCCTTCTGAGGTAGGAACATGTGATAAAAGTTAATAAGTCCAAGGAAGGCTTGCAAATCTGTTTTGCATTTAGGTCTAGGGGCTTCTTTGATTGCTTGAACTTTGGCATCTGTAGGGTGGATGTCATGCTTGTCAATCATATAGCCCAAGAACTCAACCTTGTCAGTTCTAAGAGTGCATTTTTCTTCCTTGACTTTTAACCCCACTTTCTTGAATCTGGTAAGGACTTCTCTGAGTCTCTCTTGTAATTGAGTGTCATTTTCAGCAGAGATTAACACATCATCAAAGTAAGGCACTACCCCTGGCAGTCCTTGGAGCATCCTTTCCATAAGGCTTTGAAAGATGCCTGGTGCCACGCTTACTCCAAACTGTAACCTTTACATTTGAAGGCACCTCTATGAGTCACAATGGTTTGGGCCTCTGCAGTGGCATCATCAACTGTTAGTTGTTGATATGCCTGGGCCGGATCCAATTTGGCAAAGACTGTACCCCTGCCAAGTGAATGTAATAAATGATGCACCATTGGAACTGGATATGCGCTCTGCTGAAGCGCATGGTTCAATGTCCCCTTATAGTCTCCACAGATTCTTACTGACCCATCAGTCTTGACTGGTGTGACTATGGGTGTCTCCCATCTGGAGTGGTCAGTGGGCTCTAAAACTCCTTGAGCTATTAGTTTATCTAATTGTGCATCAATTTTTTCCTTTAATGCAAATGGGACCCTTCTGGGCTTTAAATGAATTGGGGGCACCTTGGGATCTAGGTTGAAAGTGATAAGGATCCCCATATACTTGCCCAATCCGTCGCTGAAGACCTCTGGAAACTCAGACTTCAAGGTCTCCTCCCATTCAGTGTTGCTCATGTGATTGATGCCAGTTACCTTGATGCGGATTGAACCACTCAAGTCCCAGTAAGGTTGGGCGGTCCTTGTCCACGATGGTCAGGGGCAAACGTCTGGTGTAGCCTTTGAACTTCACGTTGAATTCTCTTGTTCCAACTACTGGAATCTTGTTCCCTTGGTAGTCTTTAAGAATCAGTGCTTGCTTCTGGAAATGTTTCTTCTGAATGTTGGGAAGTAGCCTGTGAATAGTGTCCCATGACACCATAGATAAATAGGAGCCTGAGTCCACTTCCATTTGGCAAGGCCTTCCTTCAATGAGTACCTTCACATGTACTTTTCTGCTTCTTAAGGGTGAAGAATGACCAATGGTGACTGTTTGATGAGTTTTATTCTTCCCATTTGCTTCTGTGTTGCGCCCCATTTTCTCACTGAAGTTGTTAGGCTTGAATTCTTTGTTAGGAAACTTCCTTCTGTGTGGTGGAGTTCTGGATGATTTGCAGAGTCTTGCTAGAAACTTGCATTCAGTGCGGGGGTGGCTTCCCCCACAACCTCTGCAGTAAAAATCTTGCCTCTTTCTTCCCAGGTCTTTCTTTTTCCTCTCCATTCTGAGTCTATAAATTCCTTCCTCCACCTCACTACAGTCTGACTCAGAATCTATTTGCTCGCAATGAGTTGTTGTGGACTTTTCCACATCAGCATGGCTTGAGGCCTTGTTAATTTTCTTCATGGCTGCCGCTGAGGACTTAGTGGCTTCTGCTGAGGAGGCCTCTTCTATGGCTTCCTTCAACGTGATCTTAGGTTTTAATAACAATTTGTCTGAAGCACTTTGTCTTTGAGGCCTAGAAGAAATCGATCGCACATGGCCTCTTCCAAGTTGTTAAACTCGCATGCACCCCCAATGTCTCTTAAACTTGCCATGAAGTCGTTAACGTGCTTTCCCTTGATCCTGATAAAACTCGTGTCTCTTAATGAGGCACGATACTTGTGGGGCATAATGGGCTCTTAAAAGCTTTTCTAAATCAGGCCATTCCATTACCATCATGTCTGCAGCTCCCGCCAATGCCTTCGCCATCTTGAAGACTGCCGGACCGCAGTGCGTAAGAAAGACCGCCCTCTTCCACTTCTCGGAAATGTCGGCGAGATCGTTTCCCTCCAAATACATTTGGAAACGATCCGCATACAAGTCCCAGTCTTCTGCCGTCGGATCGAACGGGGCTGAGGTGGTGTTCAGCGCAGCCATCTCTCTCCGCTTCTTTTCCGCATCGTCTTCTCTTCGGGAAGGATCCCACCTTGGTTGCCAGTGTTAAGTTTGCATGAAGAGTCAGACGCGGAGTGCTTCAGTGAAGAGTTTATTAGTGACTACAGCTCATAACAGACCTGATTTGGCTGGGCTGCGGCTGCTACTTATAGCCAGCAGCCGCAGTTGCCAGCCAATCAGAGTGCAGGATTTTCCCGCACTTTTTAAACCAATCATTTCTGACATTTTACAAGAACAGTTCAAACTAAACCAATGACATTCAAACCTGCATACATAACAGATACCTTCAACATAATACTAGAAAATTGGAACATTTCACAGCTCCATCCTATCCCTGTAGCCAGCAATATATGGTCTGTTAGGCCCAAGGGATAGATCCGTACTTCTTTTTCCTGAACATTCAGACAATGAGAAGAAGGATTGCTGTTGTTCTACTACCACCCATCACAGCTAAGATTGTGCTATCAATATCCCTAATCAGCCACCACTTAATTCCAGACTGTATAAAGGCACACAAGAATAATGGGATGAATGTAGGAAACATATAGCTTCAAAAAGGCTCTGTTTTCCATTAGAGTCCTGGCTAGGATGAATATCTGGTATGTGGAAAGCCAAGAAAGTACATTTAATTTTATACACTCTCAGTAAGACTGTGCTTGGTAACTAAAATAATGTGTTTAGATAAGCTTATGTACAAAAGAGCTAATTGCAGAATAATCAGAATGTAGATAACCTAAGACCCCAGGGACTCATGTAGAAACTGAAAGCTTTGGGTGTTGACACCAGAAACTTCCAAATTGTTTAACACCTTAAATAAATCACATTAAATATAATTTTGTCTTAGTATTACTTCTTACTTTTTGAGGTGCAGTTCCTGTTGTTTTAATGTAGTTTTAATATAAATATCTGGCCAGTGACTGTAGCTGAGAATTCCTAAATTAAAGCATTTATAATCAAATTTGTTTTATCTTTTTAGGCATTGTAAAGAATATGCTATATCTTCCAAAATTTGATAACTAATATATTATAGCATTTATAGAAAGTGCCTGTCTACACTAACATTTTGTTTGCCCAACCTCCACCAGAAAAATAATACTGTGCTTTCCCAAAAATAAGACATAGTCTTCTTTTCTTTTGGGCCCCGAAATAAGCACTTGGGCTTAATTTCAGGGAAATCTTATTCTTTTGATGTGCAGGAGGCAGCAAGCATGGGGGCCAATGGGAATGGGAACACTGCTACTGCCAGCCCTGCCATCTGTCTCACCATCTACATGCCTGTGGCTGCAACAGGCCAAGCTCTCAGGGTGCCCCGGCCTATGCCCTCCCTGCCTACAGGCCCTGCTGCTGCTGGGACATTGGCTCTTGGGTTTTATCGTGCTGGTGGAGTTGGCCTCAGCAGAATGCCGCAAGGCTCATCATGCTGGTGGAGATGCTCTTGGAAGGACATCACGAGTCTTGTCGCACTGGTGAAGCTGCTCGTGACAGGATGCCGCATGGTGCATTGAGCGGCTTCACCAGTGTGATGAGCCTCACAATATCCTGCTGCAAGCAGTCATAAGTCAAGCAGTGGCTTGACAGATGTCAAGGTATGGGAAGCCTGGCTGTGGAGGTCTTAACGTAAGCAGGTGTGGGATGCATGGGGCTCTCCAACCTCCCACCTCTACCCCAGCTTGATTTTTACACCTGCACCTCCTCCACACAATCAGTTGGTGGGTAGGGGCTTATCTAGGGAGTAGAGCTTATATTAGGCACAGATGTGAAAATCAGGCTAGGGCTTGTTTTCAGGGTAAGTCGTATTTTCAGGGTAAGACAATATTCCTGATTATAGGATGCTAGGAACACATATTAAAGATGACAGTAATAATAAATCAAATCTTTATTATGGTTGTTATAGACTTGAATGGGAGGAGGGGCAGAAGTTTGATGTGGGATTTCCTTCACTATAATCTAGAACTTTATTTCCACAAAGTAAGAATTGCTGTGTTTGAATTTATAACATCTGATTCTGGCTGTAGGCAAAGGGTGTTTGTAAAGAATGATTTAATCCTTTATCCTTGCAACCAGACAAATTCTGCCTTTCAGTCAGGTCTCTATTTTTCAGGCATATTTTTTGAAGTTACAATTTGTACAGCTCTACATCCAAAGAACAAGTGCTTCCAGGAGCAAAATTCCCAGTACCGCTGTGCTACAACTTGGTTTCTAGTGTACAACTTCCAACAGCCATTTCTTTGCCTTCTAGCTAGAAGCTTCATTGCTCCTTTCATCATTGTAATGATTTAACTCGCTTAGTGTGCCATAAAGTTATATGGAACTGTGCCTGGAGCAGAAAAGAACTGGTATTATATTGAAGTAAGCAAGCCTTTGTGACAGAACATGAGATTTTCATTAAAGAAAGCTGGCACGTTCTTAACTCTGATGTTGTTCTGTGTCATGAGCAGTATTGGGCAGTATTCTTACCACATACAAGCTCTGATGTGAACTTCTGTTCATGACCATTTTGGGATGCTTGCTTAAATTTTGCCTGATTTCCAACACTATGGCTTGTTCCACCTTGGTTAGTACGAGTTATAGCAGTGCTTAGATGCTTAAACTGCCTAGAGGGGAAAAATTCCTCCAAAGGAAAGAAACATGCTTTACATCACAATAGTGATCAAACTCCTGTTTTGAGATGACAATATATTATAGACCACACTATAGGTTATATATTGTACTCTAGAGCAGGACCACTAGAATTTTCAGTTAAAGTATTTTAAAGCAAATAGATCATTTTGATACCTGAATAGAATGCTTCTACTCAGATCAGCTATTTCTTTGGAATTAAACATTAATTTAAAAAGTTATAGATTTCTCTATATATATATTTTAAAATAGCTGAACAATGATGCTTAAGAAACTTAAATAAAGGCTTCTGTTTGTTTTTTAAATGAAAATTATGTTGCATTTAGAACACAGTCTGATAACATACTGTCCTTTATAGCAAGAAATTTCAGAGTCATGTGTTCTGCATTTTTTCCAAAATCATCCAAAAAAACTGGAAGTCTTACTGAAAGTAATAAAACTTCAGGTAACAGATAACAAAACAAATTATTAGATTTTAATCTTGCCCCATCTTCCTGGTCTTAATAATTTCATTATTGAACACGTTGTTCCTATTTAGTTAGTTACACACAAACACATACACTTTTATTGGGGAGGCTGTTCATGATCTTTGAGCCTGGGTTAATTTTATTAGGTAATATCAGACCCTAAGAACAATGCCATATGCTGATACTGCTCAATTGAACAAGGTTACAATACTGTATCTTCCACATTTAATGTGTAACTTTGAATCTGTTGACGTGGAGCGTGTTATTTAACAGCCTGAGACAGTTGTGATATATTTTTAATCATTCTTAACATGCAATTGTGGTGTTTGTAAAACAGGTAATAAAAACCTACTAGAATGTGTATTTTAAAAGAGATTCACAGATGTATCATATTTAAAGCTCTCTAATACATATCAAAAGAATCCTCAAGCAACTGCCAAACACCTGGTGTACAAGAGAGAAGAAATTCATGGTACTTTAAATACTGCATTTTAATTCACTTTGCAATGATACAGAATGTGTAATTACTAACTCGTAAACATGAAAATATGACTGCATAAACCATTTTCCTTTAAAATACCTGACAGAATGTGCAGGTAGTTCTTAAATGCTTGCAACTTGCTGTCTTCCCTCTAGCATATGCCCTATTTGTATGTTTAATTTTCTCCTCATCCTCCTCCTCCTTCTCCTCCTCCTTTAAATTATGCGGTGCACAGGTCATCAACCTTCAACACCTTTTTAATATGTATTGCAGTCTCATGTCTGTTTGTCTATTCATATATCTATTTGACCTCTCTATATATCCTTTCTTCGATAATATTGCTTGCCTAGCTATGTCAAAGCTGTGAAGTTTCTCATGTTACCGAATATAAGTCTGAATTCTAAACAATTACTATTTATTGCTCTACCTATTCTGAAGATTGACACCATAACACAAACATGCTACAGCAACAACTTTTATGAATCATATTCCCTTTATCTTTACCCAGTCCATGAATGAGACAGGCTTATGTCAACTTTATCTGTGCCACTATTAAAATTGTGTCCTTCCCTTTCTTTCCCAAGGGCTGATTCAAAATATACAAAATATGTAAAGTATTTTTACCCTTTTACTTTGGGTGGTTGCAGGGATTTAAAATAAAGGTAACAGAAAAGAATATGAATTAGCAATGGGGACAGCACATCAAATGCCACAGTAATGTTTTTGTTGATGAATAGATAACACTTCCACTCACCAGTGGGGAAAAACTGCTGTTCATCTTTTTACCTTTTTTTTGCACTTGTTTCATTTTCTATTAATCTCTTAAATTGTGCTGCTTTAAAATTTAGTCATAGTTGAATGGTACACAGAACTAGAAATATGTAAGCATGGAAATTTAAGGTTGCTAACTTCTAACTTTTTTCCTTTACCAATTAAATTCTTCCTCCCTCCTTCCTTCCTTCCCTCCCTCTCTTCCTTCTATCTTTTAATCTTTCCTTCTCAATGAAGACTTTTCTTTTTCAGTCTTTATCCCTTCCCTTTCCTGTCCTCATATTTTGGTAACATCCCTTTCATCATACTTTTTTTTTCAGGATGATGTTGCTTTTTTTCTTTTTCCTTTCCTTTCCTTTTTTCTTTCTTTTCCTTTTCTTTCTTTCTTTCTTTTTAATAATCCCATACCACAGTAACAAAAAAATGCCCCTCCCAAGTTATGCATTAACACATTCACTACTTTTTCTTTCAAACCTTAATGAAGACGAAGTGAAGAGGATCATCTTCAGATTCATACTCTTTGGCATCTCACAATATATGTCACTCAATCAAGTATCTGATGCTTTGATCGAAATGACAAAAGCAGCATTGTATCACAATCTCTTCTCCTCTCACTTGTATATACATTACAGTATAAGAATGAATATAGAAAAGTGGAAGAGCTTGCACTGTCATAGTGCAACGCTTCATTTATTATTTGCTATCGTTTGACTCCCCAGGAATGCTTCTGCAATATAAGCATCTACAAGAGAGGGATTATGAATATGCGTTGCCTAGCAGACCAGGGATGGAGATGAAAATCTGAGTATTAGTTTACTGATAGTTACTGCATCCTTTGTCAGTGTATGACTTTCCCTTAGCAGTTTCATGTACATATCAAAGAGGAGCAGTGAGAAACCAAAGCCCTGAGATAGCCCACACAGCAAGAGGTTAGGGCTACAGCCCTCTGCTCTTCCAATTAACAAGTGGAACTAGATATGGAGGAAAGTGTAGAATCATTGCAAAAGAGGTCTGCTTACTCCTAACCCCTGAAGCCATTCCAAAAAATGCCACCAGTGATGATATCAAAAGCAATTGGGAGTTCAAGGAGGGCCAGATTATTTGCATCATTATCTATCCTTCCCTTTCAGAAACCCAATTACTGCCATCTCAAGACTGTAATCAAACCTGAGCCCTGACTAAAAAACTTCAGCCTTTTAAATTTGACAGTCCACTGACCTTTCCATAAACTTTCCTAAAAAGAAAGATTGGAGAGTGGATGAAAATTACTCAATACTGTCAGGACTGGTAGAAGACTAAAGCCTAATAAAGTTAAGTATCAAATTTGCCAAGGTCTTACTAAAGCAATTGATATTAATATTATTGATTTTAATCCAGATAATTTCAACAGAACCACCAGCTTCATTCTTCATTCTATTTTGTACAGATGTAGATATGTTTAGCAAACCAACTTTTTTTGCTTCTTTTCAACATCCTTCAATTCCTATATCTGTATTCTAGCCAGATCTAAGTTATGTCTATTAAATGATATTCCTATTCAATAACAATTCAAATTCCTGATGTTTATTTTCTATGCCCTGGTAATTATAACATTCTATATTCTGAGCATCAGAAATCTCAATAATATAATAAAATAATCATCTTTCTGATTTTTCAATTAATGACAAAAGGTTCCAAAATAATAATCACTCTATCTCTTATTCCTGTAGCACACAGTTCTTGAGCTTAGTTTTTTATTTAGAGTCATAGAATTATAGAGTTGGAAAGTACCTGGGAAGTTCTTTTAATCTAAACTCTTATCAAGGCCAGGGATTCTTCAAATTGTCCCATTCAAGTGTCCAGTAATTAAACACCCATATCTCTAGGATGCAGGCTGTTCCACTGCTTAATGATTCTCCTGGTGAGGGAATTTTCTCTATTTCAACTTTTGATCTGTCTTTGTAAAGCTTTCATCTATTGGTTCTTGTCTACCCTCAGGTGCTACAAAGAATAAATTCAGTTTTTTCTCTTTGACAGCCCTTCAAGCATTTAAAGGCTGCTATCATGTCATTCCTTAGCTTTCTGTTTATTAGGCTAAATATTCAGTCTTTTTATCTATTCTTCATAGGACTAAAGCTCAAGACTCTCACCATCCTAGTTGCTTTTATTTGTACCCTTTCCAGCTCCTTGGCATCCTTCTTGTAATGTTCCCCAGTCTTTGCGAGATGAAGTTGATATAACACCAGCAGTCCATTGTCCATATAATTTATAACCTTGTGCCAGAAAACATATATCTTCTGTAAATACCATTCATGCTTCTGGTCATTTAAGTATTATTTCCTGCAGCGTTATTTCTTTTTTCAGTCCTTTTCTATAGTAGTAGATTGAAACAAAATCTAAATCTTCAAGGTCTTCAGCTTCCACATTAAAGATTCTACCTCAAGATGATAAAGCATTTTAACAGTATCTTTTGTTCAGTTGTGAACAAACATAGAGCATTGATGACTTTAGTGGCCTTTATAAGTTAAGGCAGCTATTTTACCATGTCTTTGTTCTGTACTTCCAAGTGAGACTTCTTCATAGTCAATGGATCATGTATTTCAAACGTATTTGTTTCTGTTCTTTAAATTAAATTAAATAAAACACACATACATTTATTTTCTTCTTTCTTAAGTGGTGAATCCCTTTCAGAGTTCCATTCTCCATGAATTCATCAGTATATATAATAGAACAGAACAGAACAGAATAGAATAGAATAAAATTCTTTATTGGCCAAATGTGATTGTACACACAAGGAATTTGTTTTGGTGCAAATGCTCTCAGTGTTCACAAAAAGAAAAAAAAAAGAAAAATGCATTCGTCAAGAATTATAAGTATAACACTTAACAGTAGTCAAAGGTTACAAATAAGCAATCAAATCATACTTTAAAACATAATAATAAGCAATCAAATCAAATTATACTAGTAAACAGTCAATAAAAATCATAAGCAACAAAGTTACATTCATGCAGTCGTAGGTGGGAGGAGATGGGTGAAAGGAAGGATAAGAAGATGAATAGTAATAGTAATAGTAGTGCAGACTTTGTAAATAGTTGGATAGTGTTGAGGGAATTATTTCTTTAGCAGAGTGATGGTATTTGGGGAAAAACTATTATTGTGTCTAGTTGTTCTGGTGTGCAGTGCTCTATAATGAAATTTTGAGGGTAGGAGTTAAAACAGTTTATGTCCAGGATGTGAGGGGTCCATAAATATTTTCACAGCCCTCTTTTTGACTCGTGCAGTATACAGGTCCTCAATGGAAGACAGGTTAGTAGCAATTGTTTTTTCTGCAGTTCTAATTATCCATTGAAGTCTGTGTCTGTCTTGTGGGTTGCAGAACCAAGCCAGACAGTTATAGAAGTGCAGATGACAGATTCAATAATTCCTCTATAGAATTGTATTAGCAGTTCCTTGGGCTGTTTGATTTTTTTCAGCTGGCACAGAAAGAACATTCCTTGTTTTGCTTTTTGGATGACATTTTTGATGTTAGGTATCCATTTTAGGTCTTGAGATATGATAGAACCTAGAAATTTGAAGGTCTCTACTATTGATACTACGTTGTCTAGTATTGTAAGAGGTGGTGGTATGGGAGGGTTTATCCTAAAGTCTTCCATCATTTCTACGATTTTGAGTGAATTCAGTTCCGGATTGTTCCATTTGCACCAAGAGGCAAGTTGTACAAGCTCCTGTCTGTATGCGGATTCATCATTATCTCGAATGAGACCAATCAGAGTTGTATCATCTGCAAATTTCAGAAGTTTAATGGATGGATTGTTTGAGATGCAGTCATTGGTATATAGGGAGAAGAGAATTGGAGAAAGCACACTGCCTTGGGAGGGGCTGTGTTAATTGTACATGTATGAGATGTGATTCTGCCCAGCTTCACCTGCTGCTTCCTGTCTGTTAGGAAGGTTATGATCCACATACAAGTGTGTTCAGGAACTGCTAGCTGGTTTAGTTTAGTTAGAAGAATGTTTGGAGTGATGGTATTGGATGCTAAAATAAAGTCTACAAAAAGAACCCTTGCATAGGTATTTGGAGATTCAAAGTGTTGTAGAATATAGTGCAGAACCATATTAACAGCATCGTCTGTCTATCTATTTGCTCGGTATGCAAATTGCAGGGTCTAACAGCGGATCTGTGATGGTTTTCAGGTGGGACAGCACTAATATTTCAAAGGTTTTCATAACTTCAGATGTTAGAGCAACTAGTCTGTAGTCAGTTCCTTGATGGAGGGTTTCTTCAGCACTGGGATGATAGTAGAGCGTTTGAAGCAAGAAGGAATAGAATAGAATTATTTATTGGCATGTAGAACATCTCTAGTGATGTACTGAAGGTTTGGGTGAAGCTTTGGGTGAAGATGGGGCCAATTGGTCAGCACAGACTTTTAAGCAAGAAGGAATTATCTTGTATGGGCCTGGTGCTTTTCCTGGCTTTTGTCTGTGAAATAGATCGTGCACTTCTTTTTCTGTGATCACTAGAAGTTGTGAAGCAATGAGATGGGGTCATTTGTGGTGGTTGTTGTTGTGTTTGAGATGGGGTCAGTTGTAGGAGGCTTGTCTGTTGTTGGTTTGTCTGAGATAGTAGTTGTGGAGTAGTTTCCTTTCAGTAAAATACAGTCAGTAAAATACAGTAAACCTTCAGTAAAACACAGTCAGGTCATCTGCTAGTTATTGATTTCCTTCTGCCTGGGAAGGAGGTTTGCCATAGCTGGTGATATTTTTAAGAGTTTTCCACATGCTTCATTTGTTCATTTGTTGAGAATTGATCATTAATTTTTCAGAATAGTTTCTTTTTGCTGTTCTGATCTCTCTTGTTAATACATTTCTGGCATGATTGTACAGCATTCTGTCACCTTTTTTTGTAGGTTTCCTCTTTGGAATGACATAGCTGTGAACCAAGGTTTATTGTTATTGTATATTCACAGGTTCCTGGTCGGTACACATAGGTATTCACAAAAGTTGACATATGATGTTACAGTATCTGTGAGCTCATCTAGGTCTGCAGAGGTATCTTCAAAAACATTCTAATCAGTGTAATCAAGGCAAGTTTGTAGCTCTAGCTTTGCCTCCTCAGTCCAAGTCTTCACTGATTTAATTGTTGGTTAAGTCTTGTAAGCAGGTACAAGGTGAATCATGCAGTAATCAGAGTATCCCACAGTTGCTGTGGTAAAGACCGATAAGCATCTTTTAGTGATATGTAGCAATAGTCTAAAGTATTCTTGCCTCTAGTTGGACAATTGACATGCTGAAAATATTTTGGAAGCTCTTTTCTGAAGTTGCCTTGGTTAAAATCTCCTAGAATAATGGCAGGGGAATCTGGGTATTTGGCTTCAGCTTCTATTATCTGGTCAGCTAGAGTTCATAATGCCTTGTTTACACAAGCTTGTGGAGGAACATACACAGCTATTAGGATAAATGAAGAGAACTCTCTTGGTGAATAAAATGGTTTGCAGTTGATATGTAAAGTTTTTATCACAGAATTTATATATCATAATTATATCTTGAGACCATCTGTTGTTGATATAAAAACATAAGCCTCCTCCCTTTTTTTAACCTGATGACTCTGCAATTCTGTCTGCTCTAAATATCTGAACACCTGTTATAAAGTCATCCATTTCCTTGTGTAGCCAGGTTTCAGTGAAGCATAGAGCTGATGAGTTGTAGAAATTAGAATTGTATCTATTGAGAAGAAGAATTTCATCCATCTTATTAGCAAGTGAGCACAAATTAATCAGAAAGATATAAGGGAGAGGGTTCCCCCCCATCTCTAAGAACCAACTTCTTCTGTAAAGGCATCTCATCATGAGTAGAAAATCATACTGCCTTAAAGTTTGTCTCTCATAATAAAAAAATAATAGAGAAGTAAGAGGAAAATGTTAGGGCTAGCCACAATTTTTCTGATACAGAGTACAATATTTTAGGCCACTTCTCTCAAGTATCTTATGCACCTAAAAACAATGTGTGAAAGCAAAACAAAGAAAAAATGTTTCTAGAGCACCAAAAGCACTCATACTATCCCTCAGATGGGGGACTTGACTAGTCAGCCTTGTGCTGAGGCATTGAGGCTGGGTTCATTTGTTTTATGAAAACTGTTTGAGTTCCTAACTTAAAGGATGAAAGTAACACTGCACATAACATCAATTTATTATAATCACATGTTTTGAGAGTTGTGAAAATTATGTATTTATGTTAAAGTGTTAACTAAATATTAATATTAAATAAATATTTAAACAAATTGTATATTTGTTTAATTCACACATTTTATGGAAGTTGTTCATATAGTTTTCATGTTGTACCTTTAGAATAAGTGTTTATTTGAATAAAGTGATTTGACAAATCTTTTCCTCAGAAAGAATGGTGGCATTCCATAATTTAGATTATAAATAAAAAGATGAAATAAGCCATTTGCAGAACAGTTATTTTTCTAGCTGCTCTCTTATACTGCCCGTGAATTTTTGTGCTATATGGCAAGAAATAAATGCAGCTATGAAAAGCAGCAATATGAGTGTTTAAACAGACGTGAACTTTTGTCCTACTTTGGGACAATTTTCAGAAATGAATTGTCATCTGCTTCTGTATATGGAAAATGCTAGGAAGATTAACACATTCACATTTCCAGTTAAAAATAATCTGAACACCACCATGAAGCAAAGTGTCATCACTTTTAAATAACTGTAACCCAAAAAACAACGCAGAACACCAGATATTTAATGGGGGTCTGCAAACTAGACCTTTGGCCTCATTTTTACATGAAAGTGAAGTTGAGTGATTCACTAATGTGTTTACCAGAGAAAAGGCTGAGAAGAAGAGAATTACTTGATTAAAAAGAGAGACAATTAAGGTTCTATAATTAGGTAGTTTAAAGATAATAATTACAAACCCAGAACTTTATATATAAAGATATATTATGCAACTAAGAAAGCATTTTTCTGATCAGAAGTAGGAAGAGCAACAAAGGTTTTTGTTTGGAAAAACTTGTTTATTGTATATTTTGTAATGGTTCATATGTAATAAATTAAAAAATATGTAAAACTGATAAGCATTTAGAGTGACATATAAAGACAGAAGGAAGTACATTGATTTCATTCCCATGTTTTCATTCTCTCTGTATTTAATTTCTTAAATGTGTATTTTATGAGATTTTAAAAATATGTTTAGTACATTTGTTGACAGTCACATTCTTTCAAAATGCTAAATTATGGATTAGGGGATAGTATATCTTAATTCTTAGGGAGTTCAAAAAATGTCCCATATAAATTGTAGTCTTGGTTTTCTTCTTCTGCTACCAGTTGGGCTGAAAATTACAAAAAATCATAAACACTGCTCTAACCCCTTTGATAGAATTCATATACACAAATAGAGAAGGAATCTCTGGTGAGTACGTTACCATTTTTTCTTACTGTAAGAAGCTCAAATAAATAAAACAGAATCCAAATAACTATGAATATTTCAGTCTTTAATTGATCAACTTTAACTGCATACTGATAATACTAGTATGACTCTAGAATAGGAACATATATTAAATGTATCTATTGTATATGTATTGTTAAATTAGGATTTATTTTGAGTAAAATTTTATCTGGAAAGGGAAAACACATTGAAATTTTCATATTTGTTAGAATGGATCCACAACTAATTATTTGCATTGTGACAAATATTTTTGATCAAAGTGAGGCAGTGTATTTGGAGTTTGAGTTGAGAAAAAGACATTAGAAACAATGCTCACTCTTTTTTACACTTTCATATAGTTAAGCAGTGTTGCGACATAACTTTTCCAAATTTTAATATCTATCAATGTTTAGAAGATGGCGCTCCAGCTCCTTCGGGCCTTGAATGAAGCTGATTACCTGGATTCCTTGCAGTCTGGTTTCAGGCCCGGGTACAGCACCGAGACAGCTTTGATCGCACTAGTGGATGATCTCTGGCAGGCCCGGATGGGAGGGTCTCCCTCCATCCTGGTGCTTCTTGACCTCTCAGTGGCTTTCGATACCATCGATCACGGTATCCTTCTGGGTTGGCTCAGGGGGCTGGGAGTGGGGGGCACTGTTTTACGGTGATTCTCCTCCTATCTCTCTGACCGGACTCAGTCGGTGTTGGTGGGGGGGCAGAGATCGAGCCCTAGGGCCCTGCCATGTGGGGTTCCTCAGGGTTCTATTTTCTCCCCCCTCCTATTTAATATCTACATGAAACCGCTGGGTGAGATCATCTGTCGACACAGGGTCAGGTATCATCAGTACGCTGATGATACCCAGTTGTACATCTCTGTCCCCGGTCAATCTAGTGAGGCCGTGGAGGTGATGTCCCAGTGCTTGGAGGCTGTGAGGGCCTGGATGGGGACTAATTGGCTCAGACTCAACCCTGACAAGACCGAGTGGCTGTGGGTCCTGCCCCCTCGGGTTCCAGTTGATTATCTATCTTTGGTACTGGGAGGAGAGAAATTGCTCCCCTCAGAACGAGTTCACAACTTGGGGGTCCTTCTGGATCCAAAGCTACAATTTGATCACCATCTTATGGCTGTGACCAGGGGGGCCTTTGCACAGGTTCGCCTGTTGTGCCAGTTGCGACCCTTCCTGGATCGAGGGGCTCTACACACGGTCGCTCATGCCCTTATCACCTCCCGATTGGACTACTGCAATGCGCTCTACATGGGGGTGCCCTTGAAGAGCACTCAGAGACTTCAGCTGGTGCAAAATGTGGCCACGTGAGTGATTATGGGCGCACCTAGGTGCACCCATATAACAACTATCCTCCGTGAGCTGCATTGGCTACCGGTGGTCTTCTGGGTGCAATTCAAGGTGCTAGTGACAACTTTTAAAGCCCTTCATGGCTTAGGAGTGAGATACCTTCGAGACCACCTACTGCTACCGTATGCCTCCCAGCGCCCAGTTAGAACCCACAGGGAGGGCTTGCTCCGGATACCGTCAGCCAGACAATGTGGGCTGGCAGGGCCACGGGCGAGAGCCTTCTCTGTGGCAGCTCCGTCCCTTTGGAATACGCTCCCTGTGGAGATTAGAACCATCCCCAATCTACTTGCTTTCTGCAAAGCCGTTAAGACCTGGCTTTGTCGGAGGGCATGGAATTGAGACCTTTGTTCTTCCCTCGTGTATGTTTTGATGGTGTGAATGAGTTTTTTGATTTTATATTGTATAGGTAACTGTTTTTTATCTTGTTGTAGCCGCCTCGAGTTTCCCGATGGGGGAAGAGAGGTGGGATATAAATCTAATAAATAAATAAATAAATAAATAAATAAATAAATAAATAAATAAATAAATAAGATATTTGTAGACATGGGATGGATAGAGGATTTCTATCATTCAATTGAAAAAGTATTGATTTATCACCTTTTGGAATGGTAGAGCACTGGAAGATCTAAGTCTGGATGGCTTATATATAAAACAAAATTTAAAACCAAACTATTTTGTCTGAGTAATTGAGTCTTATATGCTTAACATTTAACAAAATATCTTGGTACTTGTAAGGAAATTTGAATGAGACAGCCCATAAAATCCTATTCATAGTAGCAACCAGCCACATTTTCTTGAGAATTTCAAGGCATTTATTAAGATAATAGCTCTTCCCTGATACGAAAACACTTATATGAGAAGTACACTTAATATAGTAATATAATTAATTTGCCATCTGATTCCATTTGAAAACTTTTTAAACCTGTGACATTTTACTTTGTGGCATGTGCATTGTAGAAATTATTTAAACTTCTGAATCCAGTAGCTATAAATTTCGTTAGTTGTCACTAAAGATAACTCCCCAGGTTCTAGTATTAAGAGAAAGGAAACTTATTTTCTTTATAACTTTCTCATATCACATACAGTTTTATGACCTCTTTTTTTAAATATATGTTTACTGCAGGCAGGCTCTTGAATACTTTATTGTTTTCTCATCATGTTTGGCCAAGAAATTTTGATGGGACAGCATGTTTCTGGAAAGATTAAAAAAACTGATTAAAAATAATTCTTTCATAAGAACCTAGAGATTAGGAGATTTGGTGTGACATTATTCTGAAAAGGTTCATTGACATTATATTTAACATTTAATTCAAGGCCTCTACATGGACTGAAGTGCTTTAGAACTTCAAAAGAAATTAACCCACCTTTCCTGGCATTTATAGTGTTAGTGTACATCTCATCTGAAGATCGTTTGAACATGTTTAAAGGTGCTGTTATCTCATGATTTCTTCTTTTTCAATTGATACAATAATAGATCATCACAAGAAAAAAAATCCTACCATTTTGTCAGGCAGGCAATACTGAAAACATAAATGTGCTTGGGCAAAACCTGTCGTCTCCTGCCAATTTTTGTAATCTACCAGCTCTCCAGGAAATCTCAAGAAAAGGTGCATGGTAGAACTTTCTGCATTGCAGGGTGAAGCACTTCTATTTACCTTTGTGATCAAGATGACATAAATAACAGGAAAGGTGAGCCACAAGATTGGTTCTTTAAAGGAATATAGATTTTTTAAATAAAAAAAGATTTTTTTAAAAAAATAGAAATACCCTCTTGTTTGGAACGCTCTTCTAGTTTTATCTTACATTCTTGTTTTTCTACACAATACAGAGAACAAATTTTTGCCTTATTTTTCTTGACTACTATTTATTCTTCTTATTACTATTTATTCTAAACCCAGAAAATCAACAGCATATTTATTCAATATTCATTGAAATTACTCCAGGATGCTAATAGCAAAAACTAAATTAAGTTGTAATTGTTTATGGGAAAAAATTGAAATACTTTTTCCATTTTGAAAAGGATTGTTCTACTGTATGCAACCCAAAGCATTGAACTTCCAGTTTGTTATTTTTAAGCCACTAAAGGCTGTCAAGAGACAGGATTAGACATTACAGATTTAAGGACTTGTCCTGTAACTTTGTCCCCAAAGCTGGAGACTAATAGAAATAATAGATACTTGTATTAAATGTTTCTTCAAGCAAAAACTAGAATAGATCATGTTCTGTAGCATTTTCAGAAAACAGAAACTATAACTAAGCATTAGTCATTTGTTCAAGTACTTGAAATTCTGAAGGAATTAAGAGACACACTTAATACAATATGAATTTCCAGGGAGTTGTCTCTGCTTGCCATTCACCATGCCCTATCAACACTCTGAATTTGCTTAGATGAATATTCTTTCTGACAATAAAACTGTCATCACGGTTAGGCAGACTTATGATATAGCTAGAAGCAGTAGAACTGACTTCTTGCCAGGCAGTTTTGCACAGACATGTCTGTAATTTAATGATGTAAGTTATATGATTTGAGAATAAATACATACAATTAGGAGGAACCAGAGAAGTGAACAATATATTGTTTTTAACAAGTTGTATATTTTTCTATTTAGAAGAAACATATATATTTTAATTATCTCCATTTTAATGCTGATTTTTCTATTTGAATGTCTGTTTTTATATATGTACACTTTTTATTGACTATAGTACCCTGCATGCATGCAGGGCTACTAAAATTTCAATGATTTATTTGAAGCTATCTAAAAAAAGTTGTTAGTCGTGAAGTCATGTCTGACCCATCGCGACCCCATGGGCAATGTTCCTCCAGGCCTTCGTGTCCACTATCATCTCCCAGAGTCCATTTAAGCTCATGCCGACTGCTTCAGTGAGTCCATCCAGCCATCTCATTCTCTTCTGTCCCCTTCTTTTGCCCTCAATTATTCCTAGCATTAGGTTCCTCTCCAGTGACTCCTTCCTTCTCATTAGGTGGCCAAAGTATTTGAGTTTCATCTTCAGGATCTGTCCTGCTAAAGAGCAGTCAGGGTTGATAGGACTGACAGGTTTGATCGCCTTGCAGTCCAAGGGACTTGCAGAAGTCTTCTCCAGCACCATAGTTCAAAGTATAAGCATACAAGAATATTAATAGTATAATGGACCACAAATTTAATTTTTATAATAACAGTATTATAGAATAGGAAAGATTGAAGGGTCTGGAAAACTGTCACAGGTGGAATAACTAATGGATTGTGACCATATTACTCGAAATACCTTCATTTCTTATGCAGCAAGGAAGAAGAAGAAAACAAATAACATTTTTTGTTACTAATCAAATATTCCTTTTCCATATTGTGTGATTAATATTACATACAGTTCCATGTCTGAAATGTCCATAAAATTTGATATGTTAGTGGATTTGATACACTAAAGACATGGCTAGGAGTAACACATTGATATTTAGTGCATAAGCATGGATATAGAATCTGACATGGCTGGAACAAATTACACGTATTTTTTTCAGAATTCTATGTGAATGTTGTGCATTTATCCATTGCTTTTCTTTTATTAAAATTACAATTTTTCAGTGATTTATCCTATGGCTGAGACAGTATGACTGGGACAAGGTCACCTAGGTGGCTTCAAAACATACATCCACATACAGGAAAGTTGGAAAAGATGAAGGCAGTCTTCTTCAATGCTCAAAGGAAGTATTAAATTGTAGATGGTATTGCATGAAAATAATGATATATTTGCTCAAAAATAATTTCTGTTTTTACGACAAATTGAAATATGGAAAATCCAGACCTTAATATTAATTATAAAAAGATTATATGAATTATTTGAATGAATGCAAGGATTCTTCCATTATTCCAATTATTGGATGAAGATTTTTTATTATCTACATTAACAGGTAAGCACCATTTATCCATTGCCACCTTCTACATATATTTACAACTACAAAATTTGTTAACATTTCTCACAGCAAGCATCATTTTCCCCAGAAACCAGCTAATGTTAAACTATTAAAATTACTGACTATTAAATCTTGTAACACAAACAAGCCGACGATAAGTCTTTCTATATATTGGCTATTAGAAATGAAAGTTTAAAGACAGTGGAATTAGGAATTATACAGAACACCGAAGATAGGTACAATAAGAACAACAGTAATTATATTCTGGGGGAAAATAATTACCTATATTAAATTGATTTTCAGGATAAATTTGTATTTTTGAAGGTGTATTTTTTCAGTTGTAGACCTATTATATTGAATTTGATGTTGGACAATAAATATGGATTCTTCATGTCTTCCTTATTGCTGAGAGACAAGTCTTCAATACTGGAAAATAAATTAACAAGCTAAATTATTTATCGGATTGAAACCCTGATATTACTTGCGATTCATGAATAAATTGCTTGCATTTATGGATGACATATAACCACTTAGATGAAACAGGCCCATACTCTATTAAAACTATTGTATAATCTTTCCTACACACACGCACACACACACACACACACACACTATATATATATATATTTGTTCTGAAGACACCAGCCTGAAGATGACGGATGAGATTTCGTCGAAACGTTGCCAAGGTATTCTCAATCTTACACGGGACAAGACCTGAATACACCAAGACCTACATACCTTTACCCGTGAAAATCTACGAAAACAAATATATATATATATATATATATATATATATATATATATATATAGTGTGTGTGTGGTGTGTGTGTGTGTGTGTGTGTATATATATACACCCAGGATACTACATCACAGAACTCAGGAGATTACAACACAAAACATCAGGAGGTTGCAACACAGACAACGACCCAAGAGATTACAGCACCACACCCAGGATGTCACAACAATAGAACTCAGAAGGTCACCACACAGCCCATTACCCAGGTCGTTACAACACAAAAGGCTGAGAGACACACAGCCAGCACCTCAGCCACACAGGGTCTCAGGAAAATGCCATCCAATCTGCATACATCAACTCCATCAACCAATCAAGAAGTAACAACACAGCCAACTCTGGAGTTTAAAAGGGAAAAACAGCCACTATCACACACTTCTCCCAGAAGAACGAAGCTGAAGATGCCAGCCTGAAGATGACGGATGAGATTTCATTGAAACGTTGCCAAGGTATTCTCAATCTTACACGGGACAAGACCCAAATACACCAAGACCTACATATATATATATATATATATATATATATATATATATATATATATATATATATGACTACCTCTATTAAGTACATATCTGTCTATTATTGTATCAGATAAATATTGGATAATAGATTATATTCATAATTATTTCACCATATAGTAAACCTGGAATTCTGAATATTTTTACTATTTCTATTGATTCATTACTTGTTACAAAGCAGTCTATTCCCAGTTAGAATTTAGCTAAATACATTTCTTTCCCTGGCTTCACACTTATCTTTTATTGAGACCTATCCTCACAAAAAGTCTTCCATCTTATACCTACTCCATTCTTGCAGTATCTAAAGTGAGGCCAAGGTACAACAGGTTTAAAGCAATATTTTTTCTAAGGAAACATAAGAACTCCACACCCATGCAAATGTCCTAAACTGAGGAGGATAATTTTCTTCAAAATTGGTAGGCTTCAATTATTCTTCTGCAGATTGCTCTCTGTGTCCCTCCACATCCACAGTTATGATGTGCCACATAACCATAGCTATTTTTGCCTTAGCTGACAGTAAATTAGCAATTATTTTGCTTTTGTATACAAAGTTTATTCACTAAAGAAAGGGAGCCTTTTACTAGAATAATATTCCATCTGGTAAACAATTTGCTATACTAGTCCTACCTTGTGTTTGAGTCTCGCAAGCAGTTGGGATAGCAGAATAATGCAATTGTCAGGGAACACAGCTTCGTCTCTTTCTCATTCCTGTGCCTTCCATCTTTTCAGAAAATACAGGGTGAAGGGGAAAAAATAAGAGTAGATTTTACCAGTTTGGAAAGAATCACTGTCTATAGTCACAAGTCCTAAGTGTCTCTTTGCCAAAGCAAGGATAGTTGAAGGAAAGCACTTTTTTTTTACTTTTCTCCAATCTCAGGAATGAGATATAAAAATATTGTGTCTCTAAGGCAGGGCATCAAACTCATGTCATAATGGAGGCATCATGTGAAGTATCGGGACTTTTCCTTTCACTAAACTGGGCATGGCCAACATGTGATGCATCCAGCCTATGGGCTGGGAGTTTGACAGCCCTGTTCTAAGAGATCTTGGAAATAGATGTGTGTTAACTTAATGGGAAATTTAAAGAAAGGTATACACTGTATACAGGAGTCGGATTCTACTGGTTTGGACTGATTCAGGAGAACCCCTATCTCCGATGATCAGCTGGCAGTGAAGCAGTTCGCTGCAACAATCATGCCCACCTGCCCCTGTGCTGTACTTACCTATATCCTCTCAGCTTATTCGTGTGGCAGAGCAGATTGCTGCTCCTCAGCTGTGTTACTCCCCAGCAATAACAGCAGGTAAGTTTTTTCTGGAAGATATTCTCGGGCACAGAGCGTGCATGCTCATGCAAACTGTGCGATCACCAAACCAGTTGTTACACCACCAGCATCCCATCACTGACTTTATATCAACTGAAAAGTAAATTCTGGAAAGTAGTTCACTGGAATTGTGTGGAATCTATCTTCATATGGTTAGTAGAAAAAAAGAGACACTATCAAATGCCTTTTGAGCGTCTAAAAATAATAGTGCAGCTTGTTCTGCACTACGGTCTTCATAGCATTGTAATACATCTAATGCTACCCCGATGTTATTTCTAAGGTGTCTTTGTGGGAGGAAGCCATTTTTTTATTACATTTATATGCTGCCCTTCTCCAAAGACTCAGGGCGGCTTACAATTTTTGGAGCACAACCCAATGCACTCAGCAATAGCCTTCATTCCATTGTATATGCCTGCTTATTACTAGGCGGCATTTTTACAAGGTCAGCTAATTGCCCCCAACAATCTTGGGTCCTCAATTTACCTACCCCGGGAGGATGGAAGGCTGAGTCAACCTTGAGCCTGGTGGGATTCGAGCCTACAGTAATTGTAGACAGCTGGATCTTAAGAGCAGGCATTTAACAGCCTGAGTCGGTAGATATAAATTTATTAAGTATTCTTTTTAATCTTTCAGCCAGAATAGTCATAAAAATTTTGTAGTCAACATTGAGGAGGAAGATTGGTCGATAATTACCCGAGTCTGTCAGATCAGTACCTGCTTTAGGAATAATAGATATTTTTCCTTCTTGTCAAGATTGGGGACATTTCGCCTCATCTAAGACTTCATTAAAAATCTTTAACATTTCTTTTCCTAGAGTTTCCTGTTGTGTTTTGTAAATTTCAGACGGTAGGCCATCTGGCCCCAGAGCTTTATCAATTTTTTGTCTATTAATGGCCCCGTATATTTTTTGAAGAGTTATACTATGATTTAGAGATTCTTTATCCTCGTCTGAAATTTCTATTGAATCAGCATTTTTAAATACTTTTGAATTTGGTCTTCTGTTGCATGGTTTGCTTCTGTATATAGATCATTATAATATTTTTTAATAATCTGCCTTTTTTCTTCCTCTTTAAAACATATCTTCCCTTGTTCATTTCTTAATTTAGTGACCCATCTCTTTTCATTCTGTTTCTTAAGTTTAGAGCTAGCCAATGCCCTGGTTTGTTTGTGTTCTCAAATTGGTATTGTTTCATCTTCTTTAATTTCTGGGCTAATCCTTCCTTGTCAATTAAATTTATTTTATGTTTAATTATATCCAATTGTAATTTAACTTGTTTGTCTGTGGTGTGGTCTGCAATTTCTCGTCCCATTCCTTATATTCCTGTTGTAATTTTGCTCTCTGTTGTTTTTTTTTTCCTTATTTTTCTTGGCCATATATTTAATGGACACTCCTCTCATTGCGGCTTTAACTGTATCCCAATTATTTTGTAGAGAGGTGTCTTGGGGCTTATTTTCTTGGAAAATTTTTTTAACTCCTTTGTCAACAATTTGTTAAATGTTTCATCTTTTAAAATCGACCTTTGGAGCATCCAATTCCTTGATTGTTGTTGTCCCTCCCACCTGAGCCTAATCATATTATGATCTGCTAATATGTTTGGTTCCATTGTTATGTCTAAAATTTCTGTGTTTAAGATGTTGCCAAAAGAACGTTCCAACTCCTCGAAAGACCTACAAGGTCTATTATTAGGCATGCAGGAGATGATGATTAAAAATCACGAGGACATGAAAAATGAAATAGGGTCTATGAGAACTGCCTTAAAGGACAAAATACAAAAGATAGAGGAAAAATTTGAAATATTTCAGCAAGAGATGAAGAAAAAACAGGAGAAAATAACAGAAATCGAGACAAAGGTAAACAAGGAGGAAAAAAGAGTAGATGAACTAACAGATAAATTAGAAAGGGAGAACAAAGAATTAGAAATAGCGATAATACATCTCGAATCTGAAAAAGCAGCCTACTACCTGAGATTACAAAATGTAAGGGAAGAAAAAGGAGAAAATCTATGGGAGGTCATTGCAGGTATATTAGCTAACTTACTAGAAACAGAAAAAGAAAATTTAATGAAGGAAATTGACTAGCTGTACAGGGTTCAAACCAATTACGCAAGGCGATTCAATCTACCAAGAGAGGTTCATGTGAAGTTGGTAAGGAAATCTCTTAGGGATGAAATTTTACATAGAGCCAGAGATAATACCTTAGAGTATGCTGACAAACAAATAACAGTACTCAAACAAACTCCTAAGAGAGTAAGGGACTTAAGAAGACCCTATCAATTCTTAACAACCAAACTCATAAAACGAAGTATTAATTTTAGATGGCTGGTCCCAGAAGGCATTATGCTGACTTGGTGTGATAAGAAATATAAGTTAGATAAGTTAGATACTATAGAGAAAGCAGAGATGTTTTTCAAACAGCAATTAAATAGAGAAGGAGAAGATGAAGATCAAGAAGTAGCAAGAAGAGAGGAAAGCGAAGTGCCAGATGTACATAAAAAGGTAAATATAATAGATAATAAAGATGACAATAATGGGAAAGGGGAACTTACAGAGGAACCTAAAGACATTAGAATTACAAGAAGTGCTAAGTACAGAATCCAATAAAAATACAAATTTATGTGATTGTATATCCTGGAATATAAATGGTTTAAACTCTCCGATAAAATGGAAAAAGCTCTTTAAATATTTACAAACACAAAAAGCTGATATTATTGCTACAGGAGGTTCACATTGCCCAGAAACAAAAACATGTACTAGAAAATAAAAAAATTGGGAAATCTGTTTTCAGCCCTAGACCAAAAGAAAAAGAGAGCAGTATTACTTTACATAAAGGACTGGATCTCAGCTTCACTAATATATTCGGATAAAGAAGGCAGGATATTAATGGTAGAAATTGAAATAAGAAAGATTAAAAGCCTATTAGTTGTAATTTATGCACCAAACGGCCCCCAAGAATCCTTCTTTCAAAAATTACATAATAAACTTAAAGAACTACAATACCAAGAACTATCTATCATAGGAGATTTCAATGCGGTCATAGATAAATCTTTAGATTATAAAGGAAATAATATTAACTTGGAAAAGAAAAAAAAGTTACCAAAAATATTTTTAGACCTTACTAAAGAATTTAATATTAGCGATGTCTGGAGAGAAAGGAATATAGGGAAAAAACAGTTTACTTATTACTCCAACTGCCACATGTCTTGGTCAAGACTGGACATGATGTGGATGACCAAAAAATTAAACTCTAATAAAATGGGATTTTATTTTACAACAAAGCAAACATTTGAATTTAGGACCCAAATTTATAAATGTAATCATGGCCATTTACCAAAAACAAGAAGCTACAATCTTAATTAATGGGGGACTTATGGAAAAATTTCAAATACAGAAGGGAACTAGACAAGGATGCCCACTGTCGCCATTGCTGTTTATTATGACCTTAGAGGCTTTAATTAGGACAATTAAAAAAGAAAGTGATATAAAAGGATTAAAAATAAAAAAGGAAGAGTTCAAATTACAAGCATTTGCCAATGACCTACTTTTCATTTTAGAAGAACCACAAACTTCCGGACCTAAACTATTAGAAAAATTGGATGAATTCGGTCTTGTAGCGGGTCTAAAGATCAATAAAAATAAAATAAAAATGATTACTAAGAACATGACAAACAAACAGAAAGAACTACTGGTGGCAACAATGGGCATTGACATTGTTGAAAAAATAAAATATCTAGGAATTATTATATCAACCAGGCATAGCACACTTAAGAAGGATAATTATGACCCTCTTATTAAATGAATAACTGAAGATTTAAGAAGATGGAATAATTTAAATTTATCTTTAATGGGCAGAAAAGCCACGATAAAAATGAATATTTTGCCTAAAATTTTATTCTTCTTCCAAAATGCCCCTATAAAACTAAAAAAAAACCTTTTTTGATGGATTGAATAGAATAATATCAAATTTTATTTGGCAAAAGAAAAGGCCTAGGATAAAATTAAAATTATTACAGGATGCCACGGAGAGAGGGGGGTTTGGCCTACCAGACTGGGAGTTGTATCATAGTGCTGCAATAATGACCTGGTTAAAAGATTGGATCAACCATACAAATACAAGAATATTAACACTAGAGGAATACAACCTCCAGTCAGGATGACACGCCTTTCTTGGACAAGATAGCATAAAGGGTCATAGCTATGTGCAAAAACATAAAGTCAGACAGACACTTTTACATACTTGGTTTAAAATCAAGAAACAAATGTACATCCAAACTCCAATTTGGATATTGACACTAGAAGCCTTGATGCATCCACATCTATTACAATACGATAAAATTATTACTTATGAAGAATTATTAGATCAAAAAGGAGATTTACAAACTAGGCAGCAGTTGATTGGACAGGGAATAGAATTGGAATGGTGGGCCTATCTGCAACTCCAATCCAAATACGCAAAAGACAAAAAGGAATTGGGCATTAGTAAAACTAGGACTGAATTTGATGAAATTTTGTTATGACCAGATGAAAAGATGATTAAAAATTTTTATCAGGTATTATTAGAAGCCAAACTGGAAGAAGAAAATGTAAAAGAAACAATGATACTATGGATGAGAAATTTTGGTTATAACATAAATTTGGATGATTGGCGAAATATCTGGACTAGAAATAAAAAAATAACTTTAGCAATTCCATATAAGGAAAATTTATACAAAGTATTCTACAGATGGCACATAACACCAACAAGACTAGCTAAAATAAATAACAAATTTTCTTCTATTTGTTGGAAGTGAAACAAGAAAAGAGGTACTTATTATCACATATGGTGGAGTTGCAGAAAGGCCCAGGAACTTTGGAATCAAATATATAAATGGCTACAAGAAATCTGTGACGAGGAGATATATTTTAAACCAGAATTTTTTTTACTTGGAATCACTAATAAGATATACCCGAAAGAAACTTTCTACTTAATGATCCACATTATTACAGCAGCGAGGATGGCTTTGCACAAAACTGGAAAAACATCGAAACTCCAACGGAAGCAGAATTAATAAGAAAAATTATTGTGTGCGCGGAGACGGACAAATTGACAATGGAAATTAAAAATAAGGAAGAAACGGACTATTACAAAACATGGAACAATTTCTATGGATGGCTGGATAGGAGAAAGATCCAATAGCTTTTCTGAATTGGACTTAACAAACGATGGACAATGAGTGATACGAGCTCAGCAATACCCGGTTCAAATTTAATGTATGTTCTTGTTTGGTTATGTTTTGTTTATGTCTATGTTTGCTTGTGTGTGATTATTCAATAAAAATTATAAAAAAGAAAAGAAAAGAAAAAAAGAGACTATGTTTCATCCACTTTCCTTTTTTTTTCTTTTCTTTTTGGTTAAATTGCTAAATAAGGATTTTTCTTTTCTTCAGTAAACGGTTGGCTGTTGCTCAAGATTGCTTTTAATCCATTCTTTACTGCCTTTTTATGTTTGCTTTAGAACTTAAGGTTAATGGAAGGCTTTAATTAGGTTGTCAGCATGTAGATGAATACACTAGGCTTCTTGGGAACTAACTTCAACTTATCTGTAAAGAGCCATTGAGATGGCCTTGAAGGGAATATTCAGAAGCCATTGAGGAAACAAGTGCAAAAGCATTGCTTAAGTGCTGTGAAAGAAGATAGTGGAAAGGAAGAGAGTCAACCAGGTATAAGAGGGAGGGAAGATAAAATGAAAGCAGGCTTGTAATTCTCTGTTACTATATTTATATTATATATCTATATTTATATTATATATATAGTTCTAGTTTTACTAGGCAGACATCCTGCCTTATTAGGAATAATTGCTCAATAATTACTCAATTTCAAAGACATAATTGGTAATGAGGAGAACTGTACAATCAGTATGTCCTTAGGTCAGATGACTCTGGTTAAAATAATTTTCTCAGGTTCAATGACTAGGAGTTGTTTCATTATTTATGCCTTGGACTTATTAACCAAAAGTGATTAGTTGTTGAGATGTTATCACATAGATAGATAAAGTGTGCCTAATATGTACCAGAATCACTTTGGAGACTGGGAAGGAGAAGGAGTCAATGGTAAACCAGTTCTGTACTGTTATTTTTAAAAACATGTATAGCAGGAATCCCCAAACTTGGCGACTTTAAGAGTTGTGGATTTCAACTCCCAGAATTGTCCAGCCAGCATGACTAGCTGAGAAATTCTGGGAGTGGAAGTCCACAAATCTTAAAGTTGTCAAGTTTGGAGACACCTGATGTACAGTATGTAAAATCACTGGGACTCAAATATTCAAATATTTGCACTTTGAAAAGCTGTCATTTGATGCTATAGTCAGAAAATATAGCCATTGTGAAATGAGGATGGACACTCACAGTCAGACACAAGTGTGTGTGTGTGTGTGTGTGTGTGTGTGTGATGCTCTTGTTGAGTCGGACTCTGAGGGGAGGAGGAACAGCCAATAGGAAGTGGAGGTGTGGCTCCGGAGGTTGTGGAGGAGGCTAGGGAAGGGCAGAGGCCAGCTGGGCAATCAGAGGAAGAACCAGGCCCATCCCCTCTTCATCCTAGGACACTTAGGGAGGAATTAAGAAGGAAACAATTTGGTTGCAGCTGATATAAGAGAGATGGTTAAAACACAGCATTACCAGAAGCAAAGCGTGTTTTATTCTGGGGTGAAGTTATCTTGGTTGGTGTCCTTCCAAGAGACTGTGCCTTGTTATCTCCTTGAAGTTGGTAATTACTTATCCTGGTCCGTTGTGGAAATTCCTTCATTGTAGTTTGTTTTGGTTTTTTATTTCAACTCTATCTGCTCATTAAGTTCGGACTGCATTGCTTTCTTTTGAAGACTATTTTTGAATAAGTTTTATCTCCAACTGAGAATTATTGAACAGTGGGGCCAAGTTGGAGGCATTAAAGGACATTTATTTACATTTTGGATTTTGTTACATTTGTGTTGCACTCTGGGTCATCACAATGTGTGTGTATGTATCACATGAGTAAGCACTGACACAACTGCCAAAATACTAGGAATGAATTCACATGAAGGTAGTGGAAAACCTCAAAACTCTTACAACATTCTTACATTTTTATATAAAAGTGTTATAAGAGTTTTTACACTTTTACATTTACATTATAATTACATTGTTCAGTAGGAGTTCTTGAGGTATATTTTCTTAGGCATAACTATATTTAAAAAGCAATATTTTACCAATTTTAAATGGTTTCTTTATCTTATCTGCTCCTTTCCAAAGTTAATCCAACTTGCAAAAACCTAATTTTTATCCATAATAATGAAATTGGGTGTTAAAATTATATATATTTATATATAATTCGTATGTCAGGGCTGTCTAACAAGCCATGGCTTTGGCAATAGCTCAGTATTAAAATAAACATTTTTTGCACAGTCTTGCCCCTGGTAGCACAGGCAAGTGCACTGAGCTGATCACTATTCTACTCTATTCTTTTCTTGGCATCTGCAAAAAAGATTATCTTGGCATTCTGTGAAGTTCTTACAAATATTTCACATTTGAAGGAAAACAAACAAAATTACAATTAACCCACTTCCTTACATATAAATATATTCAACAAGAAAGTATATACACTTTGTGGTGGATTAGTAAATTATTATGTAAAATCAAATGAAAACAAAAGTCTGTGATTCAACATTTCATATTTTACGGGGTTAGTTCCTATTTTACAGTTTCCAGGTTGTTAATAGATATTATATACTCTGTTATTAATGTTTGTGCTGGGAAATTTAAGATATTCCTTTTGAACAGGGGAGAATAATAATAAAATAAACTATATTACTTTCTAGGCTATCCAACTCTTCACAATACTTAATCTACACCACTGATATTTGCAGTGTCACTTTTGTGCAAGATGTTGTGCAAGTTTAATGATCATTCACATCTGTCTTCTCACTGACCTAAAAAAAAGTCATTACCTGCTCTAGCTCTACTAGGTGATCAAGAAAGGGGACTTTTCTTGAAATTTCATGTACTACAATCTATTGACTCCAAATATGGCTACATGAAAAGAAAACCAAGCATCTGGCTGTTCTTATAGAGTGAGTTGTGCTTCCATCAAGTTACCATTTCTACTAAAATATTCACTAGAGCAGGGGTGTCAAACTGGTGGCCTGTTGGCCAGATGCACTACCTGCAGGCCATGCCCAGTCCAGTTCCACAAAGGGAAAAATCATTGCAATCTGTCACACGATGGCAACATGACGTGACGAGTTTGACATCCATGCACTAGAGTAACTGCCTTCTAGGAATCAGGAACCATAACAAGAAAAGAATTTTCCACATAGTGCTGCAGTATCTTAAAGAGAAAACCAATTTACTAGCTGTAAGACTAGAGAATCAGGCTGAGGACAAACTAGGAATAAGATGATTACAATATCACAGAGGACATTACAAAATAAAGATGATATCAGACAGTATTTGTGCCATAGTTAACAGTTTGGTTCATAACCTATGTATGAATCAACCATTCCATATTAGAGAGTATGAAGTCATACTCTGCTCTTTCCTAAATCCAGTCATTTCTTCCATCGTTCACCCCTTTACTTTGCTTCTTTTTAACTAATTTTTTTCATTTCTTGGCCTTATTTTGATTTAAATTTCTGCAGTCTTTTATTTTGCTGACCTTATATTATCTTTATTTTTCTTCAGTCATCTTTTCTTCCACTGGATTTTTCAAATAAAGGTCTCTTTTTATGTCCCTGCACATATTTTTTTATAATATTCTGGTTCATCAGCCTTTCAACCAGAACATTTTTTACCATTCTACTAAAAATATCTTCTTACCCTACTGCCTTTTTATATTACTCAAGTCTATCTCTACTTGACTCTGACTCAGCCCTATATTTATCACTACTGTATATGCTGAAAAAAAATTCAACTTATGATTCTCCATACTAGGAATGGGGAAATTCTTCAGATAAAGATTATTTCTGTGTAATAAATTTTGCTAAAGTCTAAGTAAAAAACAAATGAGGTAAACAAAGTAATATTCTCTCTGTACTTAGTAGTGGAAGCTGAATATATTTGTTAGGGAATAAAATGGTATGTGTACAAAAGGGATGTTTTTGTTAACTTATTAAAGCTTTAATGTATTATTTTAACTCAACTTTTTTGTTAAGACAGAGAAATATTTTTTTCAAAGCACAGAGAGGTTGACTGGCATGATGAAGCTCCATTTATTTTGGAAAACAAACAAAAAAGAAAGCAAATCATGAAGCTATCAGAGATGTTATATGACAGGGGAGAAAACATGTTTAGATTAGAAGACTTGAGACTAGATAGTGTAGTGAATAGAACCTTTTCAGTCTATTATTATTATTAGCACTTATTATTCTGATTTTTTTATGCTTACTGCGGGATATTCCATAAGAAATCATGCAGTGCACTTACACTTGCTTTAGTTAGTTAATGTTTGGCAAAAAGATGTGTGTCTTCTTGTGCAGCATACAATTTTTTTTCCATTAATCTGAATACTCCAAGACTATCAAACAGTGCAATTCAATCCAGAGGAAGATATCATGAAGTTGCTTCTCCCATCTCCCAATCATCTTTTTTTATATTATATTATTATATGCAGTCAATGAGGCAAGGAAGAGAAGATAAATATCATTACCTCCACCCACCACAGCTCTGTGTGCTCTTTTCCTACAGTCCAATAACATATTGTGATTTATGAAAGAAATGATATCTTAAATGTGGTTTTGAATATTTGAAGTATTGTTTTGAAATAATGAGAATATTTATAGGTACCCAAAATACTCCTCAATTTCTCCCCCAAAGAATCCCAATTTACTGTGAAATAAGCTGAAATTCAAACAAATAAATGACATCCACCATTCTTTATTCTTTAGTCCATTGACCCACACCTTACTTTTGATTTAACATATTATTATAAATAATAAAACAATTAAACTAGCAACTGTGGGTGGACAACTACCCAGTCGGTGGACTAATTGTGATCCTTCCTAAGGAAAGTGACCCTGGCAAGGATATCACTCATACCCTTGTCATCTGTCATATAGATTGCATTCTATAAGCAACTCCTTTTGATGACTACTTATAAGTCCAAACCAAGCAGCCTACTTGTTAAAAGGTGAGGTTTATATTTTGAAACTGCACAATGTCTATTTCAAATATTTCAGGTATTGTCCATTTCACAGAGCTAAGTGGAGATAAATAGAATTTGTGGTAGATTGGGGGGAATGAGCCAGAAATCAGTGCTTTTTTTATTATATTCTGTAATATAGCCTTCACCTAGAGATCTGCATAGCATCCCCCTCTTTCTGTTTAGGGGAGGTGATAAGAACAGGATTGTTTAGGGATCTTTTTTTTCAAAATTGAAAATTGGTTGTTTGACAGACATCTGAAGAATTATAATTATGCTTTTAATTATGCATGCTTTAAAATGTGGCTCTGGTTGATGATTTTATGTTGTAGTCTATCAGGATTGTAGTGGTATAAATATATATCTCCATATATAGATTGTTTTTGGCTTAAACAAGACAGAGAGAACAAGCTACCAAATGACAGATGCTGTTTCTGGGGAACAGCCAGAATTTCTCCATTGAAAGAGATATCACATATAACATCTTAGCCACATAGATTCTGTTCTCATAAGTGCTAAAGCTGTTTAAAAAGTTGATTTAATGCATATGTTTTTAATCAATCAGAATATATACTTTTTAAAACTTTTGATCTCTCTGATATTTCTGAAATGTAATAGATATTTCTGAGATTGTTTTTATCTCCAGTAGCTTGTTAGGAATTTCAGTAAAAAGAATATGGAAGATGTTTCTCCCAATTCAAAATTATAACTAAATAAATATGAACTTTATAAAATATTGTGCTATAGTCCCAATTCATTTCTTGGTTGTTTCAGAATCACTGTATTATATCTTATTCACATTTTTATTCTTTTTTTTTTAATATGAATCCGTCACCATTCTGATTTCTATGTCATAACTAAATCATTATTTTCTTATTCCTAAAAATATTTTATAATATAAAAATGAAAAAACTATTTTTTTCTAAAAAGACAATACATTTAAAACTGAATCACAGGTAGTCTTCCACTACTCATGGCAGAGGAGAGTAGAATTTCTGTCACTAAGCAATATGGTCATAAAGCATAAGTGCATCACTTAGCAATGGCAATCTTTGCAGTTCACATTGCTGTCATTAACCAAATTCTATAGCTGCTAGGCAATGTCCTGCCAGCTTCAGTGTCAGTGAGGAAGCCTCCAGGAAGTTTCAAACCCGGCAGCTTGCAAGGAGGATGATAGACAGGAAAGTAGCTGATGCCTATCAGTGGGTACCCTAAGGTTCTGTTTTAGGCCCTGTGTTCTTCAATATCTTCATAATGATCTAGATGATGGAATAGAAGGGGAATTCATCAAATTTGCAGATGCCACTAAGCTGGCAGGAATAGCCAACACCCCAGAAAATAGGCTCAAGTTCCAAAAGGATCATGACAGACTTGAACACTGGACCCTACATATGAAAATGAAATTCAGCCTAGATAAAAGTAAAGTTTTACACATAGGCAAGAAAAATCAACTGCACAGGTGCAGACTAGGTGAAACCTGGCTTAATGTCATTAACTGTGAAAGGGATCTTGGAATCCAAGTGGACAAACACTTAACTATGAGTCAACTGTACAATGAACGGTTGCAGGAACTGAGAATGTCTAGTCTAACTAAGAAAAAGACTAGGGTTGACATGATAGCAATCTTCCAATATTTGGGGTTCTGTCACTGAAGGGATGAGGTCAACCTATTATTTAAAACACCTGAGGGCAAGACAAGAAGTAATGGATGGAAGCTTCCATCTCTAACAAAGAGAGATCCAACTTGTGGTTGCTCCATCACAGGAAGGTTTTAAGAAGAGATTGAGCAATCATTTTTCCAGAATGGTATAGGGCCATGATGGTGAACCTATGGCATGCATGCCACAGGTGGCATGCAGAGCCCTCTCTGGGCACATGAGCCATCACTCTAGGTAAGGTCTGCCATGCATGAATATGTGCCTGCTGGTCTTCGGGTCTCTGCCGCACATGCACAGGATGGCGTGGGTGCATGCACGGGGTGGTGTGCATGCATGGGGACATGTGCACATGCACAGAAGACATGCATGCATGCACAGGGGATGTGCATGCATGCATGGGAGACACACACTTATGCAGGGAGATGCTCATGCAATGCATTTTGGGGATGCAAGCACATGCATGTGCTTTGGGCACTCGAAAAGGTTAGCCATCACTGGTATAGGATCTCTTGCCATGGGGTGGGATTGGACTAGAAGACCTCTAAGGTCCCTTCCAACTGTGTTATTCTGTATTCTGTATGAGGATGCATAACCCATCAATATGTTGTGAGCGCAAAAGGGCTGGAGAAGTTTGTGCATCTTACCACCTTTCCTGCCGGTTTTCCTATTTTCCTTTTGGGGATACTGGCAAGGAAGGTCACAAATAGTGATCATGTGATTGTGGGCAAATATTTGAAAGTATGAGACAATGGCCAAGTGCCCAATTCATGATAATGTTATCACAGGAATGCTGGGATGATTGGAATTCCAAGGACTGGTTATAGCTCCATCACCCTTTCCTTTGACCTCACCCCTTTCCTTTGACCTCACCCCTTTCCTACGAGGTCTGTAGGGGGCATGCATAAGTGCACCAAATTGCCTATCCTCCCTGTCCTATTGTTTCTTTTATTTTCTTATATATATCCATGTATTTATAACTATGTTTATACTTATACCTATTATCTTGTAAGCAACTGACTAATCAAATAAATAAATAAATAAAAATTTCAAATAGTTGCTAAACAAATGGTCCTAAGTCTAGGATTACCTGTATGTTATACAAAGCCTGTTAATATACAGTATTTACTTGACTAGAAATAATTACTCATATATCCCATTATTCATCATTTTAATATCTTCTAGAATATATTCACATGCCTCTTTTGCCTTATTCTACCAAAAGGAGCATGATAAATATATTGTTTCTGAAACAGTTCAGCTGGATCGGTTTGCTTCATAGTATTTGCAGTTTAAATCATCAGAATGTTAAACAAACCAAACTTCCTCCTTTACTTTAGTTGCATTTTCATTAGCCCCAAATAGGTTCAGATTGGATGGTTGCAGTTTTTTCCCCAAAAAACAATGGCTTTCTTTACTCAATGGACATTTTTTTTGGTTATATACCTTGTATAAAGGGCTGGAAACACAATGGTCTCACAATGGGTATAAAAAGCACTTACAGACAAATAGGAGAGTGAGAATGAGAGAAATTGACAAAGAGTGTTGGACATTATTTATGCCAGTGGTAAGCCAAGGAAAAACTGTTTTGAATCATTGCCCAGAAAACCTCAACACAAAGTAGCCTTTATTTTATAACATATTTTACAACATCCTATGTGTTTTAAAATAAATAATAATAATATAGAACAACTTTCAACCTTTAAATATCTTGGTATAGTATTTTAACACTCGGGAATCTGACAGCAATAAATTTTCCAATAAGGCCAATAGTAGCACTAAAACTATACTTTCGAAAGATAAATCCATCTCCCTTAGTGCTCTATGGGTCTCAGATATGCATACAAAATAACCGTGGATACAACGTAGTCTGTATTCTTAAGAGCACAAAATTGGGTACTTCATTGGATTTCAAATACTGCTCTTTATTCAGAAGCTGGATTGATTCCCTGGGATTTTAGGGTCTATCTATATTGGGTCAACTTTTCACTTAAGCTTAACTTTTCCAGCCATTCCTTGGAAAATCAAGATCCAAAGTGACTTATACAAATGTGTTTTCCCAAATAATTGTTCCTTAGTCTTGATATTCCCAAAAGTGAAATCTCTACAGGTAGTCCTTGAGTTATGACCACAACTGAGCCTAAAATATATGTTGCTAAGTGAAACATTAAGCAAGTTTGCCCCAGTTTACGACTTTTGTTGCCAGAGTTGTTAAGTGAATCACTGCAGTTGTTAAGTTAGTAAGATGGTTGTTAAATGAATCTGGATTCCCCATTACTTGCTTGTCAGAAGGTCCCAAAAGCTGATCACATGACCCCAGGACACTGAAACTGTCATGAATATTAACCAGTTGCCAAGCAGCTGAATTTTGATCACCTGAACACGGGAATGCTGCAATGGTCGTATGTGTGAAAAAGGTTCATAAAGTCACTTTTTTCAGTGCCATTGTAACTTTGAATGGTCACTAAATGAACTGTTGTAAGTTGAGGACTACCTGTAATTTGGCAGCAGAGTTTGATGTAGCTGATCAGGAATTATATTAAACCCCTGAAATTGGTTATAAACAACCAGGATATCTTTCTTGTTTTTTTTAAAAATCTATATCTCCTGTGCATTTTATTCTGCTTTCTAAACTATGAGGGCCAGATCTGAAGGGAAAACTTATTCTATAGGGCAGAAACCAATATGGAGAAGATGTGCTTCCCATCAGTTGGTGTCATCCTATCACATGATAAACTAAAATGGCAGGGACTTGAAGTGTGGCTACATTATATGACTTGGTGGAACAGGCATATATCCTCAGCACAAAGCTGTCCTGCAAGTGATATAGCCCCATGCAAGTGATATAGCCCCATTTTAAGATGATAAACAGCACACATAAATGAATTTAGAAAGAAACTGTAAGGTAGTATGTCCATAACACGCAGCAACAGTATAGTATGAGCGAACTGTGGAAAGTCAGAACTGCATGCAATGTATTGTTCTCTTTGCATTCTATTTTTCTATTCTTTTCTTAACTGACTGTTTAACTTGTTGGTCAGTGACTAGAATAAAGATTATCTATCTACTTAAACAGCATTGTATCACTTGATCACCACATAATATTTTTAAAGTATCTTATGAAGAAATAATCCATTTTTAATGCAGAGGACAATATATACAGTAATGATTCAAGCTGTAACAAAAGAGATTCAAATACAGAGAACAATTTCTAGGAACTGAAGTAGGAGCAGCAGCTTTTTATTGCTGTGGGATTGAAAGTAATATCAGCTAATGTACCATGTTTCCCCGAAAATTTGACTTACTCAGAAAGTAAGTCCTAGCTTGATTTTTACAGGTGTGCCCAATATAATTGTTACATTTTTTTTTAAAATTACATTTATATGCCGCCCTTCTCCGAAGACTCAGGGCGGCTTACAATTTCTGGGATACAACCCAGTGTGCTCAGCAATAGCCTTCATTCCATTGTATATGCCTGCTTATTACTAAGCGGCATTTTACAAGGTCAGCTAATTGCCCCCAACAATCTTGGGTCCTCAATTTACCTACCCCGAGAGGATGGAAGGCTGAGTCAACCTTGAGCCTGGTGGGATTCGATCCTACAATAATTGTAGGCAGCTGGATCTTAAGAGCAGGCATTTAACAGCCTGAGCTACCAAGGCTCTTTGACAATTGTGTCATATGAAGATGTATAGTGGATCCATTGGGATAATATTGCCTGGCTTCATATGCAGAAGGTGAAGCAGTCTTAACTGTAAACTCAATAGAAAGTTATTTGCAGGTAGCTAGTTATGCTGTGCACAAATCCAGCTACACATACCAGGACCTAGTTTCTTAAGGCAATTTAGCTGTTATCTTTTATTCATATTTTTCTCGAAACAAAAATAAAATTCAAAGTTACACCATTTCTTTTGATTAAGTATATAGCATAAATATGAAATCTGGAGGTAAAATAAAACTGGATTTCTACACAATCCTATACTCCATGAAAAAATGTTTCATACAATCAGAAGAACCTCTAATGCTGCAAAGGATTTGTGCTAGGACTTGAACCTCTGGAGGACAGATTCATCCAGTGTCTTTAAGCCACTGAGCCACCACACCTTTATTACCTTAGTAAAGGTGAGATGTTAAGAGGTTAAACTCTTACACAAAAGAACCCAAGTTCCTCTGTTTTGGCTTAATTTTATTTACTTTATAAGGTATCATCAGAATCCAAACATATTGTCTAAATATAAATTTGGCAATCAGGAGTTCAAAATATTTTGGGGGACAATAAATAGCTTTAATTAGATGGCTTAGTTATGTCAGTGATCTCCAACCTTTCTGGTTTTGTGGTCAGCAGGGGGAAGAGGGGATGGTTCTGTGTGAGCAATGGGCAAGCTTTTTTGCATGCAAGTGAATCTGCACATATGCGCAAATTCACACATGCTCGCCTGCCACTTCCAGAGCCCGGTTCTGAACAGTGGTGGCCAGGTAATGGGACCTCTGAATTATGTCTTCAACAAACTTCATAATAACTCAAAAGGTTATCTTATGAAATTTTGGTCATTTTTTAAACATTGTTTGCTTTAAATCAATTGCATGTTGCTATTTGAGCATGGCATATTTCTAGCCTCCAAATAAGACAGAATTGGATAAAAATACTTTTATCTTTATAAAAAAATAAATATAGTTCTTATCTTTCCAATTTCTGTTAATGTAGAACATTAAAAACTTAGAAAAGTGTTCTTTATATATAATCACAGTGCAAAGAATATCTTAAAGTCTTTTATTGCTTTCCTATTGGTGTCATGATTTATAATTCTTAAATATATAAAGAGAAATTTATTATTGAATTAACTCAAACTCCATTTATTTTTGCTGTTATAATCATACATTATATTTATTCATAATTACATATTTATAACTGCCGAGCAGTTATCTCTACAGTATTGCTCTAAGCTTTTGTTGTAAAATATATTCTGATTTATAGATTGGGATTTTATCTTTCTTATTTAAATTACCTGGATTATTGCCATAGGCATAGTGATGACAAGATGGAATTGGCCTTAAAAAGAAATGTTACCTTTCTGGGTGAGTCAGTACAAAGATTGTATAAATTAAAAGGACAAAAGTCCATATTTTCCATTACACAAACATTTATGTTACTTAATATTGACACAGTAAAAAAAAAGTGGTCAAAGTTTTGGTGTTTAGGTGAAAGATCAATATATTTGCACTGTTAATACAAACACATCTTGCAGAAGAATGCACAGGCCTTTCAGATCATTAACTAAGCAGAGTCTCTTCCACCAGAAAGACAACTGTAGAAAGTTATCATTAAAAACAACAACAATATTTTTAGGAATGTGGGTTCAGAATGTGAGTTCAGAAGAAAAAAACATACCATGTTAATTAATGTTCCCTTTGTGCTGTACCAGCTCCAAATATAGACTATCAGTTGATCTCCTAAGGAAGAAAAATGGTTCGTATGAAAATAATCAGAGGTTATAATACTGTCTACATTTTTGATTATCTAGTTTTTTTTAAAAAAAGAAATGTACTACAGTTTCATATTCTAGAGTTGGATTTCTGTAATCTTGTCATACAAATCTTTGTATCAGAGATTAAAAGATAAATCAGTTTTATTAATAAGGATACTCTTAGACTGTAATCATTCGGTAAGGCACATAAAATGCAATAAAATGGATTTATATGTTGTTTTATCAAATTGATGCAATGAATAATCTTTGGAATAGTCAGAATCGCTAAGGATTTAAAGATAATCTTTATCGTTATCCTGTCAAAGTTTCAGGTTTACATCTTATCAGAAACATGGTACAAGTAGGCCATATTTAGTTTCTTTAATGTAGCATTTACATAGAAATGTGACAGCTTCAACTCTCCAAAATGTTCAGGGTGGTCCCTTTTGCACATTTCTCATTACAAAGTAACTCTTCTCTATCTCTGTGTTCCTTCCTTCTGCAAATGTTTTTCTGACAGTTTTGTCAATGACTCTGTTTGGAAATGAGGCAACATGGTGCTATAAAACGTGGCAAAAGATGTGTTTGCATGATTTAGCTTTAGCTTCTGTTTGATATTTTGCTTCAGCTTTCACTTAATACCCAGTAAGACGATGCTGTGTTTGCCAACAACGTTGGTAACAGAAGTATGCATTTCTGACTTATCGCTGAAGAAGTGTTCTTGGGAAGCTAAAATGTAATTATAGATTATAAATTATTACCTAAATTTTTCATCTCCAGTTTGTTATTAAAATAAATGCTCAATGTATTAGGGGCTCAATATCAGTGTTATGAATAATGAATAGAAGCACTCTACCACAAATGCCATCTAGGTTTGAAGTGTTTCACATATGACATAGTTAGTCATAATGTTAACTGTAGAAATATAAGAAATAATTCAAACAAATTTTTAGATGTTAACAAGTTTATAACATATTGCTTTAACGTTTTATTTCAGCAGTGGAAACACTTAACCAAAGATTATCTATATATGTTTGTTTGTTTATAAGTTTTATGAACTCCCTCATTCCAGAGGCTCTAAGTGATATGCAATATCAAAACACAAACAAGGAATAGTATAATAAAAAATTAAGCAATAAACACCAACGAACAATGAGCAGATTTTTTCCACTGTCAGCCTAATTATCAAAGTCAGGCAATACCCATTTATGTATCTGCTTAATTTAAAAAAAAAGCCAGATTTGAACTATTCTCCGTAAGGTCATTAAACTGAGGACTAATTTTATCTCAGTGAGTAAGATGATGCACAACAAGCGAGATCCACAGAAAATGCCTATTGTATACCTTCATCACCATTTAATACCTCTCTGATAGGAAGCATTTGGCATTTTTTCTTCAGTAAGGTTTGGTGGGTCTAATTTACAGTTTGTAAAACACCCACATCGTATTTCATTTCATTCCAAGCCCACTCTTTGGTAATTTAATTCGGCATGTCTTCAAGGTGCACAACTAAACACCTCACACCACAGTTTGGAATAATATTTGATGCTTGCTACTCAAATACCAAAGACCACCCTCTTGCTTTACAACAATATGTTTTTAATGTTAATATTTAATCCAGATAGGTTTCACCATTATATATTATTCTTGTTAAATGACAATATCTAAAAAAAGAGTTTTGTTCCAACCAAAAATATTTATCTTGCAATGTAAACATTACTTAATCCAGTAAAGAATTATCATTCTTATCATGTCTTGTATTGCTCTTGTTTTAGGGAAAATGAGACAATTTCTTAATTTAAATAAAATTAATATTTAAAGACAGAAAATAACATCATTGGATTTATATATAAACCAATAATTGAATCTGACAGATTTCTTCTTCCTTCCCTTCTTTCCCTTCTAGTATTGATTCCTATGTACCAAAATATTAAATAGTAACATCACTTATGAATAAACACAGTCTCAAAATAGTAAAGAATACAAGAAACATGCAAATCATAACCTTTTATGCTTAGTAAACATAGAATGCAGACTGACCAGCCAAATAATCTCAGATAAAACTAGAATGAGATGAGATGATTATTATGATTCTCTAGAAGAATAAACAGAATAACCAACTTTAACACTGATTTACAAATTGTACTTGTATTGATGAGAAAGTGCATGTTCTTCAGTTTTAAAAAACAAAAATAAAAGTGTGTTCGATAAGAGTTTGCTTCTGTTTTGAATTAGGTTACAAGTTTGGAAAATTGCTGCTGTCTCATGCTCATTCTCATTGGAGAACCACTAATGAAAGAAATCTATTAGATTCAGATTGTAGAGTATTAGATTCAGATTGTAGAGTATGGATGTTTGCCTACACACAAATAGTTAAGTGGTTGAGGGAATGTGGATAAATATAGGGATGATTAAGGCTATAAATGGTTAGCAGTTGCAACAACTATATATGAGTAATATTGAAGGAAACATATTTCACATGGTGAGGAAAATATGCTTGTTAATTTTCCCTAAACATCTAGATTTATATTGCTTGAACAGAATGATGAGCTATATAGGTTGGTCTAGCATAGTACATCCAGTGGTCTTAGTAGTAAAACCTTAATAATAATTTACTTAGGATGCTAAGGAGGAAGGCACTGGGCCTTTTGGGGGATACATTAAAATAATGGTATAAAGGGAATTTAATATTTTGCTTAGCAAATAAATTTGCCTCTCAAAAGGGAGTAGGACTAGGACATTAACTTGTTACCAAATTCTCCTGGTGAAAGCAATTTCATCCAATGAAACTCTATTTGATTTCACTGAAAGGATTATGTTTAATTCTTTTCTGGCTGATATGCTGACATTCGTTAATTTGCCTGTTCAATGAGCAAAAGCTTTTGCTGCCTCATACATTAGCATTCCTGATAAGTTCCAGAATTCTTTACTAATAGCCATATTTGATTGTGCTCATGTGCTCTGCTTTGCTGGAATCTGTTTTCTTTCATTCTTCCCTCCCAAAAATGTTTGAAGATACAATGGCAATCAAAAAAAAAAAACCCTGAATGCCTGATTCTTGAATCTACCATCAGTACTTTCAGTTTGTTATCATTTTATTTTAATTTGAAATATTGTGTTTCTTAGAAAATAAGACAGGGCCTTATTTTCTTTAGATTGTCTTTCGAGGGGTGTTTTAATTTCTCCCCCATGTGCCACTGGTCCACTTCTATCATGGCTGAAAGGAATGTCCCATGCGCCTTGCCTCTGTACCGGGCTGCTTCTTTAGTGGCTGAAAGGTACGCGGTGGTGGGATTCAAATTTTTTTTATTACCGGTTCTGTGGGTGTGGCTTGTTTGGTGGTCATGTGACTGGGTGGGCATGGCCAACTCGGCAAGGTGGTGCAGCACCTTGCTGCGAGTGATGTGGAGTTGGCCATGCCCACTCAGTCACATGACCGATGCTGCAGACACAGGGTGATTTCCTACGTACCTTCCCCTCCTCCTTTGCCCATGGGCTAACAAAAAGAAAGCCCAACTAAAGATCATGGCTGCCTGCTGAGTCTGCCTGTCGAATGGGTTTTGTTTTGGGGTGGTTTTTGTTTTGTTTTTTGCCAGAAGCCCCTCAGACATAAATTTGCACCACCAAATGTTACTGTACCTCATTGTTGCAGTGCTGCCTGTTGCTGCTGTGGATGCTGCTGTGGCCATCTGGCTGCCCAAGTAAAGAACCGCACTGGCTCAGTGCGAATGTGAGGAGTAAGAGGGGAAGCCAAGATGCTTGCCTCATAGCAGTCAATTTCACTCTCTCTCACTCCAGTTAGGCGCTCCCAGCATGCACAAGGAGTGTGAAGGGAAAGAGACACCATGCGGATGTGTTTTAAAAGTCAGAGAACTTTGCCCAAGACTTCTCATGTATTCAGGAGCTACACCTCTTCCAATGATGAGTTGGCAGTGATCTAACAAAACATCTTCCAGCTCTTAAAGATCGACTTTAAGAGTGCCCTCATGGAAGAAGCCAATAAGAGAGCAAAAGTAATGGTGGCAGAGGTGACAGGGGGATGTGATGGGTCCCTCCATGGTCCCCTCCCAGGTGACAGCCAGGGCTTTGGCATCTCCTTTTCCTCAGGGACACGGTGTCTGCCTCCCTTCACATTCCTTGTGGAAGGACACACACGCCCGTCACCCCCACTGCCACTATGTTTGCTCTTGGTTCTTGGCTTCTTCCATGGGGGCGCTCTTAAAGTTGACCTTTAAGTGGTCCCAGGACAGCCACCTGCCTGCCCAGTGGCCGCCCTCCTGGAGCACACTGTCTTCCTTCTCCTGGGAGACATGCTTATTCCAGCCCAGCTTGGCCTGGCCAGCCAGCAGGTGGCCACATTTTCCAGGGTTTCTCACCCCTCTTGTCTTGAGATGTCTGCAGCTGCTTCATGCTTTTTTCAGTGTGGCTGCAGTCCAGCAGCACAAAGAAGCCTCCCCAACTGGCTGGCTGGTCTCCTCTTTCTCTGCCTGTTTGTTCTGTATTACTGAGGAGGAGGAGACCAGCCGGCCAAAGGAGCCACTGCTGGAGGCGACTCTTTTTTGGTCTCCAGCCATCTCCTTCAGCACAGAAAGTCTCCCACAAATGGCCAGCTGGTCTCCTCCTCCTCAGCCATATAGAACAAACAGACAGAGAAAGAGAAAAACCAGCCAACTGGTTGGAGGAGGCTTCTTGCACTGCGAAAGAGGTGGCTACTGATCTCCGGCTTTGTTCCACTTCTCCAACAGTCTTGTGCCACCCTGTTCTATGCACCAGCTGCTCGGACTTGCCGGGCCCAGCACATATAACAGGGCATGCTTTTTTTGTTGTGGTTGCTGGACTTCAGCCACATTGAAAAAAACATGCAGCAGCTGCAGGCATCTTGTGACAAGGGAGGTGAGAAGCCCCGGGACATCTGCCCACCCACCTGCTGACTGGCTGGGCCGGGCTGGAAGAGGCACATCTGCTGAGAGAAGGAAGAAAATGTGCTCCAGGAGGGTGGGCAGGCGGGTGGATGTCCCAGAGCTGCTGCACATGCGCACGGCATATGTAGCAGCTGCACACGCACTGCACATATGCAGCAGCCCTGGAACATCCACCCAAGCTGTGCCATGGCTGCCACATGGTAGGGAAAGCTAGGATAATGACTGGGACAAGTGAGCAACTGGCAACTGGGTGACCAGGTTGGTGGTGTGGCCAGCCAGGGGTCACCACCAGTTCGGTGACCCATGCCAAATCACTGGTACAGGTTCACCTGAGCCAGTGCAAATTGGTTGAATATGACCTCTGGAATGCCCCACACGCACCCTTGCCTCTCCAGTGGGCCATTTCTGTAGGACCAAAAGGAGCTATTATTAAAGCTTAGCACAGATTGATGGAAGAATGACAGGCAGGAGAATTCTCCCTCCCCATTTTCCTCCAGTTCTCCAAAAAGCCTCTATTCCAAAACTTCAGCATTCACAATGGAAGCTTTTTGATGAACAGGAGGAAAATAGGGAGGGGAGAATTTTCCTGACTATCATCTATTCCTCAAGCTTAGCGAGGGAAGAATGGCAGGCAGGAAAATTCCTCCTCCCCATTTTCCTCCTGTTCTTTAAAAAACCTCCATTCCAAAACTTCAGTGTTTGGAATGGAGGCTTTTTGGCGAACGGCAGGAAAATGGGGAGGGGAATTTTCCTGCTTGTCATCCATTCCTCAAGCTGCCTCTCCCTCCCCATTTTTCTGCCTTTTGCAAAAACGGCTCCACTCCAAGCCTTCAGCAAATCCCAGGACCCTGCAAGGCTTGTTGTGGCATTGTGCATGCAAGTGGCGGCATTGCTGTGAAGTTCATGACATCGGCACAGCCTCTTCAAGCATGACCCTGCAAGGATTGCTGTGCCATTGTACATGCGAGCGCTGGCATCACTGCGAGTTTGGATAGACTGGCGCAGCCGCTCACAGCAGGATGCCAGTTGCACTGGTGTAATGAAGCTCACAGAGGTGCTGCCATTCATGAGTGCAATGCCACAACAATCCTTGCAGGGTCTTGCTCCAAGAAGAATGGATAACAGGCAGGAAAATTCCCCTCCCCATTTTCCTGCCTTTCATAAAAATGGGTCTACTCTGAGTCTTTAGTATCTCTCAGGATTGAAACACTGAAACAATCCTAGGATACGCTGAAGGCTCAGAATGCCTCTGCTTCAGTACAGAGTGACTTTTGCTCCTCTCTGCAGCTGAACAGTTGTCCCCCTATACTCGTGCTATCACTCGTGTTCATCCCCCGGGCTTATTTTCAGAGTAGGGGAAATATTAGGCATACCCCAAAAAAACTTAGGATAGGCTTATTATTGAGGTGGGCCATGTTTTCTAAGAAACACGGTAGATGTGATGGATCATTGTTATTTATGAAAATAACAAAAGGGGGTGGGGAAATCTTCTCTGTATATTTTTGTATTGTATAAAGAAACATAGCAAATGTGAAGATAAAATAGAACCATTTAAAAATATAGGAATTTCTTTGTTCCCGTAATTTTAATTATAATCATGGAATATAATGTTATAAATTTATTCATCACAGCTCATATAGGAGAAGTCATTGAATGTTGTCATCTTTGGTTACCGATCCTAAGCCAGACAAGAGATGGCACTAAGTGTATCAGGCTGGTTTTTACTGGTGATTGGCTTCTGCTGTTTCTGTTTCTTAGCTGGTTGTAGTGCTCAGCAGGGAGATATGTTCCCACATGCTTTCTAAAATATTAATATACAAAGTCATATTGAGGTTTCTGATAGTGGCAGGTTGGCTGCTCTGCAGTTTTCTGATTAGGAATACATTGGTAGTTCCGAGAAACTAGTGGCACCTAAATGGGCTCTGCCTAATAAGGTTTTGAAAGTTGATAGCATAATTTAAGAAGGCCCAGACTCACTCGGCTATAGACCTGGCTGACGCCAGCAAATTGCAGTGTTGTTAATGCTTCTGGTAGAGACATCTTTTAGTCAACCAAAAGCAAATATATTAAGTGAAAAATTGATTTGTGGTTCACAAAGAGATGCTAGCATCCTAGTTTATGTTAGACATGTTTAAGGTGAAAGACTTTGAAATGCCTTTCTTCCTTAAGCTTTTTAGGATGTAACCTTCAAAAAGGTTCCTGTTAACATTCCTTCAAAGAAATATAATTACCTTACAAAAAACTTCCAGTGTTATAATCTTGCACAACATGCGTCTCTTGAGAAATTTAGAAACAATTTAAGAGACAAAGTGCAGTCAGAAAGGAGAGGGCAGCCTTTTACTTTGAGTATAGTGATTATATCATGTAAGCATATTAGTCTTGGTAGAAATAAATGTAAAAGAAAGCATGGTTAAAATGGGCACTAAAATTTATATTGTTTTCAGAATCAATTTTAATTAAAATGAGGAGATGGCAAGCTAATGGTGTTTTTAATCTTCTTTTTAAATATTTAATGATAAATATGTTTGCAAGAGAACATTTCCTATAATTTTTCAGGTAAATAAAAATTTATAAATTTATTATGAAAATAATTCTGAATTGTTCCATAATACTTGCAGTTACTAGTAAGCAACCATTTGGAACCAAGCCACCAAAATGTTGGGTGAATGCATGTGCACATGCTCACATCACTTCTTGCGTGCACAAAGGGCAATCACATGAACACATACTCCATTTGTGCAAGCAGTGGGCACCCGTGACCACCATTCATGCAAATGGAGCTGCACACTTGTGTGTGGTTGCTCGCCACTCATGCAGAACCATCCGCTCTTCCCACCCCACCAGTTCGCAAAGCGAGAAAGGTTGGGAATTCTGCTTTAAAGGACAGAATCTTGTAACTACCGTGTTTCCCCGAAAATAAGACACTGTCTTATATATTTTTTGGCTCTCAAAAACACACTAGGTCTTATTTTTGGGGTAGGTCTTATATATTTATGGTGCCAAATAGTGGGTGTGAGTGTGTAGGGGGGGGTGTTTCGCGGGTGCATGGTTGCTCCCTGAAAAGTCTTCCTGGAACTGGAGATTTACACTAGGTCTTATTTTCGGGGTAGGTCTTATATTAGGGCAGGTTTAGAAAATAGTGCTAGGTCTTACTTTCGGGGTAGGTCTTATTTTCGGGGAAACACGGTATATGGCTTCCTGTAGTTTCAAAAAGATTGATGACAGAGCTGCAAACCTATAACTCTTAAATATTGGTCACATCTTGTTTACATGACTAATAAATTAAATATATTTGATAAGAGAAAATAATGCTGCATTAATCTTGTTTTTGGATACCTGTCCACTATACACAATATAAGGGTTAAGAGCTTCTATTTCTACAGATGTTGATTTAAATACATCTCACAGGGTTTTTTTTGCAAGTTTTATTCAATTTTCACATATTAGAGAAAGAAAAATATCTTTTTTTCAGTGAACAGCATGAAAGGTTAACACATTTCCATTACAAACTTGACTTTCATTTCCTATTCATCTTTCACATTTAATAACTTATCTTGATCTTACTTTATATATTTTCTTTAATTTTAATCATCAAGCTTTTCCCATCTTATTTTATAATTTTTCCAATACATTGCTTAATCTATTTCTTTAAATATTTAATGCATCATTATATATCTTCATATCCATTATATTTTATCTTCTTATTCTGTCAGGTCTGCAATTTACTCATCTATATTTAATTCATCATTCCAAAAATTCACACATTTCCAACATTAAAAAAAATGACAACAACAATGCAACACCCCTATTATTGCCAATTTCAAGGTGCCATCCCTGTGGTTAGACATATCACATAAATAATCCCCCCCTAAGATTCCCATAATTTAACTTTGAGTTAACACTTTAAAAAAGAAGAAAAAGACACAATAATAACTTTCGCATAGTTACTACATTACATATATCTCTTTTAAACCTGGGTCTGCAAGTTCCCTTTCTCATTACCTAAAAAATATATCTAGATTAAGAAAATTATAGATAAAACAGATATAGTTAATCCCATCATTTCATAAGAACTAATATTGTTTTCTCTTTAACATGACTCCAGCTCTGTTTGCCACAACTTATTAATTCATTTAATATTATTAATATCTTTATTCTAGTTACCTCTCTTGAATCTCACTCGGAGGGCAACCGGCAACCAGTGCAGCTCACGCAGGAGGGGTGTAATATGGGAGTATCGGGATACTCCCATCACAACCCACGTGGCTGCATTCTGCACCAGTTGAAGTCTCTGAGTGGTCCTCAAGGGCAGCCCCATGTAGAGAGCATAGCAGTAGTCTTAATTTCATAACATAAAGAAAAAGAAGCAAACAGTCACTGCAGTAGCAAAACAATATAGTCCCCATCTCCCATATTAATACTCTATGTTCTACTGTTTTCTAGACAAATTTTATCATTTCTTATGTTATTGCTTATTAATTCATTTAATATTATTAATATCTTTGTTTTGGTTATATCTCTTAATTTCATATCATAAAAAAGAAAAAGCAAAGCAATCACAGCAATAACAAAACAATATCTGTCCCTATCTCCCCTTTTAATAATCTATATTCCACTATTTTCTAAACAATCTTATAATTTCTTATTTATTTAAACTAGTTCTTATACTCTTGAAGAATCCCCTTCTTATAATTCTCGATCAACCATTATCTCTGTGCCTTTTAATTAAACAATTCCATTTCATTGTTATGTGCTTGCCATATTCCTTTCTTTCCAAATCCTGTTTCATTCTTGCACTCTTTTTATCACTCCAATTTCTATCTCCCTTCTTTTCCATTACTGTCTACTGAAGTTTCCTTTCCTGTTGTTTCCTTTTCTTTTGTTCAGTTTTTAGAATAAACCCCCTTTTAATTACAATGTTGAACCTCCTATTATTAATTCTCTTTCTATTCCTCCTTTGCTTAAGTTTCCTTTGATTCAAGTGTTCATTTAAGATGGCCACTTCTTGGGTTGATTTCTCTTCTTCTTGTTGTTCTTGGTATTTTGAAACCTCCATTTCCAAAAATTGCAATGCAAAACCAAATGATTTGCCTTCTTTTTGTTGCATGTCTTTCATATTTTAAAGTTCCAATTTAAGGTCCAGTAACATTCCTGCCATCTTTAAACAATGTTTATAAAAGTTTTTCCAATGTTTTACTCTTATTGACTCCTCTTCCAAAGATTTCCAGATTAGTTCCACTTTTCAATATCCATTAATTAAAGTTGTAATTCAAAAACACCAAACACTTCCACAATTTCCCTTTATCTTCAAATTTCACTTTCACTTTCCAAAGTCCCTATTTTATAGTATCCTAATTCTGGTTATTTTGTATCAAGTAAATCCAAGTTTTAAAATAGAAAGGGATATGTATAAACAATTCCTTCTCCACTAGATGGCACTCTTTGCTGTATTTAAAGTCAATTCTTTTCCTTTTTCCAAATTTTTTCTCACTCATTCAAAATTTTAAAGTTACAATATCAGTAAATCCAAGCATTAATTTTCAAATTTTATTTTCCACCTTCACATAGCCCAGCCCAGCTTTAATAAACCTGTTTGGTGTCAGGATTGTATATGTAATTATTTCAAATACAAGTTTCTTCTTCTGGCTTCATTCTTTTAGGTACAAAACCACTTCATCTGTCACAAATTTTCTTTCTTAATTTCTTTGTCCGCCACTCAAATCCACCTTCTTAACAATTTTAAAAGATTTCAAAACCGAGTTACCTTATGCCAAAATTCTCCTGGTTTCTATGCTGTCCTCTTTTTCACCGCTCCTCCCGCACAATCTTATTCCAGCTGACTCTTCCCCTTCAGGGTGGCCATTTTAGACCACTGCTTCAGATGTCTTCAGGAGGGAGTGTTTGCCAAGCCAGGGAGGGGATATGTGACTCCCCTCTACCTGACTGGCAGTCTCCCCTTCCTCCACTGCCCCTATGAGATGGCTTCTGCCCTAGATCTGGACAATCGGGGTTTTCCGACAAAGAAGCACAGACCAAAGTGGCGGACAATCACGGTCAGCAGTCCATCTTTGGGGAAGTTTATCCGGAAGTCCCATCTCCCAGTAGTTCTAGTCCAGGCTGTCAAACGCACGGCCTATGGACCAGATGTGTCACACGCTGGCCACCCCCACCACCATTTTAGCAAAGAAAAAAAAGTCATGATACATCATGTGATGATGTGACACTGCAAGTTTTATACCCCTGTTCTAGTCAGTATGGTTAATGATGAAGAAGATTGCTAATGAAAGCCAACAAGACCCATAGGGTCACCTATTTCCCTACCTCCTTTTAGATGTTTATAGATACATAGAAATGAGAAGTGTTTAAGCTTCTTTAAGGCTCTCCTTATGAAGTTATAAAATTTTCAGAAGAGAGCTCGAATGTAGAGGAAAACAGAGAACATGCTTCTTCTTTATATTTAATCAAACATTTAAAAATGATATTATTTTATTCTAAAGTTGCCCAAATTATCTTTGAGAAAAATGTTGATACAGTAAAAAAATAACACTTATAGCCTTAGCAGCCCACTTCTGTTTTTAGAGCTGTAAAAGTTTTGGTCAGTGCCTGAAAATATTAGCCTGGCATCCTTTCATTGCCAAGAGCATTCAACCTACTCTGTATTTAGAATATTGAGAACTAAAACACCAGCTGTATCTGAAGGAGCAGCATGAAAATGGTGCATTAGCATAAGAGAGAATAAAGTTAGCGTTAATATGAGGAAACATGAAAAAAGTAAGAGCTGGAAAAGTGGATAAATACTAAATTAACTTTAACCTCAAAGAATTCTTCTAGAATATTTATGAAGGTGATCAATCTCATGATCGGCTTCTCATGCCAATGTCAGAGAACCCACTCAATATCCTTACCCCCCATGATTTCATTCTTTGGGATTGAAATTGCAATATTGAAAATTGTTTGGAAAAATTTCAGAAGCAACAGTAAAGTCATCACATCTCCAAAGGGCTTTGGTATCAACTAGTTCAATTCATTACTTTGAAGCAGGTCCCAATTCTACTTGGCTTTTATGAATCTGCTTTGATACTGTGATTCAAAGTCACATCATCAGTTCTGTGTGTTATTCAGCACTATATCATGTGGAAGGTTTTTTGGTCACACAAGTTGAGTTTCAGAAGGAAAAAAAAATAAGATGTGCGTAAATCTTTCAAAAAATGCAGCACATATATTTCTCTATGAATGATTAAAGTATTCTTATCTTTTCCCAGGCTCATGCCATGCTTCATAAGGTGCTGTTTTTATAGGTTTCCTTATAAAAGGTACTTTTTTCAACCAAATATATTTACTATTTTACTCATGGTTGAAGATCTTTGTAAGGCAAAAGTTTCCAATTCTGCTTAGAACTATAACATAATCATCTAAATTCTCAAACATCTTTCCACATAGCTTTACAGCTGAGGGACACACTGTGGAGAGCCCACAACCCATTAGATGTCAAGGGCCTCTTCAAATACGATGGACGAACATCATCATCATCATCAACATCATCATTATCACAGTTGAAGGCACTGAAGGCATGGCATGGGATATATCTACAATTCCATCAATCCTTATACATATTAGTTAGTATATAGTTCCATAAATACATGACTTTTTAATATTCTTTGGACATAATATTTGTTTCATGTATCTCTCTCTACTTTTTTTGTATTGAATTTTCTTGTTCCTCTGCATGTGTCCCTTCACATTGTTATCTGGAGAAATCCCTCCTCCATTCCCACCTGCATAGGACTTGTGCATTCAAGCACATAGACATTTTTAAAAAATGTTCCATCCTGTCTGTTTGCATATGATCAGTCTGTGCTTCTAAGAGGAAAAGGTCAGTAAGACTTTCAATAGTTGAAATAACAATGCATGTTATATTAAGAGAAGACAGTTTGTGCTGGTTTCTGAATGAAGAGAAAACATTCCGGTAACTCTTAAGAAGAACTGGATAAAAATAGATTTTTAATCAATATCAAAGAATAATTATTTTAATTGATTTAAGCTAACTTGTTATTTAGAAATAGAAATCTATGTGTATATATAGACATTTTTTTCTATTTGATTCACAAACATAAATTTATTTATTTACATGGCTACCTATTTTAAACTATGTGGTTCTGGGAGGCTTAAAAGCAATGAAAATAAAATCACAATAAAGAGTAATAGCAATAATTACTAATACCCCTATTTTACCCCTATTATCTGGTGGGAATTTATTTGTTTGTTTGTTTGTTTGAAAAAATTATTAGCTGTTCATCTTACATAAGATAACTTGTGTGGATTACACTATTACGCATCTTGGTTCCAATGCCTATGGAAATTTCACATTTTATAGTCTTTTTAAAAGCCAGGAAGATGGAGCTAAGTGAATATCAGGAGGTAGGATGGGAATGGACTGGAGATCATTCTGAAAGGCAGGCACTGGCACTGATAAGGAACACTATATGAGTCCCATTAGATGTCACTGTTTCAGAGACAGCACCCAAACCATCTTATTTGGGTAGGACAGCAAAAGTCCTTGGGGAGAGGAAGCCATGCAAATAACCCAGTCCTGTTCTATGAAGGATATAGCACCTTGAATTACACCTGGAATGTATAAGGATTGAGTACAGTTTGCAAAATAGCTATGTTACGTGAGCTGCGGTGCACTTAATTACCTGCACTATTGCATTCAGATTAAGTTGCAGTTTTCATGTAGAGTGCATTAAGAGGTGATGAGCACATGAATCACAACAAGCAAGATGTCCTAATCCAGAAATAATGCATAATACAAAATTGTACAAAGCTTAATCACTACAACCACCTGTTCTTTGAGCAAGATTTGAGAGAACCCCCAGATTGTACACTGGGTCCGCATCCCATATGGAACCAAGATTGGAAAATATCCAGTTCTTTGGTCCAGGAAACTTCAAGCTCACAACATTCAGCCTTGATAGGGTTGAATTAAAGATTCCCCCCCACCCCATCCAGACATTCACAGTCTCCAGGCACTGGAATAGAATAGCTTCACTTGTTCTTTTAGAGGAGAAATTATTAATAAAGTAACATCCTACGCAGTGATGAGATTCAAAAAATTTTACTACTGGTTCCGTGGCTGTGGTGTGGTGGGCGTGGCAGGGGAAGGACACTGTAAAATCTCCATTCCCTCCCCACTCCAGGGGGAAGATTACTGCAAAATTCCCATTCCCTCCCCACCCCACTAACCTGCTTTCCAGATCCATTCTCCTGTGTAGAGCAACCAAAGAAGATCCAGCAAATCAGCTGGGACTTGGGAAGCAGAGAACAGAGGGGGGTGGGACCAGTCAGAGGTGGTATTTGCCGGTTCTCCAAACCACTCAATATTTCTGCTACCAGTTCTCCAGAACTGGTCAGAACCTGCTGAATACCACCTCTGTCCTATGCCACTGAATTAACTCTGTCAGTGCCTTCCTGCAGATGTTAAAAGGAACAAGCAGAGAGTAGAAATCTGAGGTACCCATCCAAGCTGGACTTTAGGGCTAGATTGCTCCTTGAGACCAACAGCACTGAGTGCAACCAGCCCTCAAGGAAAGAAAACCACCATAACACAATGTTTCTCATTTCTAAGTGAATCCCCAATCTTACTATAGTTGGGAGTATTGATGGACATTGAGAGAGAAGTAGAGAAGAATAGATGTAATTCTCCCATCCTAAGTCTCCCAGAGCAGTTGTTAACCAACCAGAACTAGCATGGATCTAAAGTATAGATGGTTGTATCAAAACAGTACCAAGGATCATATTCATTGTTTCAGGACTAACATGGTTAAACCTCTCTCAGATAACAGTATAAGGTCACTTTCATAAAGCTTACAAATTCAGAATTCAACTCCAAGTAAAACCACGTAACTTTGTCCACCCAATGCTGAATTTATTCTTCACAGTGGCTTGTAAGGAATCCTGTCGTCCCTACCTACCTAAGAAGAGTTTAACCTAAGGAAGGTCAGTTGCCACCAGAGCAGTAAAATAAGCATGTTTACAGATTCTTATCATGAAGAAAAGACATTATTTATGTTCATTTTTACTAAAAGTTCAACCAGATGTTAATTGGACCCAGGGCATCTCTTGAGTCATGAGAGCAGATAGGGATGTAAAATGTGGTTGGATCTATCTTGTGGGTCAGCTTCTCTGAGGGAAAGAGCAGACCCCCTACTTTGAAGTGAGACTCTGGTGCACCCCCTCCTTATAGGCTATCCTTGAAACCAACATGTTTAAATAATTATTACTTAAAATACATAAATTACTTAAATTAGATTAAACTGCTACACCATTATGATTTTTTCCTCAGACTAAGAACCTGTGAGGTAGATGAAGCTGGGAGAAAATGTGCCTAGCCTCAAGTATGTCATTAAACATCTGTTCCTAAGGCTAAACTTCCAGGAACCATATCTTTATTATATGAAGTATTAAAGTCTTAAAATATAGAATTTTTAACCTGGTCAAAGAAACCTGGCTTTAACCTGGTCAAAGAAAATTATTTTATGTGGGTAGACAAAAACTAAACTTCTAATTTAAGTTAGATGTTGTTTAACAATTTTTGAAACATATACATATTTTAAGAATGAGCTTACTATTAAGATGGATAGATTAGATAAATATACAGTCACTTGAATTATAACTGAGGTGGATATTTCAAATAGGGAAGGGAGGCATCTTATCTCCATTTCTCTCAGTTTTATTTATTTTTTCATTAGGACTGGCAAAATCAAACTGGATAAGTGTGCAGTGAATGCAATTAGTGTTTTATGTGAATAATAACCTTGATTTCTATTAGAATTCCTGAACTGTAATTGATTTTCACATGATTAGTTTCATTTCTGTGCTTCCCATTCCTGTTAACATGTAGAAATTGAGAAAAGACATAGCAGAACCAATAGGATACATACCTCTTTCACAGTTATTTTTTTTAAATGGAGCAATTTTCAGGTGAAAAATACACTTTGTATTTTTTGATCAAAATTATTATTATTTCTCTGAAATTCTTTGGAAATATTAAGCAAAAAATTAAAATTATAGTTTCATCATCTTTATTAGGGGACTCCTTAAACCAATGACATTATTTTGCAGGATTGGGTGGTAATCTGAAAAAAAGTTAAGTTATTCTAATAACAGAGAGCTGTTGTTCTGGCACAAAATCTGAAGCACAATTTTGAAAATATGAGCAATTTTGTTAGACACTTTCAACCTGATACACTGTTTAACCACTGAAAATTATTACAAAGGCATAGTTTTATTCATGTTTAGAGAGGTCCAGTGAAACTTACTTCCAATAAATATGGAAATGATAGCAGCCTTTTAAGTCAGAAGTACCATTAACATATCGCACAAACCTCACTTAATCTGTATAATTTGCTAGAGTCTGAGAGCTCACTAGGTTGCTGATTTAGTAACCTCTGAAAAGGTTTCTAGTGAGAGGAAAGCAACAATATAGTTCTGCTATTACAAATCACGAACTTGGTGTGCTGAATTTATGCATGCTGCTCTTACTGACATTTGCTTCTGCCAGGCACACACTGATATCCATTTGTCAGAGCTGGAAGTGATTCATGCAGCTCCTTATGTTCTATACAGCTTTTAAAAATAAGAAGAAGCATATGGTAACTGTACTCTGTCTATTACTTCAGCTGTATGAGATATATAACTGACTTCCATGGAATCTATGCCTCAACACATAGAAAAGCATTCTTTCTGAGATCAGTAATCAATTTTTACAGCATTTGCAACTGCTAGAGAATCCAAGACAGGGTGTCTTAGTCCATGGGTTAAATCCACATAGTGTTCAGCTAAAGCATATAGCAGAACACCGAACCTGAATCTACAATTTTGCTTCTTCAGTGTCTTTATTCATCCTTGATTTGTTATTAGAGCATTACTAAAGGAAACGGCTTTTCAAATTTCTTATCTAAATAAATTAACTGACAAGGTTGCTACCTGTAATAAAGAAAAAAAACTTGTTCTAATGTTATTGATGCATCTTGTAGAATAATATAGATGGCAGAATACATTTTACATATAATGTACCATGACAGAAATCAGCTAATAAAATAGGCATTGTGTAAGATTTTTTCCCTATTGATTTACTTTGACTCAGCAAGTGGCACAACCTTGCTTAATTTGGGTGAGCTTGGAAACTAAGTAGGGTTGGGTGGATCAATATTTGGATTAGAGGCAACTTGGCAATAGAGAATTGGAATCTGGATTTAGAAGTTTAAAAACAAGACTAAGAAGTGGAAAGCAGAGATGATGACAATCTGTTTCTGCGCTCTTGGATTTGTCCGCCCCCTTAAGAAAAACCTATAAGACATGTCTAAGGAATCACTGGGAGATCAGTAAAAAAATCATGGGCAAACCATTGTAATTAATAAAAACTGAGACTCGTTAGAATATAGTTTTAAGATGATAAGTGGATTATGAAAATTTATGTTCCATGGTTAAGTGCAACGTTTAGACTTTGAAAGGCTGCAAGGGTCCCTACTTTCAAAAAGTAGGAAAGCTTAAGACAAAGTAAGCAGACCTAGTTCACAAATTAAATCTTATTCCATTTCAATATAATTCAAATAAAAATTATACAATTAATATGATTGTCTTCCATATACTTAATAATTACAATTTGTTTGCAACACATGGTTGGTCTTAGTGTGATCCTAAACTAAGCTTTCTGGGTTGTTTTGTGACCCTGGAGTTTCAGGTTGTATACCCCTCTTTTATAGATTTAGTTTGCTTGTCTTGCATTACCTTGTGCTATCTAGATCAGGGTGTTAAACTGATAGCCCACAGGCTGGATGTATCACGTGCAGGCCACACCTACCCCAGTTCCATGAAGGGAAAAATGTTGTGATACATCATGTGACAGCAACATGACACTGCGGGTTTGACATGCGTCATCTAGACCCACATAATATATGACGTATTTTATATACAAATCATGGAAAAAAGAGTGGTTATTGTATTTTTGTGTGCTGAGAACCACCGAGAATCATATGAATAGTGCTGGGCACAAACTGAATTAATTCACTGAAAATGAGATTTTAAAAAAGTTTCAAATTGTAATGATAAATTCAATTTGATATAAATATTTCATTTTTATTTCAACCTTAACAATATCAGTAACCTTGCTGTTACATTCTGATTTTCATGTATGTAAAGTTATGTCACAATCGAACACATTTTAGCCAAAGAAATATACAAATACCTGTAAGCAACATTAAGTCTAAATACATTTTACTAATAAAAACACATGTTCTCCCTAATATTAAATCTATTTTAAAGACATAGAGATTATGGAAGATTCATAGAACCATCTTTCAAAAATTGAAATAGAGTTTATTTTGAATTGTATGAACTGTTGGGGATAAAGATACCCTCTAAGAAATATACCAGAGTACCATATGAATTCCTAAAGCTTTTAACTCCAAATGTTTCCAGTTACAATTAAGAGTAATCAAAAATAGGCATTCTGCCCTCACTAGATCCAATTTAATGCTTTTGGATATATTGGTTTTTGTGCAACCAATATTTATTTATTTATTTATTTATTTATTTATTTATTTATTTATTTGTCAATTGTTTACAAGATAATAAGTAAAAGGGTAAACATAGTTATGAATACATGAAATGAATACATGTAAGAAAAATAAAAGGAACAATAAAAGAAACAATAAAGGAAACAATAGGACAGGGATGGTAGGCACGTTGGTGCGCTTATGCACGCCCCCTACAGGAAAGGGGTGAGGTCAATAGTAGAAAGTCTAAGGTTAAAATTTTTGGGGTTTGGGGAAGAAACCACAGACTCAGGTAGAGCATTTCCTGCAATCAAGTTTGGTGTGGTTTACCTTGAGTTTGTATCTATTGTGTGCTCTTGTATTGTTATGGTTGAAGCTGAAGTATTCATTGACAGGTAGGACACTGCAATGTATGATTTTATATACTATACTTAGATCGGATCAAAGGCGGCATAGTTCTAGGTTTTCTAGGTCTAGAATTTCAAGTTTGGTGGCATAAGGTATTCTGCAACAAGTAGAGGAGTGGAGAACTCTTCTTATGAAGTATTTCTAGGACTTCCTCAACTGTGTTAATATCAGATATGTTATATGGGTTCCAGACTGATGAGCTGTATTCAAATATTGGTCTGGCAAATGTTTTGTATGCTCTAGTTAGTAGTGTGATATTACCAGAGAAAAAGCTACATAGGATTAGGTTAACAACTCTTAATGCCTTTTTGGCTATGTAGTTACAGTGGGCTTTAGCACTTAGATCATTAGAGATAAGTATTCCAAGGTCCTTGACGGAGTTTGGATCATCAACAAGGTTTTGACTATTCAGCTTGTATTTTATTTTCTGATTTTTTTTTGCCAATATGTAAGACAGAGCATTTATTTGTTGAGATTTGAAGTTGCCATTTGTTTGACCATTCAGATACATAGTCAAGGTCTTTTTGAAGGGTAGCAGTATTGTCTGTGGTGTTGAATAGCTTTACATCATCAGCAAAGAGAACGCAGTTGCTCTTAATATGATCACAGAGGTCATTTATGTAGAGTATGAAGAGAGTTGGTCCTAGAACCCTGCCTTGGGGGACACCACTGTTGACAGATACCGAATTTGATAGGATGCTCCCAATTATGACCATTTGTTGTCTGTTTGACAGAAATGCTTCTATCCAGTTGTGGAGTTGTCCAGAGATGCCATAAGATCTTAGTTTTAGTAGTATTGTTGTGTACCACTGAATCGAAGCCTTTACAGAAGTCAGTGTAGATTGCGTCTATTGCTTTGTCCTGACCGAGTTGTGTAGTCCATATGTTTCTGCAGTGTAAGAGTTGCAGATTACAGGATAGTTTTTTCTGAAACCAAATTGTTTATTAGAGAGTAGGTTGTTTGTCTCTAAGTGGAGGATAATGGATTGGTTAATAATTGATTCCATGACTTTACAGGTGATGCAGCATAAATATATCAGAATATATCAGAAGTAAACCTCATACAGTTTAGCAAAGATAGAATGGCTTCTTTTATTGTCATAAATTGAGAAGGTTTTTTTTAAAGATCTTCAGATACAAAGAGTTATAAGGCAAATAGATGAGTGGCTTTTCAAGAATTATTTTATTCATAAAATATATGTATGAAAACAAATAAATGTCTTACCAAAATTTATTTATGAATGGTCTGGAAATAAACTTTTAATAAATATTAAAAATAAAGCTCAAACCTTTTTAGACATACAAGACATTTTTTCTTGATATTCATCATAACATAGACAAAATAAAGGAAAACAGATTCCTTTTACATAATTACTCACCTTTCCAGTAGATGGTGGTACAGATGTGTTTAAGAGTTTGTATTATAAACTGAAGCAAACCATATGCACACATTTTTTTCTACATGTAGATTAGAAAGGTCTTTTTTCCACTATTGAGCATTCTAATTAAATTGTGAGAATCTGTAAAATATGGGAAAATGAACAATGAGTTTTTACTCTAGATACAACTCCTACAAAACCACCTCTAGAGATTCCATTTTTAAAAAGGATCTCTGCTGATTTATGCCAAAGTTCATAAACTGAAAGACAGCAATATGTACAAATCAATAGTGCCTATAACTATGCAGCCTTATAAATCTAAGTGATGGCACAAAATCTTATGTTGTTTCTCAATAATTTGCAGTAGCAATTCCACTATAATATTTCTTGTAAAATTTAATTTTCTCATCTAAGATTGATATATCTATATTACCAGCGATAGGAATCAAACTTTACTTCTTTAATCTGCATTTGCATTATGAGTAAGACTTAAAGAGTTCATTTCAGCATCCATATATATATTATGAAACAATTTATTCAGGTATTATACACACTGAATTAAATTGCGTAGCTCTATTGACTGTGCATGTATATGAAAAGTTCAATTGGATTAATTCTCTCCAATGGGTGTAGGATTAATTCATATGACATACAACATTTACAGGTAAATTATAAACTGCTTCTTAATAGACTGACATGCTTTCTTCTGGTTTCTTCTTTTTCCATCCTAGTGTTTGCTATTCCAATCAATCAACCAATTCTATCTTCCTTACCAGTATTGCACCAGTCCCCCAGCTGCATTGCAACGGCCCTTCCCGAGCTGCTGGATGCCCTCTCGGGAGTGGTGGTGGAGTTTCCCAGACTTATTGTTCTGGGGGACTTCAACTTCCCCTCCCTGGGGGTGGTGTCTGGATTGGCTCCGGAGTTCTTGGCATCCATGACAGCCATGGACCTGACCCAGGTGATTCAGGGGCCCACCCATGAGGGGGGGAACACGCCAACCTGGTTTTATCTCGGGGCAGTGGTGTAGTGATCTGGGGGTTGGATCTCTATTGCTGTCTACCCCTATCATGGACAGATCATTATCTCCTGAGGCTGGTCTTCCAGTATGCTGCTCCTCACTGCTGGGATGAGGAACCGACATGATGGTTCCGCCCCAGGCGCCTAATGGACCCGGAGAGGTTCCAGACGGCCCTGGGGTTTTTGCCCACCTCCCTTGTCCACAGCCCGGCCGAGACTTTGGTGGCCGCCTGGCAAGAGTCGGCCTCGGCAGCGCTCGACCGGGTTGTCCCCTTGCGGCCTCTCCCTTGCCGGAGACCTCATTTAGCTCCTTGGTTCTCAGAGGAGCTTCGGGGAATGAAGCGGCAGAGGAGACACCTAGAGAGTAGGTGGAGGACTAGTCGCTCTGAGTCTGACCGTCTCCAGTTAAGAGCCTATATTAGGACTTACCTGGAAGCGATTAGAGCAGCGAGATGTACTTACTTCTCCGCTCTGATCGCGTCCGCAGATGACCGCACTGTGGCCATGTTTAGGGTCACTGCTCCCTCTTGCAATTGAGGGGGAGGGGACCCCCTAGCGGGGCAGAGCAGAGGATTTTAGTTTACATCTGGCGGATAAGGTCGCCAGATTTGGGCTGGCTTAGACTCTGACTGGCAGGATGTTGACGATGGCGGACGAGTCTTGTGGATCCTGTTTGGGTTGAGTTTGACTCTGTATCCCTGGATGAAGTGGACAGGATCATGCGGAGGCTGTCTTCCACCATGTGTTTATTGGACCCGTGTCCTTCCTGGTTGGTTTATGCCTCCAGGGAGGTTACACTGTTGGCTCAGGCAGTTATCAACGCTTCTTTGAGTGAAGGGGTTTTTCCTGCCACCCTTAAAGAGGCAGTGGTGAGACCCCTCCTTAAGAAGCCTGCTCTGGACCCAACCGTTTTGAATAACTATCGTCCAGTCTCCAACCTTCGCTTTTTAGCGAAGGTTGTTGAGAGCGTGGTGGTTCAGCAGCTTCCGCTGTTCCTGGAGGAAACTGATTACCTTGACCTGTACCAATTGGGTTTCAGGCCGGCACAGCACCGAGACAGCATTGGTGCATTGGTGGATGATCTCTGGAGGGCTCGGGACAGGGGTTTTTCCTCTGTTCTGGTCCTTTTAGATCTCTCAGCGGCTTTCGATACCATCAACCATGGTATCCTTCTGCGGCGGCTCCGGGGGTTGGGAGTGGGGGGCACCGTGTTACGGTGGTTCTCCTCTTACCTTTTGGACCGTTCGCAGTCGGTGTTGACGGGAGAGCAGAGGTCCTCCCCGAGGCCTCTTAGTTGTGGAGTGCCTCAGGGGTCGGTTCTCTCACCTCTCCTGTTTAATATCTACATGAAACGCTGGGCGAGATCATCCGTGGTTTTGGGGTGAGGTATCATCAATATGCAGATGATACCCAGCTGTATATCTCCACCCCAGACCAAATCAGTGATGCTCTCTCGGTGATGTCCCGGTGCCTGGAGGTGGTGCAGGCCTGGATGGGGAGTAATAGGCTCAGACTCAACCCGGCCAAGACTGAGTGGCTGTTCTTACGGCATCTCGGGTTTCAGTTGATGTGCCATCTTTGGTCATGGGGAGGTGTTACCCCCGTGGATAGGGCGAGGAATCTGGGGTCCTCCTGGATGCACAGCTCAGTTTGGAGGAGCAGGTGGGAGCTGTGGCCAGGGGGCTTTGCCCAGGTTCGGCTGGTTCGCCAGCTTCGCCCTTACCTGACCGAGATGCTCTTCGAACGGTCACACATGCGCTCGTCACGTCCAGGATCGACTACTGCAATGCTCTCTACATGGGGCTTCCTGCGGATTACCCGGAGGTTGCAGCTGGTGCAGAATGCGCGCGCGGGCTGTGATGGGGGTATCCCGATACTCCCATGTTACACCCCTGCGCGACCTGCATTGGTTACCGGTTGCCTTCCGGGTTTCCTTCAAGGTGTTAGTAACAACTTACAAAGCCCTTAATGGCTTGGGTGCAGGGTACTTGCGGGATCGCCTCCTGCCTGCATCACAGTCCAATCGCCCTGTGCGCTCCCATAGAAGGGCCCTTCTGGGAATACCGTCAGTCAGGCATTGTCGGCTGGCGGCTCCCAGAGCTAGGGCCTTTCTGTGGGAGCCGCCTCTGTGGAACCAGCTTCTGCGGATCTGCGTGGCCCCTGATCTCCGCTCCTTCTCGAGACTTGAAGACCTGGCTGTTTCAGCAGGCTGGCCTGGATTGACCCTGGGGTGGGTAGTTTTAATTTGTTTGTTTATTTGTGATTTTATTGTTTTAACTTTTGGTAATTTGGACTTGTTTTTAGTTGTGTTACTGTATATCCTTTTGTATGTTCGCCGCCCTGAGTCCTTTGGGAGTAGGGCGGCATACAAGTCTAAATAAGTAATAATAATAATAAAATAATTTACCCAACACTTAATATTCTTCACCTGGGCAAAGGAAGAAAGTAAGTGCTGTACTAGAATTATGACAGTACATGTTCATCCCATTTTTCTGGGATGTCTAAGCACCATTCACAGCTCAGGACAAAGCATGTTATAGTTCACATACAACAAATAAGCTATTTATTATAATCACAACCTTCAGCTTTTCCATTCTCCAAATCTTGTTTTGCCATGAGGGCTTTGAGTTGTAAGTTTGGAATTTGGTGACTGCATAAATGAGATGGAAGCCAAAGAGATTTATTAAATAAATGAAGACAAGTAATAATGATCAATTAAAAAATGTGCTGAAGGAAAAATATAAAGATAAAATAACTTTACAGATATTTCAAGTATTTTGCTTCAAGAACTCCTTTCTCAAATATGAGTGACAGTGGATGTATTCCAAAACTGGTGAATTTTGTAGCACTTTTCTGGAATCTTGTCTATAATGGAATTTCATCTTTATAAAGGTCCCCACATTTTTACAGTACATTACAATTACACAACAGTTCTAATTAAGGACATTTACACAACAGTTCTAATTAAGGACATTTTTATAGCTGTTTATTAACTGCAAGCTGCACATTTTAGACAATGCCAATTTACATATTGTTTTTCCTCTATGTGGGTAGCAAAGTCTGACCAGAGCATGTTTTCAAGATAAATGACATGTTTGGTCTAAACTTGTGCCTGGAAACAAAAAGTAACTAGACAGCCAGCTAATGAGATGATGAAGACTCTGAGCTCTGAAGAAAAAATATTTGATGCAAACCACCTCTTCCCAAAACATTTTCCATAACATTACTACTCCTTCCTTAAATGGTCATTTTTATTTCTGCTTACCTTCAAAAGGTAAACCAAAAGAACACACCAACTCCAGTAAATTACACCATTTGATGGACAGGATCTAAAGTGCGTTCACTCTGCTTGATCTCCCCAGATTGGGGAAATACTTCGGATTACCAGTCCCAATGCCATACAAGACTTTAATGGCGATAAACAGCATTTGAATTGTAGCTCAAAGCTAATTGGTCACCAATGCAATTCACAAAGCAAAAGGGTCATAGAAGCATAACGTATTGTTCTCATCATTGCCCATGCTGCCACACTGTAGATTAGCTGTACCTTCCACATTATCTTTAAATGCAGACTTGCATAGATTCTAATAATCTAATCATGAAGTGACCAGGGCATGAATGTTTTCTCTTTGCAAAATCCCTTTTAGTCACAGCTGTCACTTGCTCTTTTATCAGTTGCTGATTGTCCAAGAAACCCTCCATTGAAAACAAGACTTCAGTGGGGAAATTAACATTGAGATTTAATGCTGGAATATTATTGGACCTTGGATGGTTAAAGAGACTTTGTCTTCCATTTATGCTCAGCCACCTGCTTTTTCCTACTATGCATCAAAATAGTATTTTCTGGCTTATGGCAGCACATCCTATATACTATAGAGCTTGCCTGTTGTAGTTCATTTCATTGTAAATAAACAGTTCCACTTCTATTTGCTTTTGTGAGTTGTTGTAGGAAATGTCTCCTACACTGTGGTCATTGGCCACTTTCCCCTTAAGCCTGCTATTTTTTCCTGCTGGTATAATGTGTGGAATCAAGCTGTTTAAGTCTGCAGTTCAGAAAAGCCTCAGGTTGGAGGGGGAAGACCAGATTTTCCCCTGCTTAAAACAAATTAAGAATAAGTTGTTTTTCCCCTAATTTCTCAGAAATCAAAATACTCCAAACCAAGCTCCAAGATGCATTACCTCGAAATATTAATATACCTGCCAAGGAAACAACATATTATAAAGAATAAAATGTCATGGCATTTATATATAAATCAAATCACTGCTTCACTTTTACTTTTATACCTTTTTTCTAATGAAAAATATTGCCTTAAGTTGTTTTTAATAACATCTTTTATTAGCCATGTTCTACAATGGATTAGTTTTGTTATGGTATCTTCTGTCATATAAAAGCAATATAAACCTATTTTTATGTGTAAGTTTGTACTTTTATTGAAAGAAGTGATAAAGCTTTATACCTTGATAAATGATGCAGTTGAACATTTACCTTAATTCATGTCCACTTTAGCCAATGTTGTATTTCCACTGTATTAGTACTATTATTTCAATTTTGTTTGAGCTGGAACAATGATTAAAACTTATCTGTAAGCTTTGGAAATGCAGGTGGCCAAATTCCAAGTGAATAATGACAGGCCGGCTATTTAATTTCCCAAGCACTTACTGCTAGCAAAAGAAATATTTTATATGTTAGGTTCTCTGGCTGCCCAGTGGTTGTTCCACTGTTATTAAACAGCTATAGACTTTTCTTCAAAGGAGAAACTTCCAGGATTCAAATGTCTTGGGTCCCATTCAGCCTTAGGCCACTATTAGTAAAAGCCATTAAGGTCATTAGTGCATGTAAAAAAGAGAGGAGGAAACCCTCTGTTTATACAACATATATCACAAGACTGTGTACTAACATTTTAAACTGGGCCAATTAAGGCATGATGTTGGCTTCAGATTTAAAGAAGCCTGCAGACTCACTTCTGGCATTATTTAAAACTAATTCCCTTTTGTATAATTGAATACTTCTGTGTTTGTCCATGTGGCTATTAGCAGATGTATTTCAATTCAAGTAAAAGCCATGCTTCAGTTCCTGTTGTGACAGCATGAAAAAAGGGAATTTTTTTTTCACACAAATGTACCATATGCGCACAATAAAGAAGGACACACATTAGAATAAGACATGAATAAGCCAATATATCAGTCTATATTCCAGGTAGTGTATATGGATGACTTTAGGACTATTGCCCATTTTTTGATTGATTTATCAATATTTGAATTGGGAAACCTTTCAAATATAGCAGACTTCCTCAACTTTCTATTTTAATTGCTTCTAGTTTTATCTTTGAATTTTATTGTTTTATTGCTTTTATGGATATTATATCGTGGATGTTTTCCTTGATGTTTATAATCCACATAAACTGCTGGAACCTGTAGGTGGTGTTGGAGTACAAATATGAAAAGTCAACTGATGAGTCTTACTATACTGTTCAAATTTGTATATTAGCCCTTAAAATCTTCAATCAGGATAGTCTAGTTTAGAATCTTGAACTTGAAACATGTGTATCTTAATGCACTCCTGATTGGATAGCTGGAATATCATTTTTTCGGAAAAGCCTTGAAATAGAATTGATGATGATCCTATTTGGACATGTAATCACCCAACAGTTATTTGACAAGACTAGTGTAATGTGAATGCATATTTAAATGTGCATACAAACATGGAGCTGGTCTCACATTTAAATATGCATTTGGCAACTATTACCAATTCTTAGATAATGAATCCTGTATAATCTATCACTATTTTTTCCTTCCCATCGTATGTTTTGTGTGTGTGATACATGCAGAAGGCTGGAAAATCTATATTCTAATCTTTAATGCACAGGTAAGCAAAAGAGCCATAAAAATCAGTGTTTAAATATATGAATTAAAAGTGAAAATGTGTTTAGTATTTAAAAACCCTCTTGCCTATTTACATACACAGTATAAAATATCATCTACAGTACAATAGATTCAAAATCCATTTTAGCCCAGAACCTGTCTTCAAGGCACTTTTAAAAGTTACTAGATTTTGGATTCCCTGAAACTCAGATACAATGGTATTTCACAGGACAGATACTATGCCAGAAAAGTCGAATAGTCTCCTGCTTCTCTCAACTATTTCTTCACGTTTAATCTATCAGCAACAAGTTATCTATATATATAAGGTATCATTGACAGGATAGCAGATGGTGTTTACTTTATCCATTCATATTGGTTGTAGAATGAAAGAATGTCCAACAAGTTTTTGAGATATGTAGAAAAGAACTTTGTCTTGTATGGCTCTCAGAGTGTAAAACAGTACAATGTGATTGAATCTTTTATAAGGCCTTTAAATGCTGGCTGATTGGTTTACTTGTTTAATTGACATTTATTTATTTATTTATTTATTTTTTAAAGATTTCTGTGGCAGCCCAACTTAAGAATACAACTCTGGGCAGTTTACAACAACACTAAAAAACAGGAAAAAAAATGAAAAACTCAATTATCCATTTTGGATGCATCTGTGGTGGAATGTAGTCTGGACTCCCAGAAGGAAGGAACTGCATTCTAGATTCAGAAGATAAAGGCTGGGAAAACTAGGTCAGCAGGAAAAAGATGCAAATGTTCCTCCCTAACATTTCCCAGAATATATCTATAGTCATGCTAGTAGTTGTTTTAGTTTAGTTTAGTTTATTGTCATTGCACCTCGTACAACAAAATCAAACACCATCTTCAGTGCACATCATGGCCATGACCATAAAAACACAAATCCTTCACCCTCCACACATTGAATCAAAAAACCCCGACACCACACCAATACTGCACTATACAGCAGAATTCAAAAGAGCAACGAACCTGGGATAGAAGCTGTTTTTCAGCCTATTTGTCCTTTTTTATTATTATTCTGTACCATCTGCCAGATGGTAATAGTTCGAAAAAAAGGGGGTTCCCAGGATGAGATGGATCTTTGAGAATGTTTTGAACTTTCTTAAGGCAGTGGGAACTATAAAGCTCCTCCAAAGAGGGGAGAGGGCAACAAATGATGTTCTGGGCAATGATGTTAACCCTCTGGAGTGTTTTCCTATCTGCCACTGTGCAGTTGGCAAACCATACAGGGGTGTAGTAAGTTAAGATATGCTCTATGGTGCAGCGGTAGAAGGTTACCAGCAGTTTTTCATTCAGTTGTTGTTTTCTAAGAAGTCTCAGGTAGTATAATCTCTGCTGGGCCCTTTTGACCAGTGCTGCAATGTGAACACCCCAGGTCAGGTCCTCTTTTATGGTAACACCCAGAAACTTAATACTGGCCACTTGCTCCACTCGGTCTCCATTGATAAGCAAGGGCTGTATATCTGATCTGTTTCTTCTATAAACCACTATAAGCCCCTTGGTCTTATTGATGTTGAGGACTAAGTTATTTTCTCCACACCACAAAAGCAACCGGTCCACCTCATCTTGGTAGGCAGACTCATCCCCCCTAGAGATGAGTCCCACCACTGTTGTATCATCTGCAAATTTAGCAACAGTATTACTAGTGTGAGTGGGAATGCAGTCATGCACATAAAGAGTATAGAGTAAGGGACTCAACACGTAACCCTGTGATGAACCAGTGTTAAGAATAAGGTTTGAAGAGGCATGGTTACCTAATCTGACACTCTGTGAGCAACCAGACAGGAAATCCATAATCCAAAAGCAGATTGAATTAGAAAGTCCAAGGTCCAGAAGTTTAGACACTAGTCTATGTGAAAGAATTGTATTAAACACAGAACTAAAATCCACAAAAAGCATCCTCATATAGCCCCCCCTCCCGCTGTTCTAGATGAATCAGAACAGTGTGAAGAGTGCTGGCTATAGCATCCTCTGTAGATCTATTTTTTCTGTATGTAAACTGGTGTTTATCAAATGTATGCGGAAGACCAGAAATGATGTGCTGGCAGACCAATTTCTCAAAGCACTTCATGATGATAGGAGTGAGTGCCACTGGTCTGTAATCATTGAGGTTATTGATAGGTAACTTCTTTGGCAGTGGAACAATGATGGAAGCCTTCAAACAAGATGGAATAGTGGACTGGGATAAAGACCGATTGAAGATCCTGGTAAAGACTCCAGTCAACTGATCAGCACAGTCCTTAAGCACTCAGCCAGAGATACCATCAAGTCTGGCAACCTTTCTAGAGTCCATAGCCGTCAGAATGCTCGTCACCTACTGTTCCTCCACAATGAGATGGGGCTGCAATTGGCTGGTGGTTATATTTTATCTGTCTCTGATGTCTCCACTTCAAAGCGAGCAAAGAAATGATTCAGTTCCTTTGCCAATAAAGCATCCCCCTCAGCAGGGATGACATTGGTCAGTTGATGCTTTGTAATTTGTTGAATCCCTCGCCACACCTGCCTCATGTTATTCCTATTAAAATTATCCTCAATCTTCATCTTATAATCAGCCTTGGCTTTCCGAATACCTCTGGCAACACTGTATCTTTCCCCATTACCAGACCTAAAGGCCTTGGCCCTGTCACGCAAGAGGTGCTGAACTTCCTTGTTCATCCAGGGTTTCTGATTGGGATAGATCCTAATACATTTATCCACAGTGATATAGCACAGAACAGTTGCAGTGTGCTCCTCTAGGTCAGGGTGGTAAAAGATGTCCCAATTTGTGTTATCAAAACAATCCTGAAGCTGTTGGGAAGCATCTTCTGGCCAAGATTTCACTGTCTTTATTATAGGCAGAGCCCGTCTCCTAAGAGGGATGTACACTGGTGCTAAAAGCAGTGACATATGGTCTGATTGTCCCAAATGTGGTAATTGTTTGTTTGTTTTGTTTGTTTTATTTGGACTTATAAGCTGCCCTGTCTCCTGAAGGACTCAGGGCGGCGTACATAAAAGACAGAAAGTACAAAAGTTAAAGGAAATTAAAAAGATATTAAATTATGCCAAATAAACAATCAAATTAAAACCCCTGATCCCCTGTCAGTCCAGGCCGGATTGCAAAAATAGCCATGTAATTGTATAACCTTATAGCCATGTTTGATATTGGTATATACTTTGTCCAATATGTTTGCTCCTCTAGTAGCACACTTAACATGCTGATAGAATTTAGGGAGCACCTCTTTTAAATCAGTTTGATTAAAGTCCCCTGCTATGATATGCACAGCATCAGGATACTTATTCTGCTGATTACTAACAATGTTATACAAAAATCCCAAAGCTATGGTAGTATTGGCATCAGATGGGACATAGACTGCAGTAATCAAAACCATGCTGAATTCCCGTGGAAGATATATGAGTCTACATTTAAAAGTCATATACTCCAGATCCATGGAGCAGTGCTATCTACAGTCTTTGTATTGATATACCAGCTTTTGTTCACATAAAGGCTTAAACCTCCCCCTTTGATCTTGCCAGAATCTCTACTCCTGCCAGTGAGCTATGTAGCCTTCCAGCTCAATAGCTGCATCTGAAATGAATGAATGAAGCTAAGTTTCTGTGTTATTATTATTGTGTTATTATGTGTTGTTAGTCAGACAAGACTAATGATTTAACCCTTGATCAACTAAGAAAAGGATTAGAAATCAGTGGGAAATTGTTAAGTACTCCCTATGCTGCAAGTTCAATCGAACTTGATGATTAGAAATAAAGCTTGGACAGTGGATCAATGTTGTTTTCCTTTACTTAGTTATTAGGATCATTCCTTCACAGAAGTGAAAAGAAACATGAATTCTCTGTTATTTATTGCAACAATGGAATAATTCCAGTAGAGATGGAATTGGTATAGATTGCTCACAGAGATTTGTAAAGTTATTTCCTTGATTAAATAAAATTTGACAAAGTCTGAAGTAGTAATTTAAAATATAAAGGTTAATTCAAGTTATAAATCTCATATTAAATAAAAATAAGTACCTCAGGAATTAAGGATTATATTGTGAGGGAGAATGTATAGTCAGAACTGTCATCTGGAACTACTGTTTGCAACATATGAAAGAAAATATACATTATAAAAGTCGACATAAAGGAAGTCCATAACTTTTATGAAATTCTCCTTTGAGAACTGTGATTTTTGCATAACAGTGCACAACAGCTGTTCCTTCAAACATATTAACAAATGGTAGGGAAATAGCAAACTTCACATTTCCCCAAACCCCTCTTGAATGAGATTCTTGATTTATTTAGATCTCAGTCGAATGTAATTTTTCTTATTAAACTGGTGACAAAAGTCGCTTTATTTTTTCTCATTGTTAACATATATCCATATTTTCAATTAAAAAAAAACAAATATTGTACATTCCTATCGGAAATTGTCCTAGACTACAAATATTTCTCAGGACCTCCAGAGGGAACTACAAAGTGCAGAATGTATTTGCAGTTTGTGCAAGTGGATTGAAGATAATACATAAAAAACAAATGTGTTTTCCTTTTGTTTACATTTTTCCAAAATGCAAAATGATGTCTGATTCCAACATAGAAAGCATACATCCACCTAACATAGTGCAGACAGAAATTCAAATTATTTACAATCCTACATACTTTTTCTAGAAATACAGTACATTATGTATTTATGCTTGAGTTTTGTTGATTTAATTCTCATTACTTTAAGCAATTCCTACTGTTATACCATTTGTGCATCCAGAAATTTAACAGTTCCATTAACCCCATTAACCTTCAAGAATTAAAACTTAATGGATTTCTGACTAATGCCAATGAAACACAATAATCTTAAAATATTTAAGTTGTAAATGCTCCAACACTGGAAGTTTTAAAGAAGAGATTGGATAACCATTTGTTTGAAATGGTGTAGGGCAGTGATAACTAACCTTTTCCATATTGCATGCCAAAAGTGTGCACAGGCATGCCTGTACCCATGATGCAATGCGTGCGTGATTCTCCCCTTCCCCTGTACATGCAATTCCCTGTACACTGCATGCCTCTGCACATTTGTGTGTCTCCCACACATGCATCTCCCCCGCACATGCATGGCAGATACCTGACAATAAGCTAGCTGGCAGGTGGCATGTATGCCTGTACAGTGGGGCTCTTCTGGACAACCTCTTGCATGTCGGCAGGAGTGGCTCTGCATGCCACTTTTGGCACGCATGCCATAGGTTCACCATCATGGGTGTAGGGTTTCCTGCCTAAGCAGGGGATTGGACTAGAAGACATCCAAGATCCCTTCCAACTCTGTTATTCTATTCTATTCTATTCTATTCTATTCTATTCTATTCTAGTCTAGTCTAGTCTAGTCTAGTCTAGTCTAGTCTAGTCTAGTCTTTTGTAATTTTAAAGTTTGACTTCAGATTATTAACAGTAGAAATTCAGAAAGCAATAATTATTTCTACATACATAATCTGATTGCATACTTATGGCATAAGAATAGTCTTACTGGATAAATATAAGGACCAGTTAAGCATTTTGTTTTTCACAGAGACCAATCACATGCCTCTGGTATGCTTGCAGTCAAGAGATGGACACACACTTCCCTCCTGCTGCTCCTTTCCTCTAGCTGTTTCTGGAAGCCTGTTTCTTTCAAAGCAGAAATAACATTGAATTTCCTCAGCTAATGATCCTTGACAGTTCAGGAATTGATCCAATCCCCTTTAAAGCCATCCAACTAGTGGCCATTATCACATCTAGTGATAATGAATTCTTCAGGTTAATTATGCATGGTGTAACCAGCTCACTGCTTATCCCTAAGCCATGATCATTTATGAACTTACTTTTTCCTGCTGACAAAATTGCCCATTTATTCCTAATTTGTAGTTTGCATTTATTTAAATGAGGGTTTTGTTTTCCTTCTGTTAAACATGTTTGATTCTTGGTCTGCCTGGACAAGTCCCTGCAGTTTTTCTTGGCAAGTTGTGTTGTCTGCTTCTTAGGGCTGAGAACAGTGCCTGACCCAAGGTCATCAAGAGAGATTTGTGCTTAAAATGGGACTGGAACTCAAACTCACCTGATTTCTAGCCCTAACTACTACACCAAACTGACTGTCATAAATGAAGCAGCAACCCATAAATATAGGGTATTATTTCATAAGCAATATGTTTATAAGCATATTATTTCATAAGCAATATGTTTATCAAGAACCTATGATAAGGAAACTTGACAAACATTACTTAAAAATCCAAGGGTACAATATTCAGTGGGTAACTTTTATTCAGCTGCCTGTTGACACTCTCGAAGCACTGCACAATTTCGTTTAGTTGGTCTTTATCTTTGAAGAATGTATGATAATTTTTTCTGAATATGACTTAGTGAACTAGATGCTTAGTGTTTTTCTTTGGTCCTGTTTCTAGCAATTTGCCTACAAGTCATTAATATGTCAAGTCACCAATTTTCTATATTTTTTCTGATACTTTTTCTTGAACAACAAAACAATTTTCTGATACTCATCAATTCTGAAGGGCTGATTATATATTTTGTCTAGCAGATTGATAAATTCACATTTGAACTTTTTAAATCTTAGATTTAGATATATAAAGATCTAACAATTTTTTTCTCTCTTGTCTCTCAAAATGTCCAAAAATATCTTAAATTGTGCTAGTTGTTCTCAGTTTGCTTTATATGTTCTTACTTTTTTTCAAGGAAGTCATTATTTATTTTTAGTAAGTTTTTTTTTAATATTGCCATTCCGAAGTAGGTTTTTAAATGCTTCATACATTAATGTGTGTGTTCTGGACCTACATCCTTCCTGATTGGTTAAAGCCTCCTGTGTTGGGAGGCAAAACAGATACAGTTCCCCTTCTTTAATGTCAACATAAGATCACTGAGAGAAGTTATCCATAATATGACAGAGAACATCAACAATATTTTGATGATGCCCAACTATGCATTTCCATCCTGGGCCAGTCAAGCAATGTTGTTTCAGAGTTGATCCAATGGCTGGAGACTATAAAAGTTTGGATAGGGAAGAATGAGCTTCAATTCAACCTCAGTAACAAGAATGGCTTTCTCCTCACTCCCTATCTCTTTTCCTCTCACACCCACTTCCCTGTTGAGCTGTTACATTTTCTTGCAGGAGAAGCATTTGTCTGGAAAGAACTGGTGCACAACTTGGGAATCCTCATGGATCTGTGCTTTCTGTCTGAGTAGAAGATGAACATTGTGGCCTGATCTAGGAGGCATACCTACTATATGGTTATGCATGCTCTCCTGGTCTTCCAGAAGATCTTAAAGAGATGACTCTTTCCACAAGTATTAGGGTAGAATGAATCTAGTAAGTAGAACATTAATAAGTGGTAGACTCTTCCTCTGAGACATCAGTAGTTCTTGCTATGGTTGTTTGGGTTTTTGGGATGTCTTTATTATTTTGAGAGTTCTGGTTCATAAGGGGTGTGTGTGTGTATAACAACAATAACAATAACAACAACAACAATAATAATAATAATAATAATAATCAAATAAAATAAACCTGGCCTATCTTGAAAGCTTAACAATTTTTAAGTGAAAGAAATAATGAAGTTAACATTTTAATTAAATTTGTGAGTGATGTTGGAAACATACCACCTGCAGACATCTTGTTGATCAGGCTTACCAATACTTTGCATTATGTGCCAATTGACTCACTTCAATATGGAGAGGCCCTGTTATATCCTCATGATGACTATATTTTTTCTTTTTTATTATTATTTAGTTTATTTATTAATTAATACTATAAGATATAAAAATACAAAAGAAAATGGTAGATAGGTAGAAATGTAGGAAAAAGGGGGCAAAAAGAAAGGAAAAGTGTTGACTTCCAACTCCCTTTGGTGCAGTAGAATAAGATAAGAACATCAAACCTCAACTTTTCACTTTTACATAATAGTATAAACTAGCCATTTTGATAACAACAAACCTATCTAATTGGCAAAACCCAAAATCAAAGTTTCATTTTTTTCCACCCAAAGTGCCCTTCCAGTTTTGTGCATACAGTAATCTTGCTGCCATCAACATATATAACATCAAAGTTCCATTTTCCCCCCAAGTGTTTTTCCTTCAAACCCAAAAGAAAGTTTCTAGTTTTATCTTTATATTCATTTTCAGAAATCTTCTGTATGAAGACGTGAGTGCTACTCCAATATTTCTTTGCTTTGTCACACATATTCTTGACAAATTCTGGTGTTTAATACCAATGAGGCATCATCTTATTAAAAAAATATTTTAAATTATAATTTAATGTAAATTTTAAACTTTTCATCCACATATTTTCCCATTGTTCAAGCATGACATTGTATCCAAAGTTCCTTGCCCACTGACTCATGCAGTGCTTTACATACCTTCATTCTCCAAATTCAAATTCAATAACCATTTATAAACTTTGGCAATAATATGTTGATGACTACCACACAGTAGGATTTCCAATTTGTTTTTCACAAAATCAAACCCATAATTCTCTTTGTCTGACTTAAATCTTTCTTTCAATTGTAAATATGTAAACCAATGGCAGACATGTCCTTCTGATTCTAACTTCCCATTGGACTTATATATCACCATAGTTAAAAGATATTATTTGACCATAAGTCTACCAGTCTAGAATAATTTCTTTTCTAAAAAAGAAAAAAAAAGCTTCTTTGGCTGACACCCAGACCAAATAGCAAGCATCAAAATAACTATCTTTTTTTAAAACAAATATATGCAGTGTCAATAATAATAATAACTAAAACAAAAATTCCACAAATAGTTTCTGACCATTTCACAGCTTTTAGTTAATTAATTTCATTATCCTTCCTCCACAATATTCCACTTTCTAATTCTGTCATTTATATCAATATCAAAAATAAACACAGTAATGAATTACTAAATATTGTTTAGAGCTGTTAAATTCAAGAAATACTTCATAGAAAATTCAAGCAATACTTCATAGAAACACTTATCTCTATATCTTAAACATACATAAAAAATGAAGTAGTATTTAAAATATTTTGTGTCCATGAGCTATTGTTGTTACTTTATAAAAATGCATAGGAATTTCACAATATGATGGGATATTTTTTTTAAAAAAGTGATTATTCTAATCTGACTTGAAATAATGCTATTTTAAAGAATATTTGCCATTTGGTGAGAAGAATACAAAGCATTAAAGCTAGTTACTTGTTCTGATATAAATAGTCTGAATAGTAAATGCTGTGATATGTTTTTAAACTAGCAATTATGTCACATACCCAACAATTTAAAATATTTCTGAATTGTTCTGTGTATCTCCAACTGCATAACTAATGGAAGCAGACACAAATGTTATTATCATTGCTTTTAGTTATGTCCCATTTCCCAATGGAGGGCTTTTGACAGTCTAACACATTTGTGTTTGTTTTCACCTCTTGCTTTATTTAGTTTTGGTTGTAGAGTAAAAATCAGCCAATGATATGTCTTCTTAATGCACAGTCTTTTGCTATCGGAGAAGATCTGATTAACTAAAATGCTTCATGATCCCAGAGTTAAACTGAGATTCACAAGCACCTTTTCCCTGCCCTATCTGTGCTGTATTACACCAGGATATTTTCCCACCTTTAATACTAAGGAATCTATTAAAAGATTTTATAAAAGAGTGTTTTGTTTTCTATTGTACTGTTGATAAAGGCTAAAAACAATCAATTATATACAAGGCCAGGTAGAATTGCTGTCTTCCTCCAAGAATTGCAAAAATATGGTATATTAACTTTTATTCAGCAAAAATCTAAACTTCCTTGCTACCTGTAGAATTGGGCAGTTACAGCTACATTTCATTCAAGTATCCACTCTTCTGAGAAGACAGGCACTAAAAATGTTAAGCAATTCTGTCCTTTTCCTATTTCCTGTAATTACTGTATGTCCTAATGTTCCATGAGTATTTTAAGTCAAGGTCAAGCTTGTCCTTCATGGGCAGAACACTTTAATTTCATATTAAAATATTTCATCTTTCTTTGGTACTTCTTTCTCAGAGTCAACATGGAATTGACTCTGACAAGGGAAGGGATTTTTATATTTTCAGTATATGCTTTATTCTATATTGAATGTCAAATGGACTATAGTATTATAGGTTCATAAATAGATTCCAAATTGCAAGTTCTGAGTCTCACTTTGTTTCTGTCTCTGTCTCTCTCCATTTGTTTATTTCTAATGCACCTGTGTATGGTTTGCCAATTGCACAGTGGCAGATAGGACAGCACTCCAGAAGGTTAATGTCATTGTCCAGAAGATCATTGGTTGCCCTCTTCCCTCTTCTGAAGAGCTTTATAGCTCCCATTGCCTTAAGAAAATTCAAAATATTTTCAAAGATCCATCTCATCCTGGTACCCTTTTTTAAAACTATTACCATCTGGCAGATGGTACAGGATAATAAAAACAAGGACAAATAGCTGGAAAAAAATCTTCTATCCCAGGGCAGTAACTCAATTGAATTCTACTGTATAGTGCAATATTAATGCAATATCAGAGGTTTTCAATTCAATGTATAGAATGTGAAGGGTGTGTATTTGTGTTTATTTTCATAGTCATAATGTACTGAAGATGGTATTTAATTTCATTGTACGAGGTGCAATGACAATAAAAAAAGTACAGAGAAGAGCAACCAGGATGATTAGGGGACTGGAGACTAAAACATATGAAGAACAGTTACAGGAACTGGGCATGGCTAGTCTAGTGAAGAGAAGGACCAGGGGAGACATGATAGCAGTCTTCCAATATTTGAGGGGCTGCCACAGAGAGGAAGGGGTCAATCTATTTTCTAAAGTGCCTATAGGCCAGACAAGGAATAATAGATGGAAACTGAACAAGGAGAGATTAACCTAGAAATAAGGAGAAACTTTCTGACAGTGAGAACATTCAACCAATGGAACACCTTGACCTCGGAAGTTGTGGGAGAGCCATCACTTGAGACTTTCAAGAAGAGATTGAGCTCCCATCTGTCAGAAATGGTGTAGGGTCTCCCGCTTGGGCAGAGGGGTTGGACTAGTTGACCTACAGGGTCCCTTCCAACTCTGATTATCTGTTATCTGTTAATCAACTAAACTAAACTAATATTAATACTTATTCTATATATTTCTTACATACTCTATGTCATGTACTTTTATATTTATGTAGTATAAAATTGTGACTGTTCCAAGTTAAGAAGAAGACAACATTTTTTTAGCAGTGGCTGATATTGAGAAGAAGAAAATCAATTAATTTTATAATTTTATTTTGTTTACAAAGTACAAAATAACTAGTAAGCCAGGACTTGTTTAAACTGAATAAATAATTTTAAGGATCAGTATCTTTAATATGGAAATAAACTTACAAATTTGACAATCATAAAAAATATAATAAATTTGGGAATTCCCCAAATCTGAATAAAGACAAGTTAGTTGCCCTAGTAAAATGTTTGCTTTCTTTACAAGCCTGTAGCATAAATTAATGAATACTATGCACAACTATAAATAATTAGCTTTGGCTGTAAATGAAGAACACAAAAAAATGCTAAAGAATTTTGATACTAGCCAGCAACCAGTTTCTTCCATTGCACACTATAGAAGAACATAAGAAAAACTCAGGCAGGACCAGAAAACAATAGGCCATTCTCATTATTGATCATACTATTCAATTGACTAAATCAATAATCAATGAACTAAAAAAGTATTGTTCACTAAAATCCTACTGTTCATAACTGTCAACTATTTGTATACAAAAACTATGGCTTTAACATACAGCATAAATTATAAATTATATGTACTTATGGGTAAACTTCTGAAAAGTGGTTCTCAATATTTTCCTCATAGTTTTAGTATAAAATATTTTTATCACCACATAGTTATATAAGATAAAGAAAGAATGCAACACATTCTTTTTAACTTAACATTCTTTTTAACTTAAGGATGGTCCATCAAAACAAATATGGTATTAAAAACGTGAAACAGTAAACTCTTGTTATCGGTTACATACACAAATTATTTAGAACCTGATTATTTAAGAGAGGAAAAAGCTGACAAAGCTATGCTATTTCAGACAGTATGGAGGTAACACAAGTTTTTGAAAATAGTTGAAAACGCAAAAAGTAGAATGAAAACTGTGGAGTGAAAATGAAAAGCTGCTAGCTTTTTTTACTTCTGAATCAGGATGGAACTCTTAAAGTACAAAAGAACAATTCCATTTTCTGCACAAATGCTGTATGAACAACTTCTGCATATACAGTTAGATTGTCAAGGGCATTACTTAACTTTATCTCCTCTGCTTAACACTGAAAACTTACTCTGTAGTCTCCTCAAGTACTTTCAATACCCAGAAGAGGTTTCTAAGTGGAAATTCTTCTGTCATTTCTAGTTATCCTCTGGTCAACTTTTTGCGTCTTCTGAAAAAGCTAAGAGGAGAAGGAAACATTGTGACTGAATAAAACACTCGATTCAAGAAAATCAGCTCTCACCACAGTGATGAGAAATGTATTGCTTCCATGGTATGAAAATTCTTCATTGAACCAAATCCAAGCTACTTTGAATATCTCAGGGTCATCCAAACTTGGCAACTTTAAGACTTATGGACTTCAACTCACATAATTCTCCAGCCAGAATTCTCCATTCTGGGAATTGAACTCCACAAGTCTTAAAGTTGCCAAGTTTGGGGACCCCTGGAATAGTTGGATATGTAGGATTTGTGCAAAAGAACATGGGGTTATTATCATAATGTTAATCCTCCTATTGTCCTATTTTAATCATCTTATAATTGTTTAATGGGAATGAAATTAGGTGTCCACTTATTAGAAGAGGTTATTTATTAAAGCTGATTGTGAGTAAATACTCTTTCTCATTTTGGATATGCTTATGAAATGTTTTCTGATAATACCAAAAAAATTGTGGGTCATTTTGCTTCAAACTCTTTCCAGTCCTGCAACTTTAATATACTGTACTTTTCTATCCCCAAAGTAATATTTTTTATCATTATTTGGAAAAGAGTTGGATATCCACTGTAAAGAAAGGAAAAAGTAATTACTTAGAATTTTAATGGCATATTGTTCACACTGGGCTTCAAAAGAGATAATTGCCACCTGCTTATTTCTTAGATACTTCATACAAAGCTTCCTGGTATCTATCTTGAATTGGAGTTGGATGATTTAGCTATTTGAGAATATTATCAGAAGTACCAAACTTCTTATTATCAAGAGTTCTATTGATCGTACAATAGAAGAAAATAAAAATATGTATTTGAAATATATCAGTGTTTGCTATGTTAGTTGCTGGAAGAGGGCTTTCAAACTCAAGGCTCGTGGGCTGGATTTGGCCCACACGGTGGTTAAAGCCTGGAAATAGCAAAGGACCGGCCTGTTCTGTCAGCCAAAATAGGGGGAGGAGTGCATGTGGTCCCCCTGCACTCTATTTTTGGTCTGGATGGCCTCCTGCAGCTCCCTGATAGCCCCCCCCACAGCCCCCACTTTGGCCATCAGGGTGCTGCAGAAGGCTTCTATCCCATCTTCCCTCCCCCTGCTGGCCTGCGGAAGAGAGCTACAATACTGATCTGGCCCTCTAAGAAATCCAGTTTGACACCCATGCTCTGAAACATCTCCAAGTCTTTCTTTGAACTAGTCAACACCTGAAATGAAACTGGTTTAATTAGAAATGTCAAGCATCTGAGAAAGGTTCAATCTGATCAAGAATATAGTAAAGTAGTACTGTAGTGCTTTCTACATCTGATGAGCCACCTGCTGCACCTGCAGCAATTTGGAACATTGAAGCTTCTACATCACAAAAAGTTGGATATTTATGCAAAAAGCTGGAAGACTTCACCCAGAGGTCAGCTGAAAATGTCAAAACCATCAAAAAGGCCTCAAGATTAAATTCTCTGCTGAGTTATTTGGAGAATAATTTCCTATATATGGTTGTAAATATGTTTGCCTTTGGAATTATAATGCTTGTTAATATTGAAATATCCTTGTTTCTGTCTAAGAAAGGAAAAACTTTAGTACAATATCGCATAACTGAGAGACAGAAAAAAGAAAAACCAGAGTACTGCATCTAGAAAGTTACTCTTCTGAATTGTATTATAAAAATGCTAATGACTCTTATTGGAATATTCAACAGCAAAGCCACTAACTGTAAAGGAAGAACAAATGTGTGTCAGCTTGACCAGACCAGGAAGTGTGGCCTTGCTCTGAACAGACTGTATAAAACAAAGATAAGATAAATCCAGTAATAACCAGGAAAAAGGAAGTCATGTTTGTCACAAATGCAGGATGTGTTACTTGTTTGGAAATGATGGGTTTGTCACGTATGCAGGAGGTGTTTGTCAAGCACACAGACAAGGGGAACTGGGAGGGATCTCAGGCATTGTCTATATTGATTGGAACTGTATCAAAGTATCATTTGAAACCCCAAGTGTGAGCTTCATGATCTCAATCCACTCTGGGAAGAGACGTGAAGGCCTGCCTTTGCAAACAAGTTTTTAATAAACTTTGTTTGTACATCAGAGTTGTCTGTCAAATTAGTGAGTATGAAATTTGGAATATTTTAAATTTCACACATCTAAAAATGTTACATACTTACTTTGGGATCTGTATTAACAGCCTTTTAGGAAATAATATTCACTCTCTCTCACCTCAACCCACTTCACAGCATTGTTGTGGAGATAATAGGAGAAGGAAGGTGTGTTAGATATGTTTGCTGCCTTGGCATAATTGTAAAATTAATAAAATTATAAAATAAAAAAGCAAGCATGCAAGCAAACAGACAAATAAATAAATATAGCAAGGGTTAGGGTGGTTGAAAGAATTACCTCCTGGCCCACAGTAGAACTAAGCAAAATTGCTTCTACTGGTTGATTTGTTGACATGAAAAAAAGCTTGGAATTTTCTTAATAGAATGGAAATATTTCTCTAGCAGACATGTACAATGTTCAAAGTTGTGACGGAATATATAAATATTACTAGTACCACACATTTAATTTAGGTTTCTTATAAATGATATAAGCTTTCTCAAGCATCATAGAAGTTTTATTTATTTTTTATTTTATTTTATTTGTCAATTGCTTACGAGATAATAGGTATAAGTATAAACATGAGTAAGAATACAGGAAATAGGTACAAATAAATGGGGACAATAGGACAGGGACAGGAGGCATGACGGTGCACTTATGCACACCCCTTACAGACCTCTTAGGAATGGGATGAGGTCAATAGTGGATAGTTTGAGGTTAAAGGAGTTGGGGTTTGAGGATGTAACAACAGGGTCAGGTAGCACATTCCAGGCATTGACCACTCTGTTGCTGAAGTCGTACTTTCTGCAATTAAGTTTGGAGTGGTTAACATTGAGTTTGTATCTGTTGTGTGCCCTTGTATTGTTGCGGTTGAAGCTGAAATAGTCATTGACTGGTAGGACATTGTAGCAGATAATTTTGTGTACTATGCATAAGTCCAACCATAGGCAGCATAGTTCAAGATTGTCCAAGCCCAAAATTTCAAGCCTGGTGATATAGGGTATTCTGTTGCGAGCAGAGGAGTGTAGTACTCTTCTCATGAAATACTTCTGGACTCGCTCAATTGTATTAATGTTCGATATACAGTGCGGATTCCAAACAGATGAGCTGTATTCAAGTATTGGTCTAGCAAAGGTTTTGTATGCCCTAGTTAGCAATTCAATATTTCCAGAGGAAAAGCTTCATAAGATTAGATATACAACTATTAATGCATTTTTTGCAATGCTGTTACAGTGAGCTCAAGCACTTAGATCATTAGATATGAGTACTTTGAGGTCCTTGATAGAGTGAGGGTCATCAACGAGGTCATATCTGCCTAGCTTGTATTTGGTGTACTGATTTTTTTTTTTACCAATGTGTAGGACAGAGCATTTGTTGGTCGAGATTTGGAGTTGCCAAATGTTTGACCATTCAGACACATAATCAGGGTCACTTTGAAGAACAGTAGCATTGTCGGTGGTGTTAAATAGTTTTACATAATCTGCAAAGAGGATACAGTTGCTTATAAGGTGATCACAAAAGTCATTTATATAGAGTATAAAGAGTGTGGGTTCTATGATGCTGCCTTGGAGGACATCACTGTTAACTGGAGCAGAGTTTGATATAGCGCTCCCTATTTTTACTATTTGTTGCCTGTTTGACAGGAATGCAGTAATCCACTTATGAAGGGATCCAAAAATGATGTAAGAATTTAGTTTTAACAGTAGTTTGTCATGTACCACTGAATCAAAGGCTTTGCAGAAGCCTATGTAAATTGCGTCTATTGCTTTACCCTGGTTGAGTAGAGTAGTCCGTATGTTTTTGCAGTGTAGGAGTTGTAGGTTGAAGGACAATTTTTTCCTGAAACCATTGTTTTTTGGAGAGTAGGTTGTTTGACTCTAAGTGGAGGATGATGAATTGATTAATGATTGATTCCATGACTTTGCATGTGGCACAACACAGTGAGATTGGTCTGTAGTTTTCAACCAGGGTCACCTTTTTTGAAGATAAGGATGACCATAGCTAAGGACCATACGTTTGGTAAGGAGCTGGTTTTGAATGATATATCATATATAATGCTATGGCAGAGGAGAGCTTTTTTAAGAAGTATCCACATAATCCATCGGGGCCAATAGATAGGGATGGTTTTAGGTTCTGTAGTGCATTTTCTACATTATCTTCTCTAAAGTCAATATGTAGTAGATCATTGCAGTTGGTTGTGATACGACTAGGAAATGTGGGACATGAGCCATTGTTGTTTACAAAGACTGAACTGAAGAATGTGTTTAAGAGGTTGGCCTTAACAGCTTCGTCACTGCAGTCTTTACCAAATGTTTCTATCAAATATTTCAATAGTGTTTACAATCTAGCCGAAATTACTACAGAATTAAATCTCATATTCATTTTCATTTGGATCGATCTATCTATCTATCTATCTATCTATCTATCTATCTATCTATCTCTATCTAATCTATCTATCATCTCTGAGTGCTGCTCAGATGATAACAGAATTTCAAAGATTTTGAAGTTAGAAAGTTGTGTGTCTTCTCATTATTTAGACTAAGATGCAAAGCATATAAAGCAAATCATTGAAGAAAGACTAGTTTATGAAATGCCTTCTATTTGTTTTGAATCTTTGAATCACATCCTACATGATAGCTTCAATTATTTATTACAAGACAGATGTAAAAAACTGATGATTAACTAAGATGAAAAAACCCACACTGTAGGGTAGCTTCTATATAGATACTTCCGTTTTACAATTATTGACTGGACTAGCTAATTCACAGCTGGTAGACTTCTGATAGCTATGTCTTGCTAACATTTGCTATATATATTATAGATAACAAAGATAAAAGTGCTGATTCTAAAAAGAATTTGGTAAAATACAATTCTATTTAATAAATTAAGGCAAAGGGCCTTGGTGGTGCAGGCTGTTAATAGCCTAGCACTTAGTTCCAGCTGCCTGTAATTATTGCAGGCTCGAATCCCACCAGGCTCAAGATTGACTCAGCCTTCCATCCTCTCAGGGTAGGTAAACTGAGGACCCAAGATTGTTGGGGGAAATAAGCTGACTTTGTAAAAATGCCGCTTAGTAATAAGCAGGCATATACAATGGAAGGAAGGCTATTGCTGAGCACATTGGGTTGTATCCCAAAAATTGTAAGCTGCCCTGAGTCTCCGGAGAAGGGTGGGATATAAATATGAATTAAAAAAATCTGTTGTGCAATTACTAATATCATCAAAATAATGAATTGATAGATAGATATTCTGAGAATATAATTACAAAATATGCATACAGTTTGTGGAATAAAGAATGTAAGACTTTAAAATTAATAAAGGCATTAATAAAGGCATGTTCACTGCATCAATGACTTATTTAAATGACTTACATGCATTTACTCCTTACTTGAACATTCTATTCTGTTGAGCTTCTTGAAGATTTTCCCAGCTTCCATATTTCATCTCATTCCTAGGTATATAAAAAAAAGTTTGACTGCATTTTTATACCTGACACAAAATTTTGGAAAATATTTTTAGAATAGAAGATGATAATGAAGTATGTCAGTATATGAGAACTTATTTAAGTACTTTAAAATAAATCTTTCCCATCACAGGTTTAGAGAAGAAAATAAACAAAGTTGATTTATTAATTTTATAAGTGTTTAGGGCAGGGGTTGCCAACCTTTTGGACCTCAGTGACCACCAAATGCATAATTTTAAATCCCAGGGACCACTAACTGGTTCTGTGGGCCTGGCCTAATTTGTGGGTGTGGCTTGGTGGTCATGTGACTGGCTGGGCATGGTTTGTATGTAAATATTATAAATATTTATATAAATATTGAATTTTTATGTAAAAAAAACAACTTTTACCAAAATCAGGCAAAGCAGGCAGGCAGATTGAGTTGCTCACAGAATCACAAATTCATTCAGAGATCTATCTATCTGCCATCGGCTAGCTCAGTCTGCTAAAAGCAGAGCCGAAGATATAAAGACTAGCTAGAAAACAAGAAATCCAACCATTTCCTGCTTCCTAACTAATCTAATTCTCCTGGCACAGCAGAACAGCTGATAGTCAGAAAAAGGAAAAATAGCAATTTAACAGGCAAGTTTGCTTGGTAAGGAGTCAGTGGACGGGGAGGGTCCCACCGGGCCATGTGGGTGGCGCAGCTTTGTGATTCTGCGCAGCCTGGATTAATTGCTTTGGGAGGGTGCTCTGGGAGTGAGATTTCTCTGTGGCCCACCAAAATTTTCTCGCGGCCCACCAGTGGGCCATGGCCCACTGGTTGGCAACCATTGGTCTAGGGACTGTGTATGTTCTGGTGATTTCCTGTTTAAAAATGGAAAAAGGTGTGATACTGTACACAATATTTTTGTATCTGCAATATATCAAAAAAATCCAGACACAGCAAAGGATAATTGAAAACCAGTCAACTTGTACATTCAGATAATGAATTTGAAAAATGACCGAGTGAAACTGAAATGCTGATTTTTTTCCCCCTTTTTCTTCCATTTTTCCTGAAGGTCACTGGAATTTGGGTAACAGCAAAACCAGTGAGAAGTAAAAGGACCAGACTTATTAATTTTGAGTAGTAATTTGTAGAGCTAAGAACAGTGGAGCAAGTTGAAGTAAAATTTATGTTTAATTATTAATTATTATATGTAATAATTTAATTATTATTTATTCAAAATTTGGCCATATAAATTTATTTCCAATCTAATCACTTTTACTGCCAAAGGGGAAGTCTTCACATTGTCAACGTCCATGCAACAAAAGAGAAGGTATCTTTTAACTTTTGATTCCATAGTAAAATGATGAAAAATTCAATTTTGTATTCCAACAAGGGAGCATAAGATAAATAAGTATTCAGCCAGACATTTAACAATTAAAAATGTAGGCCAAAACAAGAAAAATTCAAAATATGATGTTAAAACAGAGGCATACCTTTAAAAAAATGAGAGAAAAAGATGGAGACTCAATTCTCCAGCTGTTCTTACTAAGGGAAGCAATCCTTTCAATTTTTATTCGCAGGCAAGTACATGGTCATCTGACAGTCATTGTGGGTTGTTTTTAGTTATTTCTGTTCAAATCTAGGGAGCATGCTGCCAAAGAGCCACCTTTGGCAGCAAAGTCAGATATTTATTGTAGGAGAAAAAAATCAACCTCACCGGTCAGTGCCCTAGTTTTTGGAACTCTGGTTCCATTTTCTTCCTGATTGTTCGTTTGAATGCAGTCATGCAAGTAAACTGATCAATTTGATTAAGAAAACCTCTTTAAATCACCAAGGAGTGGTGAAAATGAAGTATTTGGAAAAAATTTATTTGTACAATGGTTGATCTGATACAGTAGCAACAAAATTAGTGAAGCATCAATTCTTCTCTATACTTATTGTCTTCACATACTTCTATTCTGTCTTCACATACTTCTTCCTCTGTGCTGTTCAGAAGTATCGATCTTCTAGGGAAAATATGGATAAAGGGAAATTTATGCATGAATACTGAATTTGGCTGTTTCTTGATGAATAAAATCATTTGTAATGATTCTGGATTGGATGCCAGTTAGGCAGAGTGCCCAATGATAAGCAAAGCAGGGTCATCTGTTGTTATCTGGCATTTTTATGAATATACTGTATAGAATCCAAGGGAATGGATCAGGTTCTTTGGTTTGAGTTCTGTCACTTATAGGTTGACCTTTGTCTCTGTCAATTGCTCTGTTAGCCTTGGTGTGAGCAGTTGGATCTGTGAGATTGCTAATATTTCTTTAAGGAAGGAAGTAAGGTAATTGGTTATGAAGTAGGTGGTACCTTCTTTAAGTATTCCAACTTAATGCCCAGCATCTAACTTTTCCTTTGGTGGGAAAACTATTGAAAAAGAAGTAAGAATCCAGTTACAAGGATTCTAGATAAAATAGATTACTATATTCCTGCACTATTATAACAATCCAAAGTCTGCAATATGGACCAACCTTTGGACACTACATAGAGAGTACAATTGGTCTTAAACACAGCAGCCAGACAGCTGATAGGGATATTGCACAAGTGATATTTAATAGCACTGGCCTTGAAGCTCTTGCACTGATTATTAATAATTAAGTAATATTGCTTGGAAAATGCAGTGGAAAATATTAATGATTATTTGCAAAGGTCTATGTTGCATAGCATCTTTGAGCATTGTTTTACCAAAAACCATTCTGCCCAATTGAACTAAACTGTAGTGAAACCCATCTCCATGAAATTTGTATAGATGCAGATGTTTTCTTTAAGGATTTTTCTAAAGCTTTATTAAGATGTCTAGTCCTCTTTGGAGTGGAGAGAACCTGTGCCATTCAAAATATTTTTCCTAGAGTTTCTTTAACGTTATTAAAGCACTTCTATTCAAACTTTATTTGGGCCATAATTGATTGACTAGGTGCGTTCTATGTTGGTATATATGTTTTAATTTGTGATTTGTGGGTGCACTACCTTCGTGTACATCTCCCAAAGTTTCATGATTGATTAGTCTACAAATAGTGCAGATAAATTAATAAAATATCAGACCTTGTCTTTAACTCCTTCACAGAAAAGTTAGATACAAAATGGTCAACCATGTATCAGTAATGTGCTGTAATGCATAATAAACCAGTATGTTTATCCTGTTTCAGTAGCATACTCTCTTGCTGATTATACTACACATCTCAGCCTAATACAGCAAAAGCCAATACTGGCCAAGAAAGTTTCTGTTTTAAATTTCTCCTTAACAAATTGTGACATATAAGACAACATTCCAGACTAATCACTTGAAACTCTTGAAGCATAATTGCTCAAAATGAATGCATTGGTTCCATTCTCAAAACAAATTGTACAGAAAAATTCAATCTTGAAATGGTTTATATTCATATATTTTTCCTTCTTGTCATCAATAAAGCATTTAATACTATATTGACATATAGGAGAAACATGCTCCTACACATTTAACTCCTTAAGAATGAAAATTCAATTATTAAAAGCTTATTAAAATTATTAAAATATATTTTTTATTTATCAATGTGTTCCTGGAAGTTACGTGAATAGAGAAATGCTTCCAATTATAGGCCATGAATTAACAACTGTTAAGAAGCCTGTTAAGTTCTTTAAAAGAATACCAGAAGTGAAAGATAGATACATATGTGTTTCTCAAGAACAAGTGTTTATCTAATCTCCTAGACCAAGATGTATGATGTCTGATCAGTTTTGATATGATATCTTGTCCAGCTTAGGGGGAAATCCACACACACACATCAGGCAAAATGATAGAGAATGTAACCTTTGTGTCTTTTTGCAAACACCAACGTGGTGTTTTGTTCTCATGTGTAATCATTTCTTGGTGGAAGCAAGCATTCTAAATGTATAAAATTAGAAAAGAAATGTCCTATATGGGCAACCTTGAATCCAAGGCAGCAAGTCAGACTATAAATTTAACAAATTAAATAATTAGTAAGAAAACAGCAATTGTTATCTTACTGACAGTCTTTAAATCCTGTTAAAACATTTCCTCCTATTCCTTGTTTATTGTTGTATGCACAAAGACAAAACCCCCACAATGTCTTCTTTTGTCTCCCAGTTGGTATAACTTTCAAGAACTCACTGACTCCCTAATTCATCATGTTAACATAAACATTTCAGAGATTCTTCAATTAACACCTTTCTGTTTAACCCAATTTCCTCCACTTTTTCAGGTTTATTTTGTTTCTCCCTCGTTATTAAGGAGACAGTGTGATATTTATTGTGCTTTAGTCCTCTTCCCTCACTTTTAATTGATCATGGCATGTGATTCTGCCAATAAAAGAAGTCAGTATGACATTATTTCACAGCTACAGGTTGAGATACATATTATAATGCCACTGCCATTACTTCAACTGATTTCTTGACAGAGACAACATATAAAATGACAAGAGGGAAAACAAATTTTGAAATACAATTCAGTGTGAAACTTTACACATGCTAAATTATTATTGACTTCAGAACAAATGAGATAAGCAATTTCCACCAACTTAAGCATCATTAGTAATTAATAGACCTGCATTTTCAGGCCACTCAGAGGTTACAGCTGGTGCAGAATGCGGCCACGTAGGTTGTGATGGGACTATCCTGATACTCCCATATTACACCCCTCCTGCATGAGCTGCATTGGTTGCCGGTTGCCCTCCGGGTGAGATTCAAGGTGTTGATGTTAACATACAAAATCTTACATGGCTTGGGTCTAGGGTACTTGCGGGAGCATTTCCTGCCAGCATCACATTCCAGTCGCCCTATACACTCCCACAGGGCCTCCTTGGGGTGCCATCGGCCAGACAATGTCGGCTGGTGGTGCCCAGGGGCAGAGCCTTCTCTGTGGGAGCACCCACCCTGTGGAATCAGCTCCCCTTGGGGCTCCACTTGGCCCTGGACCTCCGCTCCTTCCGCTGCGACCTGAAGACTTGGCTGTTTCAGCGGGCCGGCCTGGACTGAAATCAGGTGGGGTGGGTTTTTTAAAGGAATTTTAACTAAATTTTACTGATTTTTAGATTTATTGGGTTTGTAATTTAATTATTTTTATTAACTTATTTTTGTATTGTGATTTTATACTGTGAGCCTCCCTGAGTCCCTAGGGAGAGAAGGCGGCATACAAGTCTAATAAATAATAATGATAATGATAATGATGATAATAATAATAATAATAATAATAATAATAATAAAGGACTACTGATATAGCTCTTAAGAGCATCTGCTAGTCTTCAATAAGTTTTTTTTTAAAAATATGACTAAAATATGAATAACTTGGCAAGTTATTCAGAAAAATTATTATTAAGAAAAGTTATTAAGAAAAGATGGAGATTGAGGCGAATGCCTAACCTCATCGCTGGAGACAGGGTGTGCGGTCTGGGGCCAACGGAGCCGTGATCTACCTCAACCAGGACTGTTGGAAGGTTTTGGAAGGTTCCGAGAACTGAGAACTTACTGGCAATCCTGAGAGAAAGCAGAAAGAGGGAACGGAGAGGCCAGGACACCATCCCAAGCAGAAAACCCAAGACTCCATTCTGTAGGACACCATTCTGAATGGGTGAGACCTGAAAGAACTGGGACTGGCAGATAGCAAATATGGCGATTCCATGCAGAGAGTGAAGAGCGGATAGTGAAGAGTGGATAGTGATAAGAGCCAGGATGAGCTGAGATTAGATGAGAGTGTAATTCAGACACTTACAGAGAGACTGATTCTGAGAGTGAAGCATTCTGAGTGACATAGATTGAACAGCATGGAATGAGCTGTGACTGATGGAGAGTGTGATTCTGAACTGCAGAAAAAGAGACAGAACTGACAGAGGGTGACCCTAAACATCCGAAAAAAAGTTGGAACTAGAGGAGAGCAAGAGAGTGTTATTCTGAATGGCCGTGAATTGTGTAGAACTGAGGAGACTGAGGGGACTCATGGAGAATCGATAGACCCTACAGTCTCCATTTACATCACCCAGCTGATTAGTCAGCCTGCATTTAAATTCCCACTCAGCTGATTGGACAACCTCCACTTAACCCCCACCCAAATCTCATCCATTTTAAACTCCCAAGTAGATGATTGGTGAGTTCATTCAATCTTCTCCATTCAAATCTATCAAGCAGCAATGCTTCCTCTTTAAAAACAAAAACAAAACTAAACAAAAACCAAACCATTTGTCTTTAAGGAAAAACAAAGGAACTTTTCACTACAAACCTCCAATACTTCACTACCTCTGCTATTTCAGTACCTCAAGACCAAATATTGATAGACAATGCTTTGTCTAAAATAATTGATTTATCATCTAATAGTATAATAATTAATTGTTAAATTACCACTAATTCACTGATTCATTGATTTGATAGAGATTTAATACTGTATCATTGATTATCTAGTCGATTGATTAATTGATTGTTAGTAATAAGTAACCTTACTTTTGATTTGTTCTCTAACTTATCAATTAACATTTATTAATTACCAACATACATTAAGTAACTGTCTATCACATTAATTAGCTATTGTAATTGTTTTAGTGTACTATTGTCATTGACCATGCCAGCCAAAAACTCCAAATCATCCACTACCAAACAATAACAAAAGACTAGCATTTCTACCGACCCCCCCAGACTCCTGCACATGCTTCAAATGTCTTGAAACCTTTAATGAAAACAAAAATAACATTAAATGCCACCTATGTGACAGTCAAGCTCACCTTGCCTGCTTAAGCTTAAACAAAAGCCTAGCTGATCTCCTAAAAATATCAGATACATTCCCTTGTCTATGTCCATCATGTTTTCCTAAGCTAAACAAATTAAGTACCCTGCCTGACAGAGCTGAAAGCATAGAATTCACTCAATAGAAGAACACTTAGCAACTTGTTTAGAAACAACTGTACAAGCAAGCCTAATCTCTCTTGAAAAAAAATACAGCACAGATAAGCAAATACCTATCAGCTCAAAATCAAATCCCAACTCAACAACCACTACCATAACTACTGCCTCAACTACAAGCTCAACTACAACCAAAAATAACCACCAAAACACAGCCACAAATAATTGCTATCTCATCAAATAATTCTACAAATGATATTCCCTTACTCATCAGAGACATCATGGAACGTGATCAGAAACATCAAAATGCCATTTTATTTGGTCTTGAAGACACCAACGAATCAGACGACATCACCAAAGTTCTCAATATCATAAGCAACTCAAATACAACAAACATCTCTCTGGAAGATATCATTGAAATAACCAGAGATAGCCCTGAGTTCAAATACAATGATGGTGGCCCCTAGATTTTATAGAGTTGTTTGCAAAAATGAGTCCAGCAAACGTATATTCATTCATACAATAAACGCTGTTGCAAAAACAAATCCCACCTATAAAAAACTAGCTCAAGAGCAGACTTATCCATACTGCAAAGAATCTGCTCCCGTGAACTCCACACAGAACTCAAAAAACATCTAGACTACCATGCTGATTGCATCAAAAGAAAGTCACACAACCTGCAACTCCGCACCCAACCTTACCTCATCCAATCCAACATCACTCAAAACTAGGCATGCATGCCTCTAACTACCTCTATTCCAACTACAACTGGCCTTGTAAATGCAAGCTATTCAATGCAAGAAGCCTTGTAAATAAAATACCTGAATTTCTCCTCTTACTAAATAGGGCTAAATTTGACAACCTATTTGTCTGTGAAACATGGCTCAACACATCTTTCCCTGACTCCATTACCACAGTAAGAGACTATCATATTTATCAATCAGATTGTGAAATCTGTAGAGGAGGTGATGTTGCTATCTTCTATAAAAAGTCCCTACATCTAAAAAAGATCAAAGTTACCCAGGAGCTTTCTCTTCCTGAGACCATCGTCTGTGAACTGTCCTTAAATATCACATTTCGATTCTTACTATGTTACAGAGCCCGTGATTATGACATCAAACATGTAAACAAGTTAAATTCACTACTAACATGGGCAACATCCTGCCCAAATGCTTTTATCTTTCTTGGTGACTTCAATCTACCTCATATTAACTGGACCCTAAAGGAATGTAAAACTGAACCCATAAATGCAACCTTCTACAATGCTGTAACAAATCTGGGACTGGAACAACTAGTAACCAACAATACTAGACAATAGCCTCGATCTCATCTTCTGCAATAGTTTGAATTCAATTTACAGAATACAAATTAAAGAACCCCTTTCTAGCAGTGACCACAACACATTGACTTTTGTCTCAACTTACGTCCACACAAAAATCATCATAATGATGGGATCCCCAATTATAACTTCAAAAAAAGCAACTATGATCTTATAGACAACGATCTCTCATCTCTTGATTGGCAATTTCTATTCACTGGATGCAATACTGTTGAAGACCATTACAACATATTTTTATTTGAAGTCAAAAGGGTCATCAAACTGTATGTACCAATAACAACTCCCCAAACCAGAAAAAACAAATTACCCATAACAATAAGGAAGCTTCAATCCAAAAGGAAATCACTTTGGCAGGAAAACAAATCTGGTCACGTTGCCAACTCCAAAAGCCAATACAAAAATTTATGCCACCAGATAAAGACTGAATGCACCAATTATCACATTAAACAAGAGGAAAACCTTCTATGTACCAATTCCACCTGCACTTTCTCCAATTTTGTAAACAACAAACTAAAAGATTCAAGGTCCATTCCACCCCGATGGGACCTAATGGTAAAGACTGCAACGATAACACCATTAAAGCCAACCTCTTTAACACATTCTTTGGCTCAGTATTTGTAAACAGCAATGGATCATGCCCAGTATTTCCTAGCTGAACCACAGACAACTACAATGATCTAATACATATCGATTTTACAGAAGACAATGTTGAAAAATCACTACGCAATCTAAAACCATCTCTATCTATTGGACCGGATGGAATATGTGCCTACTTCTTAAAAAAGCTATCCACTGCCATAGCAGAACCTCTAAGCATAATCTTTGAAAAATCTTTCAGGACCAGCTCCTTACCAAATCTATGGTCACAAGCCACGGTCATCCCCATCTTCAAAAAGGGAGACCCCAGCCAGGGTTGGGATCTGACAGGGTTAACTATCGGTTTGGTGATTTACAAGTTTCAGTGATTTATGATGTGCTTCCCTGAATGCTGCATGCACATCTGTAAATTGTCATCAGCTTGCTGCCTGGCAGCGCTGCGTGCTGAGAAGGAGCCTTTGAAAAAGCCCTTTTTTCCTGCTTTTTTACTGCAGCTGTGCCTTGCACGGCAGCTGAAGTTGAAAAAGCAGGAAATAAAGGTCAGGTAAGAGCCCGCTCTTCTGCTGCTCTTCAGAGCTACCAGTTCTACAGAACCGGACAGAACCAGTAGAAACCCACCCCTGTTGAAAATTAGTTGAAAATTACAGACTAATCTCTTTATGCTGCATCACCTGTGAAGTCATAGAATCTATTATTAATCAATCCACTATTCTCCACTTAGAGACTAACAACCTACTCTCTAATAAACAATTTGGTTTCAGAAAAACACTATTCTGTAATCTGCAACTCTTACACTGCAAAAACATATGGACTACACAACTCGATCAGGGCAAAGCAATAGACACAATTTACAAAGACTTCTGTAAAGCCTTTGATTCCGTGGTACATGGCAAACTACTCCTAAAACTAAAATCTTATGCTATCTCTGGACACCTGCATAACTGGATGGAAGCATACCTGTCAAACAGACAACAAGTGGTCAAAAATTCAACAAGTGGTCCTATCAAATTCTATACCTGTCAACAGTGGTGTCCCCCAAGGCAGTGTTCTAGGACCAACTCTCTTCATACTCTATATAAATGACCTCTATGATCATATTAAAAGCAACTGTGCTCTCTTCACTTATGATGTAAAGCTATTCAACACCACAGAAAATACTGCTACCCTTCAAAAAGACCTCAGAATGTATCAGAATGGTCAAACAAATGGCAACTTCAAATCTCAACAAATAAATGCTCTGTCTTACATATTGGCAAAAAAAAAAACAGAAAATAAAATACAAGCTGAATAGTCAAGACCTTGTTGATGATCCAAACTCTGTCAAGGACCTTGGAGTACTTATCTCTAATGATCTAAGTGCTAGAGCCCACTGTAACTACATAGCCAAAAAGGCATTAAGAGTTGTTAACCTAATCCTACGTAGCTTTTTCTCTGGTAATATCACACTACTAACTAGAGCATACAAAACATTTGCTAGACCAATACTTGAATACAGCTCATCAGTCTGAAACCCACATTACATGTCTAATATTAATACAGTTGAGAAAGTCCAGAAATATTTCACAAGAAGAGTTCTCCACTCCTCTACTCATTGCAGAATACTTTATGCCACCAGACTTGAAATTCTAGACCTAGAAAACCTAGAACTATGCCGCCTTTGGTCCGATCTAAGTATAGTATATAAAATTATATATTGCAATGTCCTACCTGTCAATGAATACTTCAGCTTGAACCGTAACAATACAAGAGCACACAATAGATACAAACTCAAGGTAAACTGCACCAAACTTGATTGCAGGAAATACGACTTCAGCAACAGAGTGGTCAATGTCTGGAATACTCTACCTGGTTCTGTGGTTTCTTCCCCAAACCCCCAAAACTTTAACCTTAGACTGTCTACTATTGACCTCACCCTTTCCTAAGAGGTCTATAGGGGGCATGCATAAGCGCACCAACATGCCTACCATCCCTGTCCTACTGTTTCTTCTTATTTATCTACTATGTATCCATTTCATGTATTCATAACTATGTTTATACTTCTACCTGTTATCTTATAATTGCTTGACAAAAATAAATAAATAAAATAAAATGGTTTCAAATTGTCTCTTTCAAAGAGAGAAAATGAATGATCCAAGGTCAATCTGCTGATTTTGTGCCTAAGGTGGACATAGATTTTCCAGTTTCTAGCCTGATGCCTTAATTCCTATACAAACCAGCTTATTTATGCTGTACACTATTTATAATTTTCATAATTTAGTGTCTGGATGCTTTGTTGCGCTCTAGATATGATGTCAACAGATGTGAACCAGCACTCTGGTAAGACAACAAATTTTGGATTTGTTCAGTTCCTGATTAAGTTCTACATATATCACTTGAGGTTCAAAATGGAAGAAAAGAAGGATACACATTTCATGTAATTATGTAATTATCTGTTTGTTCTGAATACAGTTTCTCATCATCTTATGTATACATTTAGATATAAAGTTTTTCAGGCACACATTTCATGATTAGTTAAGAGAATGGTTGTTTGCATAGATTCTTTCTGTTTTCCTTTGTTCTTATATGTTCATCAAGATAAATATGCAGAATAACACCCCAAATGGCTTTTTTGCCCAAATTGTGATTATGACACCATCTGACTATAAAGTTGTTAGGAGAAATGATGAAAAAAGGTAAGGTAGATTATTATTAGATTGATTTTACAGACATAAGATATACAGTTGACCCCATTTACTTTCAATAAATATTGAATTTCTAGATAGCACTATCATTTCCCCCCAACATCATGTCACCATCTTTACAATTCAAAGTCATAAAAAGAAATAGCTACATTACCTTAGATTTTGGTAAAGATGACATTTTATAGGACTTCCTTCTTTGTAACTGGGATTAAAAAAAACATGTTTGTTAAAGAGTTCATGCCTGGATTGGTCTCAAATATTTTTCACCAGTATGAATTTAAATCAAATTAAAAGTTCCTACAGTTGCTTTCACAATGATCATCCAACCCATAAAAAATAATTTTAGCTTCTAAAATAAACATTTTATTCTTCATCAAAAACTGGGGACATATTTGTTCTGAATGTGTGGATTCTTCTAAGTGCGGGATATACATATGTACCAATTAATGTAAACTCTTAGCATATAATCATTGAGATTAATGATTATCAAGAGATACATGAATTTAGAAATACATGCATCTCTCTAATTTTCCTACTAAATCAGTGGATGTGACACCAACTTTTATATATTATTTATATTTTCTGTGAAGAACATTTTTCTTATTCTCCATATATGTGCTGTCTCTCTCTCTCTCTCTCTTTTTCACATACATACATACATACATACATACATACATATATATAATGTGTGTGTTTGTGTGTGGATTAACACCCCCAACAAACAAACACAAAATACACATACACAAATAAAACTTCTGTAACGTAACCTTTAAAGCCAAGAAGAGTAGGACAGTTATATATGTTCTGAATTACCAAGCAATGAGTTCATAGGACAGCTACTTCTCCAGCCATTGCCATTACCAGAAATATAAGCTATATTTGCAAGATAAAGAACTAGAATAAATAATAATTCCAGTATTACTTTTTTCCCTTCTGTAGCAAAATTATTGTGTTTTCCCCTCCTAGATAACAATAAAATGTATTTTTTTAAAATATGTTTAAAGTGAAAGATAATGTCACAACCACTATTACTTTTTTCATATTTCTTTATTTATAATTTGGCCAATATAAGGTTTGCTTCTATAGATGATATCTGCAATATTTGTCCGGGAGAAAGGAAAGGAAAGGAAAGGAAAGGAAAGGAAAGGAAAGGAAAGGAGAAAGGAGAAAGGAAAGGAAAGGAAAGGAAAGGAAAGGAAAGGAAAGGAAAGGAAAGGAAAGGAAAGGAAAGGAAAGGAAAGGAAAGGAAAGGAAAGGAAGAAATTATGGTGCTAGCATCTGAAAAAGCAAGGCCTTGTATTGCAAACAGTAAGCGGTAGTGGATTACAGAAAATGTAATATTTCATTATGCAATGATGTATATAAATTACCAATTCTGGGACACTTCAAAAGATGTGCATGTTGTTTTTTTAAATGCACTTATAAATAAATTATGTCCATCTTCAGTTTTTCTAGTTTATGGAATATCATTTTCCTTTTGATAGCTGAATTTAGTCCATTTATATTTATAGAAATTAGTTTCTTTTCTTCTTCCATTATTTATACTTTATATGTAGGACTTATTGTTCTTTTTATTTGTTCTCTTGGATCTTTGATTTCCATTCTGCCATCTACTGCTCCTCCTTCTTGTCCTTTTTCTGCTCCTTTTCCCTTATCCATTTCTTTTTTCATCTGTGGTCGTATTTTAAGTTCCTCTTCTCTTGCTCTCTCATTTTCTGCTCCTCTGAAGTATTCATCATAAAATAATTCTGCTCTCTCAACTGAGTCGCAACTGAGTCTAAGTTATGTCTTTGCTCTTACCAAACAAACGTCAGGGCTTCAGGAATCAACCATCTGTAATTCACCTCTTTTTTAATTAAAATCTTTGTCATAAATTGATATTCTCTTCTTAAATCTCTCACTTTCCTTGGTATTTGTTTCAGAGCTTTTATCTCCTTTCCCTTATATTTCAGTAGGTCATCTCTTGCTTTCTGCAATATTTCTGTTCTCATTGTTTTCTTGCTAAATCTCATATATACTTCTCTAAGTAATTTGTTTCTTATCGCATATCTAGTATATACTTGATATATTTCATGCATTCCATCCATCATTTTTTCTTTGGATATCTCCAAAGCTGCTGCCAAGATTTCGGTCATAATTTCTGTGAGGTTTTCTCCTTTTTCTTCCTTGACATTTTGGAATCTTAGGTAGAAATCAGCCTTGTCCATATCCCAGAGTATTGTCTCTTTTCCTTTTCTGTATTCAACCATTGTCAATCTGTTATCTATTTTTCCTACTTTCTTATCTGTTTTGTCACCTCTTTCTTCCATCTTCTGCATTCTTTCTCCATATATCATTATCATTTGTTGTATATTTTCTTCCATCTTTCCCATCCTCTCTTCCATCTTTCCAATATCTGATATATGTTGAAGTAAATACTATGTTAGAAGTGAAAATAACAATGATAAAATTGACAGAAGCAATAAATAGACAAAACACTGGAAAAGCTCCTGGTCTGGATGAGCTACCAGCAGAATTCCATAAGACAATACAGGAATCAATTTCTACTACAATGCTTGAAGTACTGAATGTGGTCCTGACAAAAAACAAAGTACCCGATTCATGGACAGAGTCATATGTTACACTTATACTAAAGGAAGATACTGACCCTCAACAAATAGAAAATTATAGGCCAATATCCCTGCTAAATGCTGACTATAAAATATTCACCTCAATAATGGCAGAAAGACTTAAAAGATATTTAAATCATTTTATACACCCAGATCAAAATGTATTTCTATCTTATAGACAAATAAAAAATAATATGAGGATAATATTGAATACACTGGAATACTACAAAATACACACAGAGAAACCAATTGCATTGGTTTTCTTAGATGCACAGAAAGCTTTTGACAATGTGAATTGGCAATTTATGTTGTTGCAATTGGAGGAGATAGGCTTTGGAGACAGATTTAATAAGGCAATGAAGGCGATATATAATAAGCAAATAGCAAGAGTAATGATAAATGGAGACTTGACAGATAATATTAATATTCAAAATGGAACTAGACAAAGTTGTCCACTATCTCCCTGTTCTTTGTATTGACTTTGGAAGTATTGAATAGAAACATTAGGAAAAATTAAGAAATAAAGAGAATGAAAATAAAAAAGGAAGAGTATAAATTACAAGCATTTGCAGATGATTTGGTCTTTATATTGGAAGAACCACTGGAAAGAGGTCCTAAGCTGATCGAAAAAATAGAAGAATATGGCGAGGTTGCAGGACTGAAAATAAACAAGGAAAAAACAAAAATTTTGGTGCAAAATATGATAGAAAAACAAAAGATTAATGGACAAATTTAATATTTAAAACACAAAAAAGTGAAATACTTAGGGATACAAATGACAGATACATGTGGAACTCTTAAAGAGGACAACTATGATAGATTGCAACAACAGATTATGACAGATTTGGGAAAAATTACAACTATCCTTAACAGGGAGAATAGCGACGATTAAAATGAATATATTGCCAGAAATACTATATTTATTCCAGATGATTCCAATAAGACTGAGGGAAAAATATTTTGAGGACTTCAATAAAATGATGTTGAAATTTATTTGGCAAGGGGAAAAGACAAGAATTAAGATAAAATTGTTGCAGGATGCAATACTGAAAGGAGGTTTTGGACTACCCAATTGGGAATTATACTATCAGACAGCAATATTGATGTGGATGAATGGATTGTATTGAAAAATGTTAGATTGTTATCATTGGAAGGACATGATTTGCAATTGGGGTGGCATGCATTCCTATGGTATAATGAAAGTAGGGCACATGGATGCTTTAGGAGACACTATGTCAGGGACGCTTTATTAACAGTATGGGAGAAAATAAGGGAATACCATTCTGGTTGTCAACAATAGAGGGATTTGCATATTCACATGTTTTTAAAGGGGAACACATTATTAGATACGAGGAAATTTTAAATGAAAAGCGTGAACTTGATTTGAATTAAATAAGAGAATGAATATAACTTAGGTAAGGATGGAATATATTTTTCAAAGATAATAATTACAAGGTTAATGATAATATAACAATTGACCAATGTGATATAAAATATTGATTAGAATGGTTATAAATATAAACAAGTAAGAAATGTATAATACTATTATGTGCACAAGATATATGTACCCAACTGACTGAAAGAACTGAAAGATGCTTTATTTGTTTTTGTTTTTTGTTATAAAAATAAAAAAAACTTTTTCAAAAAAGAAAAACGAAAATGTAATATTTCATTTCAGGTGGTTTTTGGTGTTAAAAGAATATAGATCAGATTTTAAACATGTTCAGGGTAGTTGCAAAAGCAACATACAATGGTTTTATTTGCATTTGATTTTAATGAAAGATATGTTTAATTTTCATATGAAAAAGCTAGAATTTATCTTTCAGATATTAACCATAGAGCATTTAATCAATTTCTGATTTTTCCCCCTTCTCATGAAATTCAAACCAATACAGTTTCTCTTAAGGATTTTTATCTATATGTTTACAGATGTATGTTTGTTTGGTTGTGTCTGTATACTTAAGAAGGTTGCTTTTTAAAATGGAAAGTACCTGTGCTTTAGTTTAGTTTAGTTTCACTTTGCTTTGTTTTTTTCCAAATGTATGAGTATATGTACATATTGTGACAATTTTTCAGAATAATGCTATGGGGTACCAGTTGAAAAATATTTGTTGTCAGTTTATAGTTAGAGAAAGTATTCCTTCAGGAATCCAACAGCTTAATTCACTGGATTATGTCATCTTAATGTAAGGATAATTTTATGACATTTGTACCTGTATCGCATTAGTAATTCTTATCAATATCTCAATTACCTTCAATGATTGCAAATTACTGAACACTTCAGTAAACGTATTTTTATTTTTGTAACCCATATTTACATTTTCTATTGAAGCAACATAATTTCATTTTCTATATGCTATGCAAGTTGAGTTATTACAAAGTTATGGCTCCCAGGTATAATATTAGTATCCAGAATTGTACATAGGCTTTAACTAAGAAGCATAATGCATGGCTTTATCTTGTCAGTATAGATTTTCTGTATTTATATATGACTCTAATGAGAATGAAAGGGTATGTTTGTGCCAAAATAAGATGTGTTCAATGATAAGGTTTGCAGACATAAGCATATATTAGTCTTGAAGTGAGATTTAAAAACAAATTAGGAAAAAATGTTCTGTGATTTTGTATTATATATTTTTCTCTCTGATGGATTCATGATAATCATGTTACTGTTCACATATCCATTATTTTCACAATGAAATAACTAGCTTAAATATTGCTGTTATTTTAGCTATTTTTCCCTTCATTTGGCCACCAATTAACAAGTTAATATTTGCCTATGACAAAATGACTACATAGAAGTAATCATGCCAAATAGTTAAAAGTCAGCACTTTTTACATTAAAATTGTAAATTAATCACAGCATATATACTTTTAAAATTATATTTATATATCTTTATTACACAAAGTAAAAGTACTTGAGTGCTCAGGTAGATAAGATATAGAAAAACATTTTATTTTTGTTGGGTCTGGTTCAACTATGCTTTTTTTCTAATTTTAATAGATTAAGTTGTAAATTCCAATAGTTATCATTTCATTATCTGTTTTAATTATTATATTTTTCTTTTTCCTCTGTCTAGTTGTGTCTGACTCTAGGAGGTGGTGCTAATCTCCATTTCTTAGCTGAGGAACCAGAATTGTCCAAAGACATTTCTGTGGTCAAATAGCCCACATATGATGAGGAGCACGGAACACTGTTATCTTCCTACAAAAGTAATACCTATTTATCTATTTGCATTTGCATGTTTTTAAACTGCTAGGTGGAAAAGAGCTAGGGCAGGTAATGGGAGTTCACCCTGTCATGCAGTGTTTGGATCTCAAACCCAGGCTGTCAGCTTTCCATAGGACAAGCTCAATATCTTTCAACATAGAACCCAATCAAGTAACTGCATTAGTTTAAATCCAAGATACAAATACAAAGAAAAATAAAGAAAAAGAGAAAATATGGAAAATAAAAAGAGATCTATTGCAATTAGAATAAAGAGACAGTCCCAAATATGCTTTTTCAAGAGGCAACTGGAATTTCTTGTTTTCCTTTGAAGACGTTTTGCTTCTCGTTCAAGAAACTTCTTCAGCTCTGACTGAATGGTGGGGAATGGAAGGATTTATATTCCTTGCAGCTAGCTGGACATTTGCATTCTTTTAGAAAGTCATTGAGGCCACTTGGAGGTTTGTTTCTGTCCTCATGGTCACCTGAGTGATGCACATGTGTGTGAGCCTTCTTGGAACTGCTGAAAGGGCTGTGTTGTGGAGCTGTGCTTTCTGTACGATGTAACTTTCTGTGACCCTTCACTAGTGAGGATAGATACAGGCTGTTGGGTATGAGTCTGTGTTGTCTGCATCCCAAACTGAAGTGCAAATGGTTCCTGTAGTCTGCATTTTTTTATGGAAATCCGTTCATACTTCGGTGCCTCTTGAAAAAGCACCTTTGGGACAATCATGACCTGGATGACTGAGAATCTCCATAATTAAAGAGACAGATACTATAAAAATTGGCCATATATATATAAAGCAAATAGTCAATCCAGGCTGTGATCGGTCTGTGTAGCACTTGAGTCTTAGGTGACTTCCTATGTATACACAATTTATGATATGAGCTTTTCCTGAGGTTGTCAATGCCCTTCTGAACTATATGGGCTAGTAAATGAAATACTTGGCAGTTATGTTTCCATGGTTGTGGGAATGCAGGTTTTGTATGGTAGCTGAACAGAACATGCCTTGCCTCTTGTTTGGAGGAGTTTACTTTCTTTCTCTCTGTGTGTGTGATGAGAGAGAGTTGCTGCACATATATATTTTTGAGAATATAATATGCCAATGTCTTCAATTAATCTGATTATCTGGCAAATTCTTTGCCAGAACCTCTATACCTAGATTTAATAGTTAAGGTTATAAAGGACAACACTGCTAGGTACCTCTTAAAATTGTGATGGCATCTGAATTATAACAATTAAGCTCTTAACTAGGTTTTAGTTGGTTCATAAATATGCTCAATCATCTTACCAGCCCCAAATATAAATTTAATTAATATTGTTTTTTTAAAAATTGTAGTTCTAGAAAATAAAAGGCTTTAAATATATCTAAAGTATACACATCTAACAATAATTCACACACACACACACACACACACACAAACAACAAAGTGATAAATCTTAAGATACAATCATAAATCATAAAATAATAACCAAGTGATACTGGTAATCATAATAGAAGTAGGTAACACTATTGGAAAGGTGAGAAGGAAATAGTAATTCAGCCTTACTACATCAGGGGTGTCAAACTCGATTTCATTGAGGGCTGCATCAGGGCTGTGGTTGACCTTGGGGGGCCGGGCGGGCAAGGCTGACTGCGTGGATGTGCCCAACTGGATGGGTGTGACCAATTCAGTGGCCATAGCCAACTGGGTGGGTGTGGTCAACTTAACACAACTCCCCAAACTGCTGAATGTTTCCTCTTTGCATTGGGTAGACCGGGCCAAAGCCACACTGGCCCAATCTTTCCTCTCCATATTGGGTAGACCAGGACATCCCCACAGGCCATATCCGGTCACATTGCGGGCTGGATCTGGTCTGAGGGCCTTGAGTTTGACACCCCTGTACTACATAGTTAGGTCATGATGGCATGGCAGAAAAGTTTTTCTGTCATTGATTTGAATTCCTTTCTTTGCTGCAGTGTAGCTATGCTGGTATCTTGGAAGAAGAGTATCATTTCACCATCCCATTTAATCTCCTCCATTTCATGATTCTTATAATTTTACTTTTTATATCTGAATTTCCAAGTCTTGCCCAATTTTCTCTATCTTCTGTGTATTCCCAGAAGAGTAAACCCGATGAGCATATTCAATATCTTTATCCATTACATCTAAATCAAAACTCAGCTCATTAATTTTATTGTCAGATTGTTGTTTCAGTTTTCTCTGACAGTCCTTTGATCATTATTTCTACTGCTACAATACTGCAAATCTGCCAACTCAATCTTTACACCAGAAATACTGTTTGGAACCTTACCTATCTCTAAAGTATAGTTTGTAGCCATATCATAAGCATTGTTGGCATCCTGAGCTGTATCTGCTATTTGCCGTGACATTTCCTTAAATTGTTTATTCATCTGCCAAGCCGTAGCTGCCAAGTCTTTAGTTATTCCCACAGCATGTTTATCTCAATCTGTCTTCAGTTCTTTTTTTAAGTTGTTTTATTAATTGTACATTTATTTATTTATTAAATGTAGGTAGTGGCTCATCTCACAAAAATGACTCTTGGTGGCATACAATAGTCATTAAAACATTTATAAAAGCATACATTTAAAAATAGAAAAATGCATTAAATCATTAAAAATTGAATGATTAAAACTAAATATATATGCAAATATTTATTTATTTATTTATTTATTCGACTTATATGCCGCCCCCTCTCCCAAAGGACTCGGGGCGGCTCACAGATTAAAAGAATACAACAATAAATTACCTAAAAAGCGTATTAAACAAACTAAGCCGAATTAACATTAAAACCCCCAAAGATTAAAATCAAGAAAACCCAAGGAGTCAGCATAGCCCAGATTGTAAAAACAGCCAGGTTTTTAACTCGTGGCGGAAGGTACGGAGATCAGGAGCAAGCTGGAGCTCCAGTGGAAGGAGATTCCATAAAGTGGGAGCCGCCACAGAATAGGCTCTCCCCCGAGTCCCCGCCAAGCGACATTGAGTCGCGGACGGCACCCTGAGGAGGCCCTGCCTATGCGCCCATACCGGGCGGTTGGTACTTGAAATGGAGGAGTCGTTCTCGTAAGTATCCTGGACCCATGCCATGTAGGACTTTGAATGTTAACACTAAAACCTTGAAACTCACCCGGAGGGCAACCGGAAGCCAATGCAAGTCATGCAGGAGGGGTGTAACATGGGAGTATCGGGAGGCTCCCAACACTACCCGTGCGGCCACATTCTGCACCAGCTGAAGCCTCCGAGTGGTATGCAAGGGCAGTCCTAAGTAGAGAGCATTACAGTAGTCCAGTCAGGAGACAACGAGGCCTGAGTAATCATGCGCAGGGCATCCCGGTCCAGATATGGGCGCAGCTGGCAAGCCAGCCAGACCTGGGCAAAGGCCCCCCTGGCCATGGCTCCCACCTGCTCCTCCAACTTGAGCCATGAGTCCAGGAGGACCCCCAGGTTCCGTGCCCTGTCCACGGGGGGTAACACCTCCCCCCCCATGACCAAAGATGGAACCTCAGAACTGGACCGGGATGTCGGTATGCACAACCACTCTGTCTTGGCTGGATTGAGTCGGAGCATGTTCCTGTCCATCCAGATCCGCACCGCTTCCAAACAACGGGACATCATGGAGAGAGCATCACTGATGTGGTCCGGGGTGGAGATATATAACTGTGTATCATCAGCATACTGATGATAACTCACCCCGAAACCACGGATGATCTCGCCCAGCGGCTTCATATAAATGTTGAACAAGAGAGGTGAGAGAACCGACCCCTGAGGTACCCCACAAGTGAGAGACCTCGGAGTCGATCTCTGCCCCCCTGCCACCACTGTTTGCGGCGTCGAGAGGTAGGAGGAGAACCACTGTAAAACAGTGCCTCCCCCCCAACCCCCAAGGCGCGCAACAAGATACCATGGTCGATGGTATCGAAAGCCGCTGAGAGATCTAACAGGACCAGGACAGAGGAAAAACCCCTGTCCCGAGCCCTGGAGAGATCATCAATCAGCACGACCAATGCTGTCTCCGTGCTGTACCTGGGTCGGAAGCCTGATTGGTATGGATCCAGGTAGTCCGCTTCCTCCAGGAAAAGTGGCAATTGCTGGGCCACCACACTCTCAACAACCTTCGCTAAAAAGCGAAGGTTGGAGACCGGACGAAAGTTGTTCAACACGGCTTGGTCCAAGGCAGGCTTCTTCAGAAGGGGCCTCACCACTGCCTCTTTCAAGGCGGCAGCCCCTCCCTCAATGAAGCGTTGACCACTGCCCGGAGCCAGCCGCACGTGACCTCCCTGGAGGCATAAACCAACCAGGAAGGGCACGGGTCCAATAAACATGTGGTGGAGCTCAGCCACTGCATGATCCTGTCCACTTCATCTTCAGAAACAGGATCGAACTCAGTCCAGATGACATTAGCCAAACCACTTGCCTCCCCCTCTCCAGACCCCTGCAAGTCCGAGCGCAACCCTTCCCGGATCCGAGCAATTTTATCCTGCAGATAAAGACCAAATTCCTCAGCTCTGCCCTGCAAGGGGTCCACCACCTCCCCCAAGTGTAGGAGGGAGCAGGCAACCCCAAACAGGGCGGCCAGGTGGTTATCCGCGAATGCTATGAGGGCGGAGAAGTAAAGTCTCCTCGCCCCCCCGCAGCCACCAGGTAAGTCCTAATAAAGGCTCTCAACTGGGCTTGGTCGGATACGGAGCGGGTCACCCTCCACCTACTCTCTAGTCCCCTTCTATGACGCTTCATCTCCCGGAGCCCCTCGGTGTACTAGGGGGCCAACCGGGATCTGCGTTGAGTAAGGGGACGCATGGGGACAACCCTGTCCAGGGCCCCCACAGCCGACTGTTGCCAGGTAGCCACAAGGACCTCGACAGGGCTGTGGGTAAGGGACGCAGGAAAAAACCCCAGTTCTGCCTGGAACCTCTCAGGGTCCATCAGGTGCCTGGGGTGGAACCATCTAGATGGCTCCTCATCCCAGCGGTGTAGGGCGGCTTGTTGGAAGACCAGCCGTAGGAGATAGTGGTCTGACCATGGAACCGGATGGGTTACAATACCATCCCCCAGGCCACTTCGCCACCGCTCTGAGACAAAAACCAGGTCAAGCATATTGCCCCCCTCGTGAGTCGGGCCAGCTATTAACTGGGTCAGACCCATAGACTCCATGGAAGCCATGAATTCCTGGGCCAACCCCAACGCCGCACCCAAGGAGGGGAGGTTGAAATCCCCCAGAACTATAAGCTCCGGAACTCCACCACCACCCCCGAGACGCCATTGAGCAGCCCAGGCAGGGTGGCTGATACACAGCTGGGGGACAGGTATGTAAGCAACACGCCCATCTGACCATGAGGCCCGAACCTCACGAGGAGGGACTCACACCCGCCAATCTCAGGAGCAGGGGGCTCCCTTGGAAGCAGGGCCTCCCGGATAATGACAGCCACCCCACCACCCCTTCCCTGGGGTTGAGACCGGTGCATAACCCAAAAACCTGGGGGGCAGGTATCAACCAGAGGGACACCGCCCTCTGGCCCCAACCAGGTCTTGGTGATACAAGCCAGGTCCGTGGCCTCCTCCTCAATAACCTCCCGGAGGAGGAGTGCCTTATTCACCATGGACCTGGCATTAAAATACACCAGCTGGAGCCCAGGGGCCCTGGATCCCAAAACCCCCCAGAAATTGAGAAGAGGTCGAGGGGTCAGAGCGCACCACAGCTTGAATGCAGTGGGGGGGCGCTCCCCTAACATGATACAGCCCCCCTCCTCCTCGACTCCTACCCATTCCAACCACCCTGGGAATCAAGGCCCCCACTATTCCATCCGGGACTCCGCCACCCCCACCCGACCCCCTCCAACCCCGAGCCTGACTGGGGCTGCAATGAACACCTTGGAAACCCCCCCTTCCCTAACCCACTTAAGAATCGATTCAAAAATTTAACTAAAGAAGGTCTGGAACCCCTCCTTCTACCCTGCCCAGAATCCCCACCCCAACCCCTACTAGCACAATGCCAACTCTCCGGGTTCCATGACCCGTCCTTGGGATACAATGTGGAAAGTCCAGCGGGCCAAACCCGGGAAGGAGGAGCCTCCCGTAAGGCCCGCAAATCCATTGGCAAGTAAGCCTGCATGTTGTTGTGATAAGCATATAAAGGGAGGAGTCGAAAAGATAGAACAAGTCCATACGTAGAGAACTTAAAACACCCTGTCCGGTCATAACGTCCATGCTACCGCCAGATGGTCCCAGAGAATAAATCCGGATTGCTCTCTCACCACAATCCAGCGGGCCGATGCAAAGGGCCCTCATCCGGGCCAACCACTGCACTCTCACTGCAGGGATGTCAGGCAGGCATGTCCAAATGGCCAGATGGTACCAGAAGATTGGATTATCCTTTCCCTCCTGTGGAGGGAAAGTGAGTACATCCATCTCAATAGTGGAGTCATCTAAATGTGCTTAGGACAACTTACTGCATCTGGCTCATCACCCCAGCCAGTTCAATCCAGCTAGTTTGCCCCAGGCAACTGTCCCCAAGTTACCATAGCACAATTCTCCACAGGCAATTCATGCTATGAAGAGTACCCATTGTCAGCTTTGAAATTCAGCTGCCAACATAATGGGAAGGGGGTGGAGGAGTTGACAAGTTCAAGGTTATTCTGTATGTCGTACTAAGAAATTCCAGTTGCAGTTAATTGGTTCTCATGATTTATGAAGTGTAGAAGTGGGAGGAGAAAAAGGTGGATTCTATGGAGCATACAAAAATTCTTTCACTTTGGAAAATGCCTTAGACATACCAGATCTGTTTCTAATAAATCAATTGGAGAGAATATGTCTCAGAGTGATTGATATCCTGGATACTTTCTGGATGCCTTACAACCACCCAACAGTATCTGCCATTACCGCCACATGCTTTGTCTCAACCTAGCCTACTGTTCCCAGTATGGCAGGCTAAAAAGTGAGCTCCTCCTGCTTCCCTCTCTCCATCTTTCTCTTTCTGTCACTTCATCCTTCATCCAGATTTATCCCAAACTGATATCCATTGAAATAACTGCACTGTAATTTCCTGAAGAAGGAGGAGGTTCTCCTTGCCTCTAGCATTTGGCTTGGGAAAATAATAGCAGTTATCTTACCTGAGTTGTCCCATGGGGTGAGTTGCCTGGGCATATTGTCCTGTGGTGAATTGCTCAGAGTGAGTCTGCTGAGATGAGTTTTCTGGAGGGAGTTGGCCAGGGTAAGTCAGCCACAGTTAGCTGGCTGCAGCAAGCTGGCCATGGCAACCCAGCGGTGGTGAATTGTTCTATTCCTCATCTAAACAAGTCTCAAATTCCCTGGGATTCCCAAACCTTAAGGGACTTCTGGAATATTGAAAGGAATGTAGCTAACATAATGTCTGATGGGGGAATAAGCTGGGCACCACAGCAGAAAAGTAGATCCCTGGCCATGGTATCCCTAGCATTCTCAGATCTAATGAACTGGATGGATATAACCAGTTGGAGGCAGTCCATCAGTTAACCTGGTACCATGCCATGAAGGGTTTTAAAGGTTAAAACTAGCACCTGAATTGGACCCAGAAATAAACTGGCACTTTGCAGAACAGAAGTGTACCACATGCAATTCTAGGTGATATACAACTGCCTATGCCTCTGCATTCTGCACCAACTGAAGCTTTCAACTGCTCCTCCATGACAGCCACATGTAGAATGTGTTACAATAGTCCAATTTGGAATGAAAGACATGAGCAACTGTGACCAATCCAGAGCAGGCACAACTGATATACAACTTAAAGTTATGCAAAAGCTCTCCACAGCACAATTGCCACCTGTTCCTTGAGCAGCGGTTATAAGTCTATAAGGATCACAAAATTGCATACTGGATATGTCTAGGGCAGAGTAACCCAACCCAGCACTCAAGATGCAGTAGTATAGTTGGAACCATCAGGCCCCCAAATCCAGAGCCACTCAGTCTTGCCAGAGTTCAACTGAAGCCTGTGGTTTCCCATTGAGATCTTCACAGCCTCCAGACACAGGGATAAAACATTCCTCTTATCACTTAATTCACTAGGAGCCAAAATGTATAGTTGGCTATCATTACCATACATGGTGATAAATAAGCTCTCCCAATGGTCTCATGTAAATTATATGTGGAGATTTCAATTTTGAGACCTTAACAACCTTAGTTCTGGATCGAATTGCATTATCCCAGATAAGAATGCTGCATAATTTGGGGTTCTCCTACACTCACTATCCTGCTCAATGAGCAGATGGCAGTTGTGGCTAGGAGACACTTTGTGTGACTTCATGTTGTGTTCCAGTTGCACCTTTCCTGGATCATAAGTCTCTGTACTTACGTTACTTAAAACCTAGTCCTCTCACACCTGGACTATTGAAACATGCTGTACATGAAGCTACCCTTGAAAAGTATCTGGAAGCTTCAGCCAGTGCAGCCATGTGGCAGTTTTGGGGGCCCTAGGGTGGCCCATGTTACAATGCTGTTACATCAGCTGCACTGGTTGCTAGTTAGCTTCTGGGTCCAATTCAAAGTGTTTTTTTAATCACTTTTAAACACTTTCTTTTTATGGGTCCAGGCTATCTGATTCTTGATGAATGTATCTGATTCTTGATGAATGTATCTTTTCTTTTATGTACACTGAGAGCATGTGCACCAAGACAAATTCCTTGTGTGTCCAATCACACAAATAATTTTATTGTATTCTGTCTGAGAAATAGTCTCCTCCCAATTGCACTAGCCTGCCATACTCATGTCAAAAGTGGGGGCCTGCTCTGTATCCTATCATTCAATGAATTCACATCCTTTTGGGGGGGGCATATAGAATTATGGGTAATAACTGGTCAACATTTGTTACATTTGATAATAGTCCCAAATAACTTTCCAAGTCATTATGGCAATGATTTGAATAAACTAGAATCATTGACTTATTCCTGCTATTAGAATAAAATGCTTTGTGGAGATAACTTTATTTTGGTTTTCTTTGATTTAGAAAAAAAAACACCCACAGATCCTCTCTGTAGGGGAAGAAATAATAGATAAATTTAAACAAAAGGTTGTAAACTTATATCATACTATTGGACAGTTCTTTGTCTTGAAAGCTGAAAAAACCATTGAATTGTCTGACTTACTGATACTTCAGATAAATTCTTGGTCTACATTTAGCAATTAGAAAAATAAAAGGTTTATTCTGTGAATGCATTTAAAACTAGGTCATTACTTGCTAAGTCCTTTTCTTATCTTCTCTCATTTATCACCACAGCTATCTGAATCAAGTTGAGAGGAACAGCTTGTGAAACAATTCAGTTCAGCCTAATAAAATATAAAGTATTTTAGAATACTTTGCACTTGTTGTACTATATATACCTTATTGTACCTTACAGTGAAAAGAATGATATGAAATTTCAATGATGAAAATAATCATATTAAGATTCAGCTCCATTGAATTTAATTACAAATTGTTCCATATGGAAAAGAAAGCCAGTAGTAATCTTATTCAATTATTTAAATGAAAACTTACCAAAATAAGTACATTGGATAAATAATCTTAGTTTTAATCAATGGAGATGTAAGTGTCTTTTCGCTCTGAATAGAATTGGGAAATTGATTTTCTATTCTTTCCATACCTTTTTTCCAAGTAAATATGTTCTATGCTACAGAAGTATAGTATGCAATACAAAGCACTATAAGAAGAACAAATGTGTAAAAACACTCTTTCTCTTTCTGCTACCTTCCATTTTTGTGACTTTTTACTAAATTGGAGACATTTCTGTGAACTGAACATTGGATGCAACTTGATATTTATCTAAACATTGATGAATGTTTACCCCAATTTTTGGAAAAACAAACATATTTTATAAGGAAAGTAATGGCATCTTAAGTTTTCTGTGCTGGCATTTCTGGCTACCAGATACATGATAGAAAGCTGGAAACTTGGCATAGTCCACAGATATGCAAACTCATGTGGAACTTTTAGAAGCAAAGAATCCTTTTTGAAGTTGCTTGAGACAAAGTCAGGATTTGGCATGATTAAGATCAGGAATCCAATAAACAAATGACAAACCTGAGAAGACATAGTGAAGGGGAAACTGGAGTTCAAAACTGGGTATGACAAGATAAACATGACAGAGCTTAAGACTTGAAAAGTTGTTCTCAGCATTTTCTTTCAAAAAGTGAGGCCAATAAATAACCCATGCTCAGCCACTACTCAGATGAATAACTGAGGCACATTACTCATTGGAGCCTATTCTCCTCCAGCCTGCTTCTTGGCTAGTCTGAAAGGCTGTCAGTGGGTGCAGGCAAGAAATCCAGTGATCTGCCTCAGCCAGAGTGAAGTTACTGGCTTCAACATTTCTATAATCAACACCTCCAAGACAATTATTGTTAGAAGTGCTTGCTCTGCTTCTTCGTCTTTCTGCTCATCAGAAAACAAGTTTAGCAGGACCATAATATTAAGTTCCACAAACCCTCTCCCATCTAAAAATCTCAGCCTGAGGCATTTTAGAAATAGGAGACCCTTTCTGTCCAGTTTCTTCTTAAAACCTCCAGTGATAGAGCACCCACAATTTTTGAAGACAAGCCATTCCACTGATGAATTGTTCTGGAAACTGTCAGGAAAGTTCTCCTTATTTCTAGGTTGGTTCTCTTCTTGATTAGTTTCAAGTCAGAGATGATTCATGGTCTATTTTCTGTCCAACTCTAATATAAGGCAAATATTCTGATATTATGAGGATATTCCCAAAACAGTGGTTCTATTGCAATCATAACAATAGTGTTTGCTTGTTTATATGGCCACCCATCTTGCAATAATGGATCTGGATGGTATAAAAAGATTTAAACTATTTGTAGAGAGGTTTATGCATTCCAAAGTCCAAAAATAAAACTACAATTAATAGTCAATCAATATGATTTATTAAAAACTATTTATTGTTTTTACGGAGTAATTAAGTACTCATCATCTAGCAATATATGGTAAATTTAGCAAAAAATTATATTTAAGACTGATACATAAAGCAATCAAATAAATAACAGCTTGTGATCTGGTACAACTTATCCCTTTGCTCAATTTAATGAAAGAAATGCAGGGATTTTAAAATATAATCTTTTTTTTAGTTCAATAAGAGAAAGATCAGAGTTCAGAAATTCAGAAAATGGCAGGAGGGAATCATGTTATATAGTGTCCAGACTTAAAAAGGACAAACAGACAAAATTCTTATGCAAAGGCAGACAGAATTTTATAGGATCCTACTACAGCAAAGAGACACTAACATTTAACAATATAATATGGGCATATGGACATACATGAGCTCACATGTTATGGAAAGCCAACATTTGCACAATATTTGCACTATTTCAGTTGGGAATACAGGATAAATTAGTGTATGGAATGAAACAGAAGAAAGAAGTGGGGAGTATGAACCTTCTTTTTCAGTACTGGACAGCTTCAGTATACAATTCTGCTTCTCAAAGCCATGTTAGACAGATTTTTCAGATTTGGAGAGGATAAATTATCTTATCAATAGTTACTTATCAGTAGTCTTTAGATTGATTGTTCAATGGGTTCACTGATTTTCTGAAGTTATGCTCTTTCTGAGCTTGACACTCAGACTACTTGAGTGGGGAGATACTGACATGCATCTCCTTTGTCTGACTCTGGATCTAACTGATCTAGCTCTTTTGAGTTATGAAACTTCAGCATGAATTTCACAGATGCAGAAAGGCTCTGCTTGTAAAATGTAATACAGCAACCTACCAAAGGTTTGATTTCAATGCCTGTAAAGCTCAGCAACATTTTACTGCAAATGAAATTCAGTAGACGAGCTTGACAGCTTCTTCAAGTCACATTATTCTGGTTTCAGATGGCTCCAGGAGATTTATCTTATAGAAAGAAAGAATGTTCATCTCTTCAGTTCTTCTGAGTGTCTTAAATTATTGATTGAAATAATAGACATGAAGTCTCTAGTCTATCTCATTTTTGCAAATCTCAATGGAGGTGGAAGGACAAAGAATGGCCAAAACTACTAAAATAAGTAAAAAAGACACCCAAAAAGGGAGAAAGGTTCAGCTAATGGCTTTCTTCCAATCCTGATCAAAAGAGTTTTTAACAATCTGAGGGCCTTGGAACATTTTTCAGGATACTTTGATCAATAAAAGAGGTTGCAGAAAAGACTGGATGAATAATTGAAAATCCGATGTCTACCACACTGATTTATCAAAGGAATATCTCAGGAAGAATTAATGGCTTTAGCTACATTACCTTATGTAAATATTCCTTTATTACATATGACATTGTTCCATCAAGACCAAACAGTCAGTAAAGTAAATGGAAAGAGTAGAATGGGATAGCTACAACATCTTAGTTTGGAAAGATAGCACAGTCTTTTTTGTTTGCTTGTTTTTGTTTGTTTGTTTTATGTTAGCTTCACTAAGTAGCAGAGACTAAGAAATCAACTTGACATGAGGCTAAAATTATTGGAATTGGTTACAAATTGGCAATGTGTTGCATGTATGCTAAATGTATATTAATGTTGTGGTTAGCCAGCAGCAGGTGCAGACGGCTGAGGAGAGTGATGTCTCAGATGCGGGGCCAGGATCATTAGGGAGTGGACTGCTGCCTTCAGAGATTGTGGGGGCTGGCAGCAGTGATGAGGAGATTCCCGGGGAGCCTGTGCCAAGTGCACGTGCATGAAGGATTACTCAGAGGAAAGAACAATTACAGCAGCACAGGCGACTCGGGAGTAAGGCTGCAAGGTAATTGCCCCTCCCTCAAGAGGATAAAAGCCAGGTTTGAAAAAGCATTCTTTGCAGAAAGCAAAGAAACTCTTAAACTCAACTGGTGGACATCTTAGTTCGTGTCTGGAGAATTTTGTAAATTAGTTCTTATTACTGGGTTTTTGGCAGCCTTGACAAACAACTTGGCAGGGCTCTTTCTTGTTGGAGCTAATTAGTGGAAAGCAGCCTTCAGAACAGCATTCATGATTAAACTTTGAAAGGTGGGGGCTGCTGCCTTTGTCTGTGTTTGCTCTCTGGGAACCCGGTTGGGTCAGAACAATTAAGGAAGTTGGACTGGAAAAATATGAGTATGGTTTTAAAATTGGAGGAAGAAACACTAATATCCTGTGTTATGCTGATGCTGCTACTCTGATACCAGACAATACTCTGATACCTGACAAAGCCCTAATATTAAAAATATTAATACTAAAATATTAATTAAAAGTATAAATACTACTAATAATTTTAAAAAGTGTATAGTGAAAAATATGACTAATATTAAATACACAAAAGGCCAAACAATGATAAGTAGAACAACCAGTCTTACAACTGGAAATTAATATATTGAAATAGTGAATAGTTTTTGTCTTGTAGATCAATCTTCAACAGTAAAGAAACAAGCAGTCAAAAATTATACCATAGTCTATCACTTGGTAGAACAGCCATGAAGGCCTTGGTAAATGCTGTGATGTACCCATCCCTACAAAGATCAGAATTGTGCAAGCTATGGTATTCTTTGTGATACTGCATGGAAGCAAAAGTTGGACTTTAAAGAAGAAGCATAGGGAAGATATTGGTCCTTTGGTGATGCAGAAGACTCCTGAGAATACCTTGAACAGCCAAGAAACAAGGGATTATTCAATATCTCAATTCAGAGTTTTCATTCAAGGATAAAATGATCAGGTCAAATTATCCTTCTTTTGATATATTATGCAAAGACCTGAAAAAAATCTGTCAATTGGGATTCCATGAGTTGAAAACAACTTGCTTGCACATCATCAATCAAATGTTAGAAGTCCAATTGTGCTGTTTTCAGCATGTTTTATACCCAGTGACTCAGGGAGGCATGCCTGAGCTGCTTCTGAATGTTATCTCATTCTTCTGAACTGAAAAACAATTACTTTGCCTCAGTAATGTTTCCTACATATCTCCATCAAAGTTTGCTCTAGACAGGAAGCAGTGGTGGGATTCTACCGGTTCATAAAACAAACAGCTACTGATTCAGCTGAACTGGTATTTCTTTTTTTTCTTTCTGATGATCAGCTGTTCTGATGATCAGCTGTGCCGGGATGCCCCTCACTGTCTTACTGCTTCACCCAGGAGGCTTCCTTAAAGCCCAGGAGGCCAAAAAATGGATCATTGGGGGGGGGTGCAGCATGGCCCTCTCATGCTCCATTTTTTGCCTTCCTGAACCTTAGGGAAGAATCCTCAGAGCAAAAGTGCCCCCCCCAGAGGCTTCCCTGAGGCCCAGGAGACAAAACAAATGCAGCAGGGGGGGACTGCATCAGAAAAAAAAGAAGCCACACCCAGCCAGTCACATGGCCAAGCCCATCTAGCCAGGCCTACCTAGCCACACCCACAGAACCGGTAGTAAAAATATTTGCATCCCACCCTTGACAGGAAGCCATGGAAGAAGTTGTTGACAATATTGTTATTTTAAAAAAACTGGATTTATTTTCCAAATTAGATGGTGCTTGACTCCTACCGCATAAGGGAACTGATTTTTCTTTCAGTCAGTATTGACTTGAATCTCACAAACATATGTTTTACATATGCTAACTATTCCTACAATGATTTTTTTTATAAAGTCAGTATGCAACATACTATATAATTTCATTTTTAAAAATAACATAAGGTCATATGGACACTTCCATTGTATGAATTCACCTTAAATAAGGAAATATTGTATTTCAGTTTTAAAAATTGCCTATGCAATTTTATTAATATTAACTTTATTGTAAGATGAACCACTTAATAAATAGTATATCTTCTGATAGACCAACTTTTCTAAGATATAGCAATATGCATATTTTTGTGAGTAAAATTGAAAGGTATGCAATTTAAAACAAAAAGAAAGCTGGTTTACAGTAGCATCCAAGTGCACATTTGTTGCTTTTTTAATGCTCATAAGTATAATTAAACCACTCAAACAATTAAATACTTTTCTGGAATTTCTTCAATTTATCTTTATAAGTGTTCCACTTTCTATTGGTGCAAAAAATTTCAATGTATGAAGTGCAGTTCTAGAAAATAAATGAGTTACTTTAATTTCTTTTGAAATCAGATGTATATGGAGATAAATTAAAAATATACCTTAAATTAATTCAGAAATCGTACAAAAAGCATTTATTGTATGTAAATCATTAAAGGCATTTTTAAAAGTTATTTAGTGGAGCTTTTTTTCATTTGTTACTTTATTATAGAACTATTACCACAAACTTCATATAAATCATTTCCCAGTGAGATATGCAAAGTGGTAAAGTTATATCTATTGCTTGGTGATTTACTTGATTACTCTTCTATTTAACAAAAGATAGCATGCAAACACAAAAGAAGCAATCATGAGTATTTCAGTGCCTCTGTTGCAATCACAAACTTCAAGGTCTTGTAGAATAATAATAAAGGTTCATGATTAGATTAATTTTCTCCCATAACAATTCTGGACTAAGCAGTTAAAATTTTCATTTTTATATTTATTATAATATGTGACTATTAAATAGGTAAACAATAGGAAACTACCATACACTACAGAAATCTCAATCAGTGAAAAAAATTAATTATCTTGGTCCTGACTAATGGGGTAAGACACACACCAGATAGAGCTTTTATACTGGATAGACAGCAGATATATATTGAAAACTCATAATAATTCAGAGCCTCAGTGTTTGAAGAGTACAACCTGCATAAAGAACCACCATGCAAACAAATTTGTCTGAGCCTCTGTCAAATATTCATAGGTTTATCAGGCTGTCTAAAGAGATATTTTCAAACTCAATGCAGGAAGTGATTGAATGATTTCCAGACCTTGAAAAATGCAGACAAGATAGCAAAATAGTTAAGGAAAGAAAAAGTTCTTATGGGAGAAATAACAGAGTCCAAGGGAAGGGGGAGCAGAGAGAGAAATTTGGAACCTTAATAATGACTGAAGTAAAAGAAAGCAAAGATAGTACCAATAGTAATAGATGCCTTGGATGCAATCCCCAAAACATCTGGAACATCTCTTGAAGACTATTGACATCAGTCAATTGCAAAACACAGTTTTATTTGAACAGCTTATATTCTGCAACAATACTTTTAACACCAACAAACAACAATATCCCATGTCCTTTGTAAGGACACAATATGTGGATAAAAATATAAAATCCAGTCTAAGCCTCTGGCTACAACAAACAATCGGTACTTTACAATTAAATTCACAGTTAATGACTGGTAAAATGAATAATTCAAGTCCTAACCAAAGTCCAAAGAATTATTAAAGTAATGTCTGAGGAAATGGGTAGTTCTGACATGATATTTTTTTAAAAAAATCAGGATGTTCAGATCTGATACATTCAACATTTACAAATATTGAAGGTGGCCTTTAGAATTGCTGCAAGGATTCCAGCCATGATTACTACAAAAGTTGCTTTCTTTTTTCATAAACATTTAGCTTTGATCTGCAAGTTGTAGTATTTCATATATTTTTTCATATTACTTTTTCCTCAATCCTACCATCATCCAATATCCCAATCAATGAACCAGATTTTCTTCTTTTCAACTTCTAACACTTTTCATTAGCCATCAGCATTACATTTTTGTTATATATGCTACATTGTGAAATCACAGTTGCCCATTCTTTAGCTGGTGTTGACATTCATTTGCATCAAATTCATCCCAAGACTCTATGTAAAGGTAAAGGTTCCCTGTCAATATGTCCAACTCTAGGACATGGTGCTCATATCTGTTTCTTGGCCAAGGGAACCAGTGTTGTCCAAAGACAATTTCCCTGGTCAGGTGGCCAGTGTGGCTGTATGACAAAGACACATGACATGCTGTTAACTTCCCACCAAACATGTACCTATTAACCTACTTACAGTTGCATGCTTTTGAAATTCTAAGGGGGCAATATCTGGGACAAGCAACAGTAGCTTATCCCATTATGTAGAGCTTGGGTCTCAAACCCAGGCTGTCAACTGCTAGCTGAAAAATTTAATATCTTTAACCACTGAGCCATCATGCCCGTCATCCCAAGAATATAAAAGGTCATATGCATCCGTGAATTATATCTGTGGATTGAAACAATGTGGCCTTTTGCAGTTGACAAATGGAAATTTTGTCAATCCACTGATTTTCTAGGTTCCATGTTAAGGTTTTTGATAGGGCATCCAAAGTGTATTGTTATGGCATCTAATAATAATACCTGGTATAATTATTAATTCCTGTTTATCTCTGCCCCTCATATAGAAATATTCTCATTTCCTTGTCAAGTTTTTAAAACTTTTTTCCATGTTATATTCTCTCTCTCTTTCCCTGTGCCTAGTTACATTGCTCCACGTTCTATGTCCCTTTCTTATCTGCTCTGCACTTCCCTCCTGGTTTCTGGATGTCCATGCCAAGTAATGCCAGCTGCTTGAGGTGCCGGCTTCTTTATCTGGGGGCATTTTCACAACTGTTTGCTGTGCTCTTTGCTGAAGTAATTGGCAAGAATGAATCAGCTGCCATACGGTCCCTACTACTTATATTCTTTTTGGACAGGGCTTGGAGAGGGAGAGGGAGGGAGGGATGGAAGGAGAGAGAGAGAGAGAGAGAGAGAGAGAGAGAGAAGATAAAAACTTCTCTTCAGTTACTATGTGGTCTTTATTCCTGTCAAATAAAGTCCTTTAACTAGCTTTTATTATTGAATAAACAGATAATGGATTCACTGTTGAAAATATGAAATAATACTTGGCAGTCTGACCACAATATATTTTAAAGCATTTCTACTTAGCGAAAACTTTTCATGTCCAATACTCATTTTATGGGTCACATATGGTCCCCAAATTGCATTATTGTAGAACCACAGAATTTCATTGAAAAAATAAATAGGGGATGCTGAGTTTTAAATAGACCACTTTGAGCAAATAACTGATAATTCTGTACATGACAAACAGCTCTGCCTATTAGTCTTATTTAAATGCTATTGCTTCTCATGTTTATTTATTTATTTATTTATTAAATTTATATCCCGCCTCACTTCCCCCTAATGGGGAACTTGAGGCGGCGTACAAAAAGATAAAAACAATTCCTATACAGTGTAAAAACAAAAACTCATTCATAACAATTCAGACGTACACGGGGGAAGAACAAGATCTCAATACCATGCCCTCCAACAAAGCCAGGTCTTAACAGCTTTGCGGAAGGCAAGTAGATTAAGGATGGTTCTGATCTCCACGGGGAGCATATTCCAAAGGGACGGTGCCGCTACAGAGAAGGCCCTAGCCCGTGGTCCCACCAGCCGACATTGCCTGGCCGACGGTATCCAGAACAAGCCCTTCCTGTGAGATCTAACCGGGCGCTGGGAGGCATAAGGTAGCAGTAGGCGGTCTTGCAGGTATCCCGCTCCTAAGCCATGAAGGGCTTTAAAAGTTGTCACTAGCACCTTGAATTACACTCGGAAGACCACTGGTAACCAATGCAGCTCGCGGAGGATGGATGTTATATGGGCACGCCTAGGTGCACCCATAATCACTTGTGTGGCCACATTTTGCACCAACTGAAGTCTCCAAGTGCTCTTCAAGGGCAACCCCATGTAGAGCGCATTGCAGTAATCCAATCGAGAGGCGATAAGGGCATGAGCAACCATGTGTAGAGCCCCCCAGTCCAGGAAGGGTCGCAACTGTCACAACAGGCGAACCTGTGCAAAGGCCCCTCTGGTCACAGCTGTAAGATGGTGGTCAAATTGTAGCTGTGGATCCAGAAGGACCCCCAAGTTGCGAACTCATTCTGAGGGGAGCAATTTCTCTCCCCCAACTATATGTTCATATAGTTGTCTTTACTAACTTAAATTGTTTTCCTTTAAACATTTTCAATGTTACTGTATTTTAAAATAAATTTTTCAATAAATAAAATAAAATGATTTTGTTATCACTCTCCTTTTTTTTTCTTCTGCCTCAGTCCACCTTTTATAAATATATGTACTCTCCACACAAACATTCCCAGTTTCTTATAGGGATAGTACTTTTAAGAGAGCATTTGTCAATTGTGTGTGTGAATGTGTGTGTTATAAATTGTTATATTTCGAATTGTTCAATATCTACCACTTTTATTAATTGGTTAATTAAATTCTGATTTCATTTTTGGCCTGCAGAGTGCTTCTGGACACCGGGAAGGGCAAAAACAGGATGCATGGAGGCTTTGGAGGCCAAAAAGAGGCCTGTATTTGCTGTATAAGATGCACAGACATTTCCACCCACATTTTGGTGGGAAAAGTGCATCTTATACTCCAAAAAATATGGTAAGTTGTTGTTAAATGACTTGTAAAAGGAAGATTTAACAAAGTTTGGTATCTAAAGCTTTTTGTTGGAGCAAAAATTCAGTTTTGACAAATATGTTTCTTTTGGCAAAGCATGATTTTGCATATTATCCTTTGATTCTAAATATAATTTATGCAAGCATTATAGCAATTCAGTTGATTGCTGACACTAATTTACCTTTATAACCTAGTTTAATTTTTTTACAGCAGGCTCATACCATTTTTACTTGTACTGTTTATACTTAAAATATCAATCCACTTCCTTCTTACAAAATGGAAACAAATTACAAACTTCTACAGTTGACTAGCATTAGAACATAGTCTTCATAAGTAAAATTAAACCAAATAGTTAGTAAAAGAACATCATAAATACTTTAGAAACTAATCAATTGTTAATTTACTGCAATCATATATGAATGTTATTTAGCACTTCTGTGAGAGATCCTTTCAAGAGATGGCACCAATTCTGAAAAAAAACAGTATATCTTATTACTAAAAGTTCATTTGGAATAAAAATCATATTTCGGCAGGTAATAAGTGTTTAGAAAAAAAGATGTATGCTGAAATTTTTTGTCCTAGCTATCTAGAAAATTATTATCCCTCAAATAAAATCAGAAATATTTCTTCAAACTTTAAAGGGGCTGATGAGATTTGAAGGATTTAGCTTATCCAAAGATTTGAGGAGTGCATTTAGAAAAAAACCATTGTTCATTGCAATGCTGTTAAGCTAAATGTCTCTCCAAATGTTTTTTATAACACTTTATATCTGAATATGATCCCTTATGTTGCTGAATTCAGCATAACTTTACTGAAACAAAACTTAAAGTGGCATGTCATTGCTTTTTAATGGAAGATTTGTTGATACAATTAGCATTCACGTACCACCTGCTTAGTGTTAACAGAGTAATTTGCACTAGAAGCTTGCACTATTAACTGGCAAGTAGTTAACAGGACAATTTATGTTTGAATAGCATCCCTTTATGTTCTTACTTTCTCATGCCTGTTTTCCCAGGTGCCTATGACAAGCAGATGTTTTCTTTCTGTGGCTGATTAAAATAAAAATAAAAAAAATCACAAGAAAACTGAAAGATAAAAATATTCCTGAATCAAAAATAATGTTTTCGGTAAAATATATTTATAGTCATTTTAACACTTTTTAATTCATTTCATTTAATAAATCTTACCCTCCTTCTTTCAAAATCACAATCACTATTATTATACTTCCCCCTAGTACCATTTATCAAATGCATTTGAATATACTATCTGAAATGTTCAGTAGGGGGGGAAATCTATAAAATTATCCATCTATTTAACAATATAAAGAAAATAAAATACTTATCTCTTTCTTCTTCTTAAATAAACACATAGAATCACCATTCAAGTCTCTGACATATAGACAGCTTTGCCACACTGAACACTTTCACCCCTAACTTACTTCCTTACCTTAAGAAGGGAACTTCTGCCATGGGATGTCACTCAATTATACTGTTCTTTTATTTGCAGTCTATATCGGCACATTTCAGAGAGACACTTGTTATTTCTGTGTGTTTGAATTGGCTCTCAGAATATATTCTATTACATTTTTTTTTTTTGCAAATAAGCTGTCATGCAAATTGGCTTCTTATAAGAGCAATAGAATTTCAAGTGCATTTCCTGTAAAATAGCAGCTCATCTCTACTGAACTGGAAAAGATAGCTTATGATTTTCATTTCACAGAAGAAGAATCACAGTTTTACTTTGTTCATAGTCCTGATATTACGTTGTGCATGTGTGAAGGCTACTTATATAAAGAGTAAAGTATGTGTTGTGCTTAAACTTAGGGCAGCTGTACATCTAACTTTTTCACCCTTATTCTGAATTGGATTACTCAGCAGTCAACTCTCAGTCACAGTATAAATCTTTTATTATGGAAAAGAATGAAATCAACTATAATAGATCTGCTTAGTGCAATCAAAGCAATCAAAATCTTTATATAGATCTTTGCTCTAAGTTTTAAATCCAGGATTCTTTCTTTTTGACTTTCTGAGTGAGTCATAGACTCTGTGGAAGTTCTTTTCAAGGCCACAGAAAGCAAATGAGATCTCTTGGAATACAATTTATTTCAACACCTACAAAGGAGAATATTTGTAGCATAAATGTGAAATGAAAAGTCCTTGGTATTCTCTGAACTTGGTTGTTTTCTTGCAGACATTATATTACCCAAACTAAGAGTGGTGCGATGGCCTAGAGGCAATCAGGAGGCTGTGAGTTCAATCCTAGGTAGAGAGATACACATACTCTGGGCACACTGAGAATATATCTGCTGAACGAAACTCCGCATTGACAACAGGAAGGACATCCGGACATTAAACAATCTGTTTGCTCTATTTAGTTGCCCAGATTCTACCCTGTAAGGGATTATGGAGGTCATTAAATAATGATGATTATGAATATATTACCCAAACACTGATTTGAGTTATGAAACTTTGGAAAGAAAATAATCTCAGAGAGCACCAAGGACCTGAAAGCACTTGGATTCTTTCAACTTTTGAAAAACTCCAAGAAAAAAAAATTGCTAGTCTATACAAAATATAGAAACAATGTGCCAGTCTAGTGAAAGTAATTGATTGTTTTAAAGTACTATGGTTAAGCATTTCTCTAATTAAAACTTACCCAATGCTTCCTTTGTAAGCACACATGTTCAAAGCTTTCACAAATAAATAAATAAATTTAAAAAACAACAACAGGGTGGCCAACAATGTAAAATGGAGATTAGAAAAGTTGAGAAATAAAGTTGTCTAGGATTGTTTGAAAATATTCCTGTAAAGGAGTCTGAAGGTCTAACAATCTAGGAATAAATTAGAATCATTATAGGGAACTGAATATCTGTAAGAGTCCTTCCAGCTTAATGATTCTGGGCACTTAGCCATGTTTCTTTTTTCATTTCATCTTTGTAGTACAAATAGTAAGTACTTATAATTAGGTAAAAATTGATCTATGTAGCTTTCCTATCATCTAACTACCACTCTACATATTAAAAGAACAATCTACATATTCCAAGCATGCAGAAAAAAATCATAAATGTGATATTGTCTATATTATCAACAAGAAGCACAAATCTTGTCATGACCTCTATTAAACAAAAGCATACTTTTATTATGGCATAAGTCTAAGAAAAAAATTGGTGATGTATATATTCTTTCCTTTCCAAGATTATTCATGAATATTTATCTTCCTATCAACATGCTTGGTTTCTTTTATTATTGGTTGATATTGTTACATCAAGGTATATCTCTTTTGTGTATCTGTAGGTATGTGCCATTGAATCAATGTTGATTTCTGATGATTGCAGAATCAGGCAGTGTTTTTGGCCAAATTTCAGAAGTGGTTTGGCATTGCCTCCTTCCTACTTGTCATGGCGTCATCACATGATGTATAGTGATTTTTTTCCCTTAGCTAAACTGGGTGTGGGCATGGCCAGCATGTGACGCATCCAGCCTGGGGACTACAAGTTTGACAGTCCTGGCCTAAGCTAAGACCTCCCAGTTTTTAGCTTGATAGCAATAACACTTAGACTTATATACCACTTCACAGTGCTTCACAGCCCTCTCTAACCAGTTTATAGAATCAGGATATAGCCTCCAACAATCTGGATCTTCATTTTACCGTTTTTGGAAGGATAGAAGGCTGAGTCAACCTTGAATCGGTGAGACCCGAATTTCCAAACAGCTGGTGGCTGGCAATCAGCAGAAGTAGCCTGCAGTAGTGAATTCTAACCACTGCACCACCACAGCTCTTGATCCTTTAATCACTACACCAAACTGGCTCTCTACATCACTATTACCGTGTTTTATTTACTATAGCATTTCAGTTGGAGACTTTGATTTTTAAACAATGTTGCTTGTTTTTATTAATTGATATATTTTCTCTCCAGTTGTATAAACAAATATGAAATGTCCTATTCCCTTGAAAGTTTCTGGTGCACATAGAATATATTTGAAAATACCATGTTTCTACTGACATTATTCTCAATTTAAGCATACCATGATTTATCTTCTGGTTACACCATTGTCATTCTCAAGAATGCTATGAAAAATGTAAAACAATGAGGAAGACCTATGATCCACTCAGTCATCGTTTTAAGAATATTTCCTTATCTAAGCATAGAAGCAGAATGATCACAAAGGGACAAATAACCAGCTGGGCAAAATCAACTTTTGATTTCCTGTCAGCTTTCCTATGTAGAATGTGGTAGGGAGCATCTGAAATCTTTCTCCCTCCCTTTTACCCTGAAAGCTCTTCTTCTTTAACTAATGAGACATCATGCCCTTTTATTCCCAGGTGATTGATATTCCAGAGGGAGGAAGCCATCACAGAGTGGTCCATTTGTCCATCTTTTGGAAAGATCTTACTTACCTATTGTTTCTTGGCTAAATTTTATTTATTTATTTGGAAAATTTATATTGCTGCCTACTCAGCCACAGTAACTCAAGGTGGCTTACAGGGACAAAAACACAATATAAAAGAAATTTAAAAAATAAAACTAAAAATAATAAAATAATAACCACCTACCCATCCCCACCCTGGTGACAACACACACTCATATCCACCATTAAATGGGCTTCATCCCACTCTGAGTTCCCTAGGCCCACTGACAGAACCATGCCTTCAGAGCCTTTAGAAAGAGTGTCAGAGTGGGAGCCAATCTAATTTCCAGAGGGATGATATTCCAGAAGAAGGGAGTCACCATGGAAAAGGACCTTCTTCTGGGCATAGCCAGGTGCATCTCCTTAGGGGATGAGACTTGCAACATTTCTTGCCTCTCCACTCTAGTAGGTCAGGTGGATGTGATCAGTAAGAGATGGTCTTTCAGATAATCTGGTCTCAAGCCATGAAGGGCTTTAAAGGTGACAAGTACCTTGAATTGCACCCAGAAACAAATTGGCAACCAATGCAGCTCTCGTAAGAGAGATGACATATGTACACATCAAGGTCTGCACAAAACCATGTGAGCCACTGCATTTGTACCAGCTGGAGCTTCTGGATGCTTTTCCAGGGCAGTCCCATCTTTACTATTGCAACATGTAGACTGTGTTGCAATAGTCAATAGTCCTTGGAGGTGACTAGGGCATGAGTGACTATGATTAGGGATTATTATAATAAAGATAATTTATTATAATATTATCATAATAATGATGATTTCTTAAATATGTATGTAGTACTATTCTCAACAGTCTGGTGGCTCTAAAACAATCAATTTACAAGCAAGTAAAAATAAAAATAAAAGTTGTCAAGCAAAATGAAGTGAAATAGTCTCACTCAGCCTTGCTGAAGACCTGGATGAAAAGCTAGGTCTCCATGGCTCTTTAAAGTCAACTGTATCCAAGGGAAAAATTTTCCATAGAGATGTTATTATTTAACCATAGGACCTGAAATACACCAACCCCACAGAATTGAATTAGGTGGGCTGATGTTACAGGTAGTTTCTCAAGTACCAGGCCCTATGATAGAAAGAGAAAAAATAGAAAGATGAAAAAGAAAATAATGCATTGTGGGAAGCCCCCCTATCATAGAAGAATGAAATATTTTGACGAATATTAAAAAGGCAAGATATTATATTTCCCCGAAGGGAGAAATGGAGAAACATGCTCTTAAACCTGCCCCAGTCTCCCTGTCCCCAAGCAGAAATGGAGAAGGCTAGCTTTTAGAAATGCAGATTTGGTAAGCCATTCAATACAGGATATTTCAAAACTCCTTGGTAGAATGGTAGGATTAGAAAGCAGTCCCTCACCCAAGCTCCAATACAAGACAAAAGCCATTAGCCACAATAGGAATTTCCCAACACCCTTTCACAACACAAACTCCTTCATTGCAGTCCAAATTTCAAAGTCACAGAAACCTGGGGCTCAGATAAACAATAAGCCAGAGGTTGATCAGATTAGCTCAGACAAGCACCTAGGATTTGTATTTCCTCTTTTGCCTAAAAGCCAGCTATCACCCCCACTTAATTCCTACATGACCCCATAGGAATCTGGTAACAGTCAATGGAATATTAAAGGACATGTTCTTGCACAGGAACAGGAAGCTCAAATACAAAGCCCAAAGAAGATATAAAAACCCACCCACTCTCAACTCCATTTTGTCAGTTGCCCAGAATCACGTGTGGGTCTGCTTCATCAATAAACCATCTTTCCAATGAGCCTCCATGTTTCCAGTGTCTTTCGCCCAGCATGGAACTGAACCAGATGGATATTTCTTCCAACAGCATCATAAAAGGAATGATCGGTTTCTAATTTCAGTCCTGTCTACTAAAGAATAATCTCTAACAGATAATCTCTGACAGATAATCCTTTAGAAATGTAGGTTAGACAGACTTTTTTTTTTAAATCTAGCCTAGACATAGACCCCCAACAGCATTAAAAGACAAATGACCACCTGAGCTAACATGTCAGGACAGCAAAAGGCATAAACCCTTCTCAGCACTGCATCAATAGTCTCTTGTGCATATATTTTCACTTCAGTTTTATTGCTCTGAATGGTGTCATTAAACCAGATAAAATCCCTTCAGATCAATTCAAAAGTGTGCAGTTCTTTTTAAAAGCTATTAGAAAAAGCACATGTCATTTTACCTCACAAGAGCTCTAAGCTGAGTTTTAATATTTGTTTTGGACTTTTTCTTAGCTTTATGTGTCTATGATTGCTGTTTGGGATTTGAACAAAGAGAAATATGTTTTTATTCCTTTTGGAGAAAAAAATTATAGGATTACTTTTTTCCCTTTGCAATTTGGGGAAGACTTTTCATGTGTACTTTGAGGGCCCTGCCCCACTTCATAAGTTTCACCTTAGAACCCATGTACAAACAATTTTTACAAGATTTTATGTTACCTTTATTATTTTTATAAATCTCAAGACACTGAATATACCAAATACTCCTTCCACCTCTTCTTTTCCCCACAAGAACAAGTGAGGTGAATTAGACTAAGAAAGAGTGACTGCTCCAAGGTCATCCAGCTTGCTTTTATGCTTTGGGCAGGACTAAAACTCACAGTTTGCTGGTTTCTAGCCTGGTGTCTTAACCACTAGATCAGGCTGGCTCTTTTAAGGTTAATGATAAAATAGTAGAATTGCATATAATTCATACTTCTATTTTTTAAAGCAGAACTTTCAAAACAGGGTGGGGATGGGAATAGACAATCACAGCGAACAATAAGGGGCCATGGCAATAGCCACTATATTTTTATAAGAAAAGGATAAGAGCAATATATGGTAGAGGAATGGCACATAAGCAGTCTGTTGAAGTTTAGTTATATACCAAGTTTCCCCAAATATGACCTATAACAAGCCATAACCTGATTTTCACACCTGTGTCTAATATAATATGTCTCTCTAATATAAAAAACGAGGGTCAGTTAACTTCTGCCCACTGACTGGCTGTGTGAGTTGGGGGAGGTGTAAAAATCAAGCTAGAGTGGGGATGAGGGATAGAGGTGCACCATACATCTCACACCAGCTTACTTCATTGCGGCAGTGGAGCCACTTCTGGCAGAACACCGCAAGTTTTGTTTTGCTGATGGAGCCACTCACAGCAGAATGCCACAAGGTTCATCTCGCTGCTGGAGCCACTTGTGTGTGCTGTGGCACAACACACCACACAGCATCCAGTCATGAGCAGCTTCACCAGTGAAATGAGCCTCACAGAATTCTGCCATGAGCAGCTCCACCGTAGAGACAGGCCTTTCAGCAAGCCTCACAGAGTTCTGCAGTGAGTGGCTCCACTGGCAAGACAAGTCTTACAGCATTCAGCCATGAGTGACTCCAACAGTGCAACAAGCCTCATAGCATTCTGTGATGTCGCTGGTCTTCTTGTCCTTACTTGCCACCACAATGCAATGTGGTCGCTGGTCTGCTTCTCTTTGTTTGCTGCCACAATGAAGCAAGAGGCTGAGTAATGCATGTGGGGTCCTGGATAGGACTGCTGGGGCCACTGCAAGACAAGTCAGTTGTCAGGATATTGATGGCTTGGCTGTGGGGAACAGGGTGTGAGGTTTGGGAGGCAGCTCCATCAGCCCTACCTTGCTTTGTCCTACACCCCCCCTACCGCCTCACTTTGTGGCCACTGTATCAGTGCATTGCTCAGCCTCTTGCTCCATTATGGCGATGAGCAAGGAGAAGAAGTGGCAAAAAATAAAGTAGAACAAAGCGAGGCAGTAGGGGGACAGAAGATGGAGCATGGCAGGGGGCATGAAGCTGTCCATGCAGCCCACACCATCTTACCTGAGCATCCTTTACTAGGCCACACTCATGCCAAACTCTCACTCCTCCCCAGGGCAACTACATCCCATTCACTATCCTGCTTTCCAGTTCTATTCTCCCCCACTGCGTGAAGGCAACAAAAATAGTCTGTGGGACTACAGTAAAAAAATAGTTCAGACTTTCCAACTTTGTGAGATCTTTTTTTTTTTCATGAGAACACCCAAATCTCAACTAGCTAGATGCATGGTGTGAACAGGCTTCCAGCCCACCTGAAAGAGCATCTGGGTTGTGCAAAAAGGGCTTTTTCCCCCAAGATCCTCATAAGCCCAGGCTGTGGGCTCTGCCCCGGGGACCCTTAATCAGGGCCAACTTCTTGGCATGCTCCAACCTCCACCTGCCCTGCCAGGAGAGCAAAGAGCTCCTGTGAGGCCAGTAGCAGCATGGGCAGCCACTTAGCAGGCAGCATAGCACTTGCTGTGGCTGAGAAGTGTCCCAGTAGCAGCTGGTAAAGCAGGCAGGGTAGGTGGAGGCCACGGCATGCAGATTGCTTGGCCGTTGTGGCCACAGGAAAGCAGACAACGGGACAGAGAGGACTGAGCCAGCAGTAGTTGAGCTCCCACTCTTGTTGGCCCCCATGCTCACCGCCTCCTAAACATAAAAAAAAAGATCTCCCTGAAAATAAGCCCAAGTGCTTATTTCAGGGCCCAAAAGAAAATAAGACCAGATCTTATTTTCTGGGAAACATGGTAGCTATATAAGAGATCTTTCCTTAGTCTATTTCATGAAGTCTGCTTAATGAACCTCTATGATCAAAGAGGAACATTGGTTACATTTTTGAGTGAAATTTTTCCTTCTTTCTTATCTTCTTAGAACGTTTCCAATATATATTTGGAAATTATTTCAACAATTTCACTCACCTTTGTATGTTAGATACAGGCTATAACTTATTTTCAATTTAAAATCTAACAATAGTGAAAAAGTCATTACAGATATAATTTGTAATTTTATTTGGAACTGGATAGCCTAATAGCTAAATCCATCTTGGCAACTATCATTAATTCCACTGTATGCTATGACATTTTCATAATTTTTTTTTAAAACGTGTGCATTCAATATATATTTTTAAGTGGACCATTTCATCAAGTTTTAAACTCTTTTGAAAATAATTTCTTAAATCTTCTGCATAAATATTGCCTTGGCAAAACACTTGTTGAAGGATCTGGTGATATTTAGTTTTCTTAAGGTAACACTAAGAAGACAATTACAGGTAGAATTTATTATAGACTGATTTCTTAATACTTCTGATTTCTTAATACTTTGTTTTGATAAAGATCAGTCTATTAAGACTTAACATGGTACATGTATAGATATTTATAATATAAATGTATAAATGTATAGATATTTATAAGATTACCCTCCTATCCAAAAGTTGAATGCATTCTTTGATAGAGATACTGAACACATATATGCATAAAGATGATAAATGGATCTGACCAACACAATAAAATTTTTCTGTTGCAGTGGATGGTTGCTGGACATTGAAATCTGTAATTTAGTAATTTTTAGTAATTTAGTATTACTGTGAGGTTCTATGTAGGTATTTATAGGAAACTGATGTTGTCACTGATGTTGTGGTAGAATGTATAATTAAGAAGCTAAGCATGCAATTATTTGTGAATAGAATTGAATTGAATTCTTTATTAGCCAAGTGTGATTGGACACACAAGGAATTTGTCTTTGGTGCATATGCTCTCAGTGTACATAAAAAGAAAAAAATACATTCATCAAGAATCATAAGATGCAACACTTAGTGATAGTCATAGGTTACTGATTAAGCAATCAAATTATACTAGGAAACAAATAAAACAATATAAATCATAGAGATACAAGCAACAAGGTTATAGTCATAAGTGGGAGGAGACAGGTAATAGGAAGGATGAGAAGAATAATAGTAACACAGTAAACAGTTTGACAGTGTTTGGGAATTAGTTGTTTAGCAGAGTGATGGCATTTTGGGAAAAACTCTCAGCATTCCAGCAACCCTCCATTCCAATCAATAACTCCAAGACATACATATCTCAAAGGTACTTTTATTTGGATAGTAACTGGCACACCTGTGGAATCCTGAATCTGAAAGTTTCGGGCTTCCTTGCAAAAGTCAAAACTACAAATCCATCCCCCCTTAGCCATCATCATATCACATGGTCCAATCACCATCCGTCCTAAAGTAAGATTCCCATTTTATTATGCGCCACACTCAGTGACCTTGAACCAACAAAAGAATTTTATTTTGTCTAACTATATATACTCAATTGAATTCCTCCCTCCCACTTTCTCAGGCTCAATTGCGGCAGTGTGGGAGCATCGAATCTCAATATGGCTTCCAAAGCTGACACTATCCTTGTGTCTAGTTGTTCTGATGTGCAGTGCCCTATAGCATGGTCTTTAGGGTAGAAGTTGAAACAATCCTGTTTCTTTGCCTGAGCAATTTTGAGGTCAAATAGTTTTATTGAATCAACCTTTTGTATGAGTTTCTTTCTTTTACTTCATATCTCATGTGTCCTTAAGTATTTCAGGACCAAGTTGATCCTCTTCTACATACATTTGAGAGACTTAATAGTTTAATAGTTGGCTTTAGTGGAAAAAACTGCACCCGTTAAAAACTTTCTGCTTGTATGGGTGAAAGGGGAGCCACGATGCCCTCAGGATAAGCTAAGAGTATGATGAGTGCATGAGCAAGATTCCTCGGATACTCACGTTGTAATTTCAACCTACTAAAGATCATGCACATGTTGATTTAGAATGTTTAAATCCAGTTTTCATAATCAGAATTTTGAAAAATTAAGTTATATTTGTGGCCATAAATTGATAGAAAGATCCATACTTAATTGAAGACTTCTGTGAATTTAAAGTACCACTTTACCCTGCACCACACTGTTACACTTCTTGTACCAGTCCTCCCCAGCAGTTGGAATTGGTGCAAAGATAAAGCAGGGAAAAGATCTTCCACTGGACTGATAGTACTAGAGTTACTTGATGTTATTTGGATATTATTCAGAAAAACCCTGGATAATTTATGCTTGTTTATACAGGTCACAAGGTTTAATTCAAGAGTCCAATCTGGAACTTCAGAAATATATTACACACTGATCTAGCTTTGTTTATTTAAAATCAACCCTATAATAGTTAGAGGAATATTATAAGCATATTAAGTACAATGACTGTTTATTTCCAGGTTTTGGTCAACACTTCCCATTCTGTACCCTTCTGAAATCCTGTATGTAATACTTTCAAGCTATGGGAGTGAGACCCTCCCTATTATTTTCATCCTATAGTTAAAACAGTTAATACCAATTGGTCCCAGATGTATTTATTTCGAGTTGTAAGTCTGAAGCATTATTTCAAACAATGGTATTGATGTCAGCATAGCATACCTTGAAGGAAACATTAATGCAAACTGTATTACAAATATTCTAAATGTGTAGCATGGTACATTATTTTTAAAAGGAGACAAGCAGAAGAAAAGAGAAATATTTTTCATTACATTTAATGAGGAATAAATTTGTCTTTTGGCCCACCTTGACATTTTTACTGAGTAATTAAGCATTTTTAATTTCTTCTTTTCCAATGGGCACTTCACTAAATCAATATTGTACTAGCCAGTACATTTGGGGAAAAGAGTGAATGCAATTGTTGTAATACATTTTTACTGTTATTTAAAGTTGAGAAATACATGATTTTCCTCCTAGGACATCACTTCCAATAGATGTACTTTGAATATAATCCTGATCCTGTTTTCATAGAAATTCCCAGAGCTTTAGATAAAAAAAAATTGACAGTCAAAAGTTAAACATCTGCAGTATTTCTTAGTCTTTTGTAATAGTTTCTTATATATCAAATACAAAGTAAGACTATTGGTGAAATAAAAGATTATATGTATAATAATTAAATAATTAATCTAGTTTAAATAGTATTTTAATAATATATAAATTAAAAGTATAGCTATCATTTGAAATTTAATATACAAATTTTCAAGTTTGCCAATAAAAAGTGTATTAGAGAACAATTCTAGTAAAATATTATATAAATATATAATAATTATATAAATACAGTAAATGACACAATCATACACTAGATTCCAAATTCCAAACTTGAATTTGTAAATCTGAAAAACAAAGCAAGAAATTTTGGAGACATGTTTAAACATACTATATTTTAAAATAGTACGTTTAAACATGTCTCCAAAATTTCTTGCTTTGTTTTTAAATACAATAAATATTTTAAAATAGTAAATAAATTACCAATAAATTACCAAAACAATGCAAACTACTTTGGAAAAAAAGGTTTAGAAATCAAACCATGATATGTTTACAACTAGAAATTGAATAATTAAAAAAGCCTAATCCCCAAGAAAGATAGTGACAGGGAAAGTGAGCAAGACTGAAATTGACAGATTTACCAATCAGTAACATGAACAAAGTTACTTTCTTTATTTACAATGGTTTTCAATCAACAATCATGCAGATGTAGGTTACTTTGCTATAAAACTCAATACATTGATCATAGCCTCCAGTTCTGAAGCAATTTTTTTTTTTCTGAGCACCACAAAATCACTAATGGAAATTTTTATTTAATGAACTAACATTCTGTCCCCCCCCCACCTTTACTTCAAATCCTAGCTTCTTAATCACAACAACTAAGAACATTTTCATTTTGGAAACTGTTTTTTGTTCCTTCAACTCTATGCTATAAAACTTTAATAATTTGTGATTAAGTCTGACTTGTATCAACTATTCTTATTTTTGAGAAAGAGTGCACAAGTTCATGCTAAGGAGCAGCACCATGAACTGGTTCTGTATATTACAATGCAAGCTCAATTGCTTTTGTAAATTTGTGTGAAGTTTCAGTGCATGTACAAAAGTAGTGAAGCTTGTGTATTGACAATGTTCAGGGGTGGGATTCTACCAGTTTGTACCCATTCTCTAGAACTGGTTGTTAACATTCTAAGCAGTTCAGAGAAGCAGTTGTTAGAAGAAATTACTGGCCTAATCCTGTAAGGAAGGCAGGAGGGAAACATTCTGGTGTTGCTTACAGAAACTTCCTCTCCGTTAACCCTTATTACATTCTTGGCAGGACTAGACTTCCTGTCTCTGGAACTTCTCTGGAGTTTTTTTCCCCCCTCCTTTGCTGGTACTTTGCTTGTGTGGAGTGACCATTGAAAAAAGTGACTTATGACCGTTTTCATACTTATGACTGTTGCAGCATCCCCACAGTCACGATAGGCCAGGTGAGGAGATGCATGACTCGATGTGAGTGATGTTGAGTTGGCGATGCCCAGCCAGTAACATGACTACCAAGCCATGTCCACCCAGTCACATGACCATCAAGCCATGCCCACCAACTAAGCCACACCCACAGAACCGGTTGTTAAAAAAATTGAATCCCACCCCTGACAATGTTTTTTATTATTCTGGTTTATTTACAGTATGTTTATACTTCATGTTAAGTAAATCTGTTTATTTTGCAAATGACCTTTCTTAAAGACTTGGAATGGTTGAGCATTAATTTTGACATTATTCATGGAATGCTACACCAGTACATATTTAATAGAAGAAAGGTAAATTTGTCAAATTTTCCAATAAAGAAAAGACACCTATTCATTCAGAATCAATCAATAATGATACCCATGATTAGGATAGCAATTGGTGGTTGAAGAACTAATTAAGAATCAGTTAAGATACTGTTAACTGTTTTTTTTTCAAATAAATATTTATCAATTTTTGATCTTACACCATGAGGTCAATATGTTAACTGCCACATGCAGGAGCTAACTGTCTTACAGTTATTTCAGGATCAAAATATATAACAAGACTGTGACCTTTAAATAAAATTTCCTACAAATATCTGAACATACACAACAATCTCTCTCTCCCCCCCCTCTCTCTCACTCACACACACACACACACACACACACTCCACTTCCCTGTTTTTCTGTCTCCCATCCCTAACTCATGAAATCTTTCAATTATGTCTAGCACTCTATGTTCTTCATCTGATCAATGTATATGTTTGATTTTGAAACACTTGTTATAGTTTTATGTTTACATATACCTAGAAGCTACATAACATCAACTTCTGCTTACCTCCCTTATAAACCTTCATGATATTATACAATGAAAAAAATGACCTAACATTTTTAAAGGAATATTTTTTTTTCATATTTATATCCCGCCCTTCTCCGGAGACTCAGGGAGGCTTACAATTTTTGGGATACAACCCAATGCGCTCAGCAATAGCCTTCCTTCCATTGTATATGCCTGCTTATTACTAAGCGGCATTTTTACAAAGTCAGCTTATTGCCCCCAACAATCTTGGGTCCTCAGTTTACCTACCCCGAGAAGATGGAAGGCTGAGTCAACCTTGAGCCTGGTGGGATTTGAGCCTGCAATAGTTACAGGCAGCTGGAACTAAGTGCTAGGCTATTAAATATATTGAATATTGAAGAAAAATAATAAAATAAAATAAAATAAAATAAACAAAATCAAATTAAGATTACAATCTTTTTATGATGTAATTTGCACATTTTTTGGAAAAGATGGTAGGCTATGTTGGCATTTGTTCTATAATATACAATGTGTCTGCATTAATGTGAAACTTATGGAAAAATAGTTGAAGGATTTTGGAGTAGAATATCACAAATATAAAGATAATATAATTTTAATTCTTTCCCTGAAAAAGTTATAGAAAAGCTGATCAAAAGTAATATTTTTCAAAATAGGAAAGAGTCCAAAATCTATGTTTGATTATGTTCAGTTTTCATTTCTCTCAAGAATTTGAGACTTATGTAATTTTTTTTAAAATTACATTTATATGCCGCCCTTCTCCGAAGACTCAGGGTGGCTTACAATTTTTGGGATACAACCCAGTGTGCTCAGCAATAGCCTTCATTCCATTGTATATGCCTGCTTATTACTAAGCGGCATTTTTACAAAGTCAGCTTATTGCCCCCAACGGTCTTGGGTCCTCAATTTACCTACCCTGAGAGGATGGAAGGCTGAGTCAACCTTGAGCCTGGTGGGATTTGAACCTGCAATAATTACAGGCAGCTGGAACTAAGTGCTAGGCTATTAACAGCCTGAGCCACCAAGGCCCTGTGGATTTCCAGACAATCCATGCTATTTGAATTTTCTCAATTTTTTTTACTGATTTATATCAAATTGAAGACAGTTTAATTTTAAAATTGAAACAGCTCTCCATCAGTAGAGGGAGAGGGATATAATATCACCTTTCTCCTATTTTCAATGAATCCTTTCAACAGTCCCAAGACAGTACCTATTTACACTCTGATTCAGGTGACTTTCATCTCCAAGTGGCCTCAATGATTCTCAGACATACAACAATGAGCTAATTAATCATTTCTTAAAATACTGTCAAATAACTGGTCAGAAAGAGAGATGAGTTTCAGTGATGTAGACTGAATCACAAAGCTAAAGGTATTACTCAGCATTTATGATTTCTCAACAGTTCCCCCTCTCCATCTCCTTTATCTCTTCTCCATCTTGACATTTTGCATAAACAGTAGAGTTTCTGTAGGGGGAGGGTTTTATATTCAGTATTCTAAATCCAATGTCATCTGATGAAATCTTAATTATTACTAAAATTATTAGAATGTAATGTGATTTTTTAAAAAAAAATGTTGCATATTGAACAAGAGATTCCACTTTAGCCAGTAACCTCCATGGGTTTATATCATACCTCCTTGTTTAAAATTTTACTGTTCAAATTATTTCCATAGTTTGTAACCACAGTGACCTGGAACAACTTACCATTCAATAAGTTTGTCCATTTTTAGACATAGAAGTCTTTAAAACTCTGTTGGGTAGACTTTACAATAGTCAGTCCCTTTCAAACCAATGCTAAAAAGATTATTAAATCTAGGATTTGTCCTCTTAAAATGTTCATGTGAACCAAATAGGAAACAAAGCTCCTATGTTCTCATTTTGTTCTGACAAAGATAAATATGTTTGTTCTATTTTGCTTTCAGGTTTGTAAATTTACCTGAATGTAGTCTTTTATGTCATTCTGAAACTAGTTCTACAATGTAATTTTATATTAACATCTCTATTTCTGGCTCAGCTGACATGTATTTCAAATAATCTAAAAAGTAACTTTCTAACTGCTGAATGATGTTAAGGTTCAGTTCCCATAACCTCCATTATAGTATATAATCAGATTTTAGGTGAAATAATCAAAGAAAGACATACAGTGAAAAATAAAGATGTGAAAGGTTTGGAGTACTCACTAAATGCCATAATTTGGCATTTTCCATCTGGTCAGATGGAATGAATAGGAGTTCTCAGTCTTTCAAGTCTAGTAGCGGTGATGATCACAAGCTAGCTTCAAACTCCACCTGATAAATATTGGGAGACCAAACAGTTGGTCTGTGAAACTTCTATAGACTTGATTTTTGTTTTCACCTTTGAGTGACAAACAAGAGACAGCACTAAACAAAAATTCTAGAAAACCAGAACTGAAACAACATGGATTTTATTTGTGTTTAAAATTTATAAAATCATAACATAACAAAAAAGCTTCTTTCAACATGTAACAAACAAGAAAAACTCAAGAAACTATTGGTCTATTAATGTGAGAAAACGGCAAGGTGATCATTTATCTCATTTATTTTTTAATCTGTTTTTACAACAAAAGGAAAAAACAGTCTAACTTACCACACACACACACACACACACACACCATAAAGTGCAGATTGGGAACACAAGTCAAAATAAGCAAGACAACTATAAGATAACATCTATCCACTCTAGGCATGATAAATCTCCAGGACCAGAGGGATTAAGTACTGAAAGAGGTGGCAGACTTGATCTCAGAACCGCTGAACCATTATCTTACAAATATCCTGGAATACCGGGGAACTACCAAATGACTGGAAAAGGGATGATGCTGTTGCCATCTTCAAACAGGAAGCTCCAGACCTATTGACATCAATACCTGGGAAGATTCTGGAAAAGATAAATCAAGCAATGAATCACCTAAAAGTAAACAAAGTTATAACCAGAAGCAATATGAATTTTTCAAGTCATGCCCGATCACATCAGACAAATCTTATTTCATTATTTATGTGACAAAATTAGTAGACCAGTAAAATGGTGTGGACATAATTTATTTGGACTCCAGTAAGGCATTTGATGAAGTAGACCACAACATACTAAAATGTGGATTAGACAGCATCATGACCCAATGTATTTGGAATTGGCTGATCAACTACACTCAATGGAAGTGCATATACATGGAAGGAGGTATGTAATGGGGTACCTCTAGGTTCTGTTTTAGGACCAATACTCTTTAATATCTTAATAAATGGTTTAGAAACAGGGATAGAAACGGAATCCATCAAATTTGCAGACAACACCAAGCTGGCAGGAAGTACAAATACTCCAGAAGATAGACTTGTGAAGGATCTCAACAGACTTGAACACTGGGCCCTATCTAATAAAATTAAATCAGTGGTAAGAACAGTAAGGGTATTTAGGCAAGAAAAAACAAATGCACAGGTATAAAATAGGTGGTACTTGGTTCAATAGTAGTAACCATGAGAATGATCATGGAGTCTTAGTGGACAATCACTTAAATATGAGCCAGCAGTGTGCTGCAGTCAACAAAAAATGCCAACAGTTCTAGGCAGTATTAACAGAAGGATAGAATCCAGATCTTAATACACTTTATAATGCCTTGGTAAGATCACACTTGGAATTAGTTTGTCACAATATAAAAAAAGATACTGAGACTCTAGAAAGAATGCAGAGAAGAGCAGCAGGGATAATTAGGGGATTGGAGTGTAAACATGTAAAGAATGATTGCAGGAATTGGCAATGTATAGGTTAATGAAAAAAAAGATTAGGGTGACATGATAGCAGTGTTCCAATGTCTAATGGGCTGTCAGAAAGAAGGGATATATGTGTTCAACCCATTCTACAAAGCACCTAAAGGCAGAACAAGAAGCAATGGATTGAAACTAATCAAGGAGAGAACTTCTCTAGAAATAAGGACAAATTTCCTGACAATTAGAATAATTAATCAGTGAAATGTCTTGCTTTCAGATGTGAGTGCTCTATCACTGGAGGATATCACCATTTGTTTGAAAAAAAAATATAGGGTCTGTTGCTTGAAAAGAGGGTTGGATTAGGAGACTTCCAAGGTTCCTTCCAACTTTGTTATTCTGCTAAATTAATCCATGTACATTTATGCATTTAATATTTCTCTCCCACTATCATATTACATTTTAGAGGATAGTCCACCTACAAAATATTCAGCAACTGTAATACTGCTATTTTCCTGTTGCTTTAAGTTTCTGGCCAGCCCAGCAATTGTTGGCTAAATAATAATTTAGTAATTATTTTTAGACATCTCTTTGGTCACAATCATTGCTTTCGGGTAATATCTTCTCCCCTGAATGTATTTACTTCTGTCGCATTACTCAATCTTACTTCATTGTTCCTCTTCTTCATAGCCTGCTAGCATTTCACAAACATGTTGGCAGCTACTGGCTGCAGAAATTTGATTCTTTTCCCAACAAAACTCCATTTGCACAGTTCAACTCTATGTGATTACTAAGGGAAAAAAAACGTCAACCATCTCCTTCCCAGGGCAAAATATAGGGAAAAATCATTCACTAAATTTCTTATCTCACAAAGCAATTCTTAGTAAAAGCTGATCAGAAAGAATTATACTCACATTTCTTTTTTTGGCTCTCCTTATAGCCAAAGCTTCCTGGTAGGAGTAGCAAAAAAATTGGCTGAACTATTTTTTTAGTATAAAGAGAAAACCTGTAGATTTTCCTGGTTTCTGATACTTCCAAAAATCCCAAGAGAAGGTATCATGAAGGAATTATTTCCAATATTTGTTTTTAGTGTCAGTGGCAGTGCACCCTTTTCTATGCTTACCTATTAAATAAATAATAGCCATTTATGTCTGCTGTACCCATAACATCAGAACCAATTGAATTATCTGTTATCTATTTGAATTAATAATCAGAGAATAACATGAAATGTGACCTAATTTCAAATATTATAACATAGCATTTAAGGTATAAAAGAATAAAAAACAATAAAATATTTTAATTAAAAGCCAGATACTTCTGGTGATAGATTTTATTTATTTAATAGAATATCCAGAGCCAGATTTTCATTCTTTTCCCCACTGGAGATATTTTTATTGCTTGATTCCTTTATCTTTCCTGCTTGCTGTGTAATTCAAAACTGATGTCTCCCTGTAGGAAACACAACTTGATCAGAGAACAGCCTGCATTGCTACCTAAACAAATTATGTTTTAGTCACTGCTGATGTTGGTTCTGTCATAATGAAAATGCATAATTAATGCATTTCATTCAAGTACTTTGGAAATACAGCTACCTTAAATAATTTTAAAAAGAGGGAGATTTAACAGGATACCTTAAAACCCAAAGGAACTACTTTGAAAATGAACAGTTGGATCTCTAATATTCTTGGGTCTCTCTAGAGCTTTAACCAGTACACCAATCTGTCTTTTCCTTGCCACTGTTCTATACGAAAAACAATCAAGATGCAGTTGACAAAGAGGAAGAGTTTCTATTTTAAACAAAGACAATATCTCTGTTGCAAACAAACCAAATATAAATGAACAATGATATATATTTCTATATCAGGAAAAACATGTTCCTATTTTCAGACAAAATAGGATACAAAAATGAGTTTGGGAATCAAGAACTTTAATTCTTTAATGAAGCCATGTATTTTGGCATGATTGTCTGTGAAATGCTTAATTACATAGTGATAACATTTTCTTACCTCTGAAAATAACAAAATAACAAAATAACTGTATGGCCTATTTTGATTCCCTTTCTTCTCCAATTGCTATTATGTCCTAACTAAGTTTAAAATAAAGAAGAAATGACTGCTGAAACATTTTTCTAAATAATTGCTGCCTGTACAATTAATGCCAAACCATGCCAAATTGTTTTCTAAAGCTGTCTGACTAGAAGCTATGTTTGTACAATTAAAGTGGCAATTCTCTTGAAATCTAATCTGAAGATATCGACCAAGAAAGGTGGGTTGTTGTTGATGGTGATGTTCAGGGTTTTTTTTTTTTTGGCATGTAAAAGATAGCTTTCGGAGAAACAGGCAGGCAGATGGCAAGCAGAAATCCCTTTAAGGTAAATGTAATAAATTTCCATGTGTTATAGTCAGCATTTCACAAAACCAATATGATCTTTATTTTTAAGATGGCAAAAGCCTCATTTAAGTGCCTTGTGTTAAGTTTGCATAAAGAGTCAGACGCGAAGAGCTTCAGTGAAGAGTTTATTAAGTGACTACAGCTCGAATGGACCCAACTTGGCTGGGCTACGGCTGCTTCTTATAGCCAGCAGCCGTAGTTGCCAGCCAATGGGAGTGCAGGGTTTTTTCCACACTATTTAAACCAATCCCATTTGACATTTTACAAGAACAGTTCAAAATAAACCAATAACATTTAAACCCACATACATAACACCCCTCCCCACTAGGTTCAGTCCATACCAAACCCCAACCTATCTAATGTATTCTTTTAAATAGGTGGGGCTTTGCTGTGAGGAAATGTGTCACATTTCCCCATTGGGACTTCTGTGAAAGAAGACCCTGTTTGATTGTTAGAATCTGGTCTCTCCTCCCAACCCATCTCCATCCCAATGTCAGCACCCAAGTCAGGTAGTGATGTACAATCTTCCACTTCTAAGGATGGATTTTGGCATTGTGGCAGGTTTTGGGATGGTTCCTGTCGTAATGGCTGGTTACACATGGGGTTGATTCTTGCTTGCTGATTTTCCTCCTGTTCCTCCCCTTCCCCTAGAATTGACATCAGGTGAGGGAACTAGAGAGAGACAAGGGTGATGTTCCTGAGAGAACCTGGATCTAAGTTGATCAATGTGCCTGCTCCAGAGGAGTCCATCCTCTGTTTGTACCCTGTAAGAACGAGGGCCTGTGATCTGAGTTATCAGCAGGAATCCACAAAGGTTCACCTATGAGGTTCTTAGCATAAACAGAATCACCCATACTGAATGTGCTAACTTTGGAAGTGGAATCCAGTGGTGTGTTGGGTGCGTAAGTGGGATGCAGGCGGTCAAGGGAAGACCTAAGTTTCCTACCCATCAACAACTCTGCTGGGGATAAGTTATTAGATGGGCTAGAGTGATGTGCTGAACACTAAGAAGTTTTTCAACCTTCTCAGTGATGTCCCTAGGACCCAGTTGCTGAAGCTTCTCTTGGTAAAATGTACCATGCTCAGCCCAGCCGTCAAGGGTGCCCAGGGCAGTAGGGCATGTCTGATACCCTGTTGTGCTAGATAGGATTCAAAGAGTTTGGATGTAAATTGAGGGCCATTGTCAGAGACAAGAACATCAGGGTAACCCGTGGGTTACAAACAGTTTTCTGAGCTGCTTGATGACAGCATCAGTTGTGGTGGATGTCATGGGAAACACCTCTAGCCATTTGGAATATGCATCTACTATAATAAGAAAGGTGTGCCCTCTGGTAGGACCTGCGAAATCAATGTGAATCCTGGACCATGGGCCCCTAGGACATTCCCATTCCTGTGTGGGGGCGGAGGTGGGGCAGGCCTGACTACCTGGCAGTTGGGACAAGATGCTACCCAGTTTTCAACCATTTTGTCAATACCTGGCCACCATACATAACTCCTGGCCAATCCCTTCATCCTTACAATACCAGGATGACCCTCATGTAACATTTCCAAAACCTCTCTTTGCAGTTTTGCAGGAATAACCACCCTGTTACCCCACAAAATACATCCTCTTAATACAGATAATTCAGTTTGCCTGGACTTAAAAGGTTGGGCAAGGTGAGGTAGATCTTGAAGAGGCCAACCTTTCTTAATCCAGCCTATAACAGGAGCCAACACAGTGTCTTTGGCAGTCTCTCTGGCAATTTCAGCAGCATGAACTGGAAGCTTGGCAACAGTTTCTAGGAAAAAGGTGTGTGTTTCAGGTTCAAAGTCCTCCTTGTGGCAAGGAAGTGGGCAACGACTCAGTGCATCAGCATGTCCAATGTCCTTGCCAGGCTTGTGAATCAGTTTGTATGAATAAGCTGCAAGAAATTCAGTCCACCTCAGCATTCTTGGTGACAGGATAGTAGGTGTAGGCTTGTCTCCTGCCACAATGCCTAACAAAGGTTTGTGATCTGTAACAATGGTAAATGTTCTGCCATACAGATATTCATGAAATTTCTTAACAGCTGCAACAACTGCCAATGCCTCTTTGTCCAATTGGCTGTAATTCCTCTCTGCTTTGGTCAAAGTGCGAGAGTAAAATGCAATAGGGGCTTCTCTCCCACTGGGAAGCCTGTGGCTCAAACCCCCCCCCACTCCAAAAAGGGATGCATCACAAGTCAGTACAACAGGCAAATTCTCAGAGAACTGTATCAGTACAGCATCAGACGTGATTAGTCTCTTAATACTGTTAAATGCTGATTGTTCCTTCCTGCCCCAGACCCAAACAGACTTCTTATCAAGTAATCTGTGCAAAGGTTCATCAGTGGTTGCCTTTTGAGGTAGGAACATGTGATAAAAGTTAATAAGTCCAAGGAAAGCTTGCAAATCTGTTTTGCATTTAGGTCTAGGGGCTTCTTTGATTGCTTTAACCTTGGCATCTGTAGGGTGGATGCCATGCTTGTCAATCATGTAGCCCAGGAACTCAACCCTGTCAGTCTTAAGAATGCATTTTTCTTCCTTGACTTTTAACCCCGCTTTCCTGAATCTGGTAAGGACTTCTCTGAGTCTTTCTTGTAGCTGAGTGTCATTTTCAGCAGAGATTAACACATCATCAAAGTAAGGCACTACCCCTGGCAGTCCTTGAAGCATTCTTTCCATAAGGCCTTGAAAGATGCCTGGTGCCACGCTTACTCCAAATTGTAACCTTTTACATTTGAAGGCACCTCTATGAGTCACAATGGTTTGGGCCTCTGCAGTGGCATCATCAACTGTTAGTTGTTGATATGCCTGGGCCAAGTCCAATTTGGCAAAGACTGTACCCCTGCCAAGTGAATGTAACAGATGATGCACAACTGGAACTGGATATGCACTCTGCTGCAGCATGGTTCAGTGTCCCCTTATAGTCTCCACAAATTCTTACTGACCCATCAGCCTTGACTGGTGTGACTATGGGTGTCTCCCATCTGGAGTGGTCAGTGGGCTCTAAAACCCTTGAGCAATTAACTTGTCTAATTGTGCATCAATTTTTCCTTTAAAGCAAATGGAACCCTCCTGGGCTTTAAACGAATTGGGGGCACCTTGGGATCTAGGTTGAAAGTGATAGGGGTCCCCATATACTTGCCCAATCCTTCGCTGAAGACCTCTGGAAACTCAGACTTCAAGGCCTCCTCCCATTCAGAGTTGCTCACGTGATTGATGCCAGTCACCTCGATGCCTAGTGGATTGAACCACTCAAGTCCCAGCAAGCTTGGGTGATCCTTGTCCACGATGGTCAGAGGCAAACATTTGGTGTGGCCTTTAAACTTCACGTTGAATTCTCTTGTTCCAACTACTGGAATCTTGTTCCTTGGTAGTCTTTAAGAATCAGTGCTTGCTTCTGGAAATATTTCTTCTGAATGTTGGGAAGTAGCCTGTGAATAGTGTCCCATGACACCATAGATAAATAGGAGCCTGAGTCCACTTCCATTTGGCAAGACCTTCCTTCAATGAATACCTTCACATGTACTTTTCTGCTTCTCAAGGGTGAAGAATGACCAAGGGTGATTGTTTGATGAGTTTCATTCTTTCCATTTGCTTCTGAGTTGCGCCCATCTTTTCAATGAAATTGTTGGGCTTGAATTCTTTCTCAGGGAATTTCTTCCTACTAGGTGGAGTTCTGGATGATTTGCAGACTCTTGCTAGGTGACCCCTTTTCTCACAACGTAGGCAGATGGTGTCTAAGAACTTGCATTCAGTGCGGGGGTGCCCCCCCCACAGCCTCTGCAATAAAAGTCTTGCCTCTTTTTTCAGGGTCCTTCCTTTTCTTCTCCATTCTGAGTCTATAAATTCCTTCCTACACCTCACTGCAATCTGAATCAGAGTCTATTTGCTCGCAATGGTTTGTTGTGGGTTTTTCCACATCAGAATGGCTTGAGGCCTTGTTAATCTTTTTCATGGCTGCTGCTGAGGACTTGGTGGCTTCCGCTGAAACAGCTTCTTCAATGGCCTCCTTAAACGTGATCTTAGGTTTCATTAGTAGTTTGCTCTGTAAGACCTTATCTTTGAGGCCTAGAACAAACCGATCATGCATGGCCTCTTCTAAGTTGGTAAACTCACAAGCACCCCCAATGTCCCTTAAACTTGCCATGAAGTCGTTAACATTTTCGCTTTCCCCTTGATCCTGACGGTAAAACTCGTGTCTCTTAATGAGGCACAATACTTGTGGGGTGTAATGGGCTCTTAAAAGCTTTTCCAAATCAGGCCATTCCATTACCTTCAAGTCTGCAGCTCCCACCAACGCCTTCACCATCTTGAAGACTGCCGGACCGCAGTGCGTGAGAAATACCGCTCTCTTCCGCTTCTTGGGGATATCGGCGAGGTCGTTTCCTTCCAAGTACATCTAGAAGCAATCCGCATACGATTCCCAGTCTTCCGCTGCCGGATCGAACGGGGCTGGGGGGTTGTTCCGCACAGCCATCTCGCTCTTCTGCTTGTCTTCCGCGTTGTCTCTTCTTCAGGGCAATCCCACCTTCATCGCCAGTGTTAAGTTTGCATGAAGAGTCAGACGCGAAGAGCTTCAGTGAAGAGTTTATTAAGTGACTACAGCTCAAATGGACCTGACTTGGCTGGGCTACAGCTGCTTCTTATAGCCAGCAGCCGTAGTTGCCAGCCAATGGGAGTGCAGGGTTTCTTCCTGCACTATTTAAACCAATCCCATTTGACATTTTACAAGAACAGTTCAAAATAAACCAATAACATTTAAACCTACATACATAACACCTTGCTCCAGGTGAAGAAATAGCATCTGGAATAAACCATAATGCACTGCACAAATAGGCAAAAAGCTGACAGAAACTACAAAAATCCCACTAAACCGCACACATATCTTTGAAAAGTATTCTGAAGGCAATGTTGCTGATGTTTCAATAGACCACATTGAAATACAGAATAATACAGGGTACATAATAGCATATTTATCATTTAAACAGCTTGCATGCTTAGGATTCTAAATTTTGGCTATGAAAATTCCATTTTATAGTGGATGTATGATAGATCTTAGACTTCATTTTTTGTGAATTTTGAATTAGTTGTCTTTATCATTCTTTATCACCAAGTTAATGAGAGAATTTAAATACTTAATAGTGAATTGTTCACATCTCAAAAACAATTTCTTAAGTAATAGAGGTGTTCAATTTGCTTCATATCACAGAGATTATATAAATTGCCTTGTTGAGGCACTTTGTCTTATCTCACAGCCTCATCTGGCTTTTCCAATGAAGCCTATATAGTTGCACTTCTGATTAATAAATATACTGACGGAAGATGTAAAAGAAGCTTTGAAAGTGCAATAGATGAAAACAATGCAACCATCTTGTTTTTAAAGGGGCAGGGTACTGATAATCTGGTAGGGTCATTTTGCATAATTCTGCAAGGTAATGAAACCTTTTTGAATGTGTATGCAGGCCTATTCAATACATTTTATTAAAAAAGTCACCAGTTTATATGAATGCACCTTTGTTGCATACCTCACACTCGGAACGCTGTTTCACTAAAGCAAATGATCAAAAACAATGATAATTAAATTGCTATCATCAATGCATCAACATCATGATTAGTAGATGATAGCATACAGAACGTGATGACAAACTGAATACAAGCAAAAGTGTGATGTGTCTATGGAAAAGAAGAACACTAAGGTAAATGCTTTAGGACCCATCCCACCCGAGCACAGAACAGATGATCCTAAATAGATTTGCAAGAACACAAATAGATCATCCCGAACAAAGCAGCTATGGTGAACACATTAAGGTTGGAGAAATTACAACAGATTTTTTTTCCCCCTCATTACTATGATGTAGGCATCTAGGTGCTCTTATTCATGTTTATTTTATTTTATTTTATTTTATTTGTCAAACATGTACAAGATAACAAGTATAGGTATGAACATAAATATGAACAAAGGGAGTAAATTCAGATAAATGGGGACAGTAAGACAGGGATGGTAGGCACAGTGGTGTGCTTATACATGCCCCCTTTACAGACTTCTTAGGAATGGGGTGAGGTCCAAGGTAGACAGTTTGACCTTGAAGCTGTGAGGGTTTGAGGCTGTAACAATGGAGTTGGGTAGAGCATTCCAGGCGTTGACCACTCTGTTGCTGAAGTCATATTTTCTGCAATCGAGTTTGAAGTGGTTTACCTTGAGTTTGTATCAATTGTTTGCCCGTGTATTATTGTGGTTGAAACTGAAGAAGTTGTTGACAGGCAAGGCATTGTAGCAGACAATTTTGTGTACTATGCTTAATTGTTTGGCTCAATTCATTCTTTATCTTCCTCCAATAGTACTCTAGATATCACTTCTGGTACTTCATTTTTGAGAGCTTCTCAGAAAACTAAGATGAACCTCAGGATCAACAAACAGAGAGAAGCCACTTAGGAGTTATGTGGTCCAAGGACTCAGTTACATCTACCAGTTACCAGGAATGGGCTAGCCTCTGGTATTTATCAGTTGCTTGGAATGGGATAAATGAACAGGCATTGTCTCTCCACAGAGTTTCATGAGTGAGAAGGAGAACAAAGTGAATCTATTCACAACTACAAATTGATGGCAGCATCTTCCAATACCATATCATATCCTGCCCTAGATTTAACATTCATCCCCATATCAGGCTCTCAGGAAGCCATAGAAGGGCCTGTGGTTGCCATTTGTTATATGTTTTATATAGAATGTATACTTTTTAGTTGGGAGCTACAGAGTCTAAAACAGGAAGCTGTACACGCGCAATTATACAAAACAAAAAGGGCTGCCATAGTCCTGGAATAAACTATGAAGCTCTATAATAGATATACATACCCTTTTTTCAGAAAAAATAAAAATGCAGGAAAATTGAGACTCCATCTTATTAGCAGAGAAAGTCTTTTCTGCTTTCATACATCTTCTATGACCCTGAAGTGTGAGCTAACAAAATATAGTATAGTATAGAATTCTAGATATTTCTAGATAGAAGTATCTAGATAGAAGTAGGAAATGCAAAATAATATCAGGTTTTCAGTAATGATGAATATCAGGTTTACAGGAACAATCTTCCTGTATCTTTATTCCATATGAACTGTTCTATATATCTATATCTATGTCTGTCTGTCTGTCTGTCTGTCTGTCTGTCTGTCTGTCTGTCTGTCTGTCTATCATCTATCTATCTATCTATCACAGACACACACACAGCGTGACTTTAGTGTGTATAAGAAATTAGAACTCTTCAGCCTCCTATCCTGTAGACTGAAAAAGGATATTCTATTTTGATACCCCCATGGATTTTTTCTTGGCAATCAGAACACAGCAATCTCAATTGTGAGATGATTTTGCTGCACCATATTAAAATTATGTTACCAGAATATTAATATTTTTTGTAAGTCATAAGACAGTCAAGGTGCAGCAGTCTTAATAGTTGAGGGAGCTAAAAGTATTTTCCACTCTCTGTTTTCTTGAGGAGACATGAGGGATTCAGGTGAATGTTCTATGGCAAAGAGCCATCAAAGCAGTAACAGAGTTGGAACTTTTTGCTCATCTGATTATCTGAGGATGGCATTTTGAATTACAATGTGTTTTAAGAAGGTTGTACAATATGATGAGAAAATCCCCTTGAGACCTTATTGACTGTGTGTGTGAGATAATGGTAGATTTTTTAAAAAATAACAAAAAATATATTAGAAGAGAGATGCTTAAAACTCTGGTTAAAAGTCATTGAATGATGAAATTTATATAAAGCACAAATTTATAAATATACAGAAATGAGAAAGATTTTAAAACACACACACACTTTTAACACTTAATTACAAAGTAGGTAAAAGTATTATTCATTATTAAATTGAAATGTAAACACTCAGAGATATGAGAGGCCACAGTGTAGTAAGCATATATTCAAATGTATATGACCATACTGGTGAATATATGGTATTCGTGCCAAAAGTGGCATGCAGAGCCATCTCTCCGGGCACACCAGTCCTCTCCCATTGCTCTTCCAGGTTCTGGTGTGCTTATGCATGCTGGCAAACTGGTCTTCGTGTGTGTGGGAGTGCCGGAAACTGGAAGAGCAGCTCCCTGGCATGCATGCTGAACTTCCAGTTTCTGGCATGCGCATGCACGCCGGCCAGCTGGTGTTCATGCATGCATGTGCACCAGAAACCAGAAGACCTGGTGGCCAGCATGTGCGTGCGTCTTCTGGTTTCTGGTGCATTTGCACGAGTGAAGATCAGCTGGCCAGTGTGCATGCGTGTTCCAGAAACTGGAAGCTCAGCTGCTCTTCTGGATTCCAGCGCTCCTGCAGCAGATGGTTTCCATAACAAAGATAACTTCTTTTCTTGGTCTACATGGAAGCCTGGGTGTTTGACTGGAAAAAATCTTTAGTTAATACTATGAACTGATTCTTGAGTATATCAGAGTTAGTTTTGCCTCAATATTACTATAGAATATATTCAATAAACTGTAAGCTTTTCAAAAATGAAATGGTCCTGGACTTTTATTTGGATACTCAATCTGGGTGTTGACACCCATTTACACAGACGTAATATTTGCAACTTATCTGAAAAACCCAAACTTGGATAAATACTTGTTTAGTTTCAAACAAGTTTTATGGATGTTACTCTTTAAGGTAATGGTGTGTCTATATTGCAGAACCTGTTTTTAATTCTTGCAACTATTAAATTTAGTCTAGTCTGATAACATTGGGCATGAAATGAAATTTAGAAAGCAAACAAAACAAAACCTGTTCCCAGTATGAAAACTAAAGATTGCTAAACTTAGTATGAAATGGGCGGTTCAAAAATGTGGGGAAAAAATTAAATACTTCCTTTCTGCCTCTGTCTTCCCACACATTTTATTTCTGATTCTAAGGAATAGGATATGGTAATCTAGGAGCTAGACATCACTTATATCACTTCAATATATATATATTTTTAAAAAGATAATAAGTCTAAACTCCCCTCTTTTAATAAATACTTTCTGTTTAAATTACAAAGACCTGTTCACTAGTTATATTCTTGGTCTCCAGGAACACACTTGAATAGCTCCTTCCAACAAAATTCAGACAGAATTTGTCCTTATGTAGTGGATGCTCTTAGCATTACAATGTTAAAATGCATTGAATGTTAAATCTGTCTTATTCATGTGGGTTTTTTTTTAGTCTGGATACAATGAGTTGGGATCAATGTTAATTTAATATCATATTCTGTATTTTATAGCTTTATTTAATTGCTTTATACAGTTGAATTTTAAATTACCTTGTGTCTCTCTTTCAGGTGGAGTGGCTTTTAAAAATTAACAAATATATAACAATAATTTTGTCATGACAACTTAATAGGTTTTACCTATTTATGGTGTTTTCATATGACCTATGAATCTGAGAAAAAATAATCCTATGAATTTAAAATTGCAGCATAAAAGCACTATAAACTATCCATTAAATCACCAAATGCCTCCTCCTGATCATTTATGTTACTTTATTAGAAAAAGAAAAATGCTGATTAAACAAGATATTGTACCTTTTCTTTTCTTGTTACACATTCATCAATGACTTCTAATCAATTTAGACTCATTTTATGGTGTGCTTTTTCTTTTCTTTTTCCATTTGAATGTATAGGCAATCTCCTTTCCTTTAATTTAATTTATGTATTATTTTTCTTCCATAGTTTAATAGATGAAAAATATACATAGTTACTAAAGTTGACCCCTTTTGTGACTTAGGTAGGACATATGGTATAGCCGTCTAATGAAAGATTCTTAAATCCCAAAATATTTTCCAATGTTGATCAAAATATATCAAAACAAAATCTTAGACAAAGAACGTTTATTACTGTAGCTATTAGTTAGTACTATTCATCACTACAGTCAAGAAACATATAAGCAAAGGTCATGGAAATTATTTTCTAAAAGTAAGAAGTAGGGCCTATGGGATTTATCTAACGGTTTAGAGTAATTTCATATTCCAAGACAGAAATGTCAGTCAACAGAAAACATGCTAAATTACAAAACTAAGGTAAATTTCCAAGGAATTAAGATTCTATTGAAAATAATCCTAAAATATATATGCAAATGATATCAGAGGAAGTTGTGATCGTTTTAAAGGCAATTATAGGTAAAACTATATCACTTAACAAAACATTTTTTAAAAATATATTTATCTTATAGAATGTATTGGGGCAAACATAATGTTTTGTTTACTTAATGAACCCAGATCTTCACAAATTATCATATAAAATACAACTTCAAAATTTGAACCTGTACTTGCATATCTTTAAAAAAAAACCTGTGATGGCCAGAGCTAGTAAGAAGTGGCTTCCAAAATTGTTTATAGCAGTTTTAACTATAAATATATTTTAACCTCTCTCTTTAAAATTAGGTCATTTTAAAGGAAATTATAGGTATCACTTAACAAAACATTTTTTAAAAATATATTTATCTTATAGAATGTATTGGGGCAAACAATGTTTTGTTTAATGAATGTACCCAGATCTTCACAAATTATCATATCAAATATAGCTGCAAAATATTTGAACATGTACTTGCATATCTTTAAAAAACCCTGTGATGGCCACAGTTAGTAAGAAGTGGCTTCCAATATTGTTTCCAGGAGTTTTAACTATAAATATATATTTAATCTCTCTCTTTAAAATTATATCATATTCCAGTTTCAGTTCTAATAGTTACATATGTTGTCATCATGTAACTATATGTTGTCATCATGCTATTTTGATTTCTAATAGCAGTAATTATTGGGGAAAGAATCAAATGCAGTCTTCTAATTTTAGATTGGCCAAAATAGTCACAGTGAACCTTTTATAAGAAAGTTATAATACAAAAACTGGTCATCTTAAGTTTATTCTGGTACCCTGATTTTTGAATTGTTAGAGAAAAGATAGCAAGGCAAATGTTTTCTCCTCCACTGGGATTATATAAATTAATAGTATTCCTCAATTTTATAAAAATATTTTGCATTGTGAAGCTTACTGCCTTTATGCAGCTCAAGGTACTTTGAATTTAGGAGATAAGAATGCTAGTTAATTGTTAGAGCTAGTGCACTTATCTTTACTATTCCTTATATAGTTAAATTGCATGGGGATTAGAATACTCAAATGAAACTATTGAAAATATGTAGCTTATTACTTCCATAAAAATCAAAGCTTAAAATCATATTATTATACAATTCACAGAGTTTGCATTTTGTTCTGTTTTAATAAATACAAAACCAGTTGTTTCATATTTCCACTGCTTTCTTAAAACATTTTCTGGTCAAATACCTAATTACATAACAATTAAACTAGAAGTCTTTGCCAGAGTTATTTTATACCTCAGCCTTTAACCTAACATAATGCTAATGAAAGATGTAGTAGGTCACCAACCTCCTCCTCCTCCTCATACATCATTAAAGTTAAAAAATCCTTTTTCAAGACCATTTACAAAATAAAATGCAAGCAATCCCAATTTTATAATATGATTGGAGATTCTGGGCATATATTTAATATTCGTGTGGATAAGCAAGTCAGAAGTCTTATCAAAGCAGAACACATGCAGATAAATATCTGTTGTCAGTCATGATAGGTTCTTTCCTGTTGATATATTTACAGTAGATTTCTAAACTAGTCAGAAAATACTTTGTAATCATATTGGGAGGTGGAACAGAGAAAGCGCCACAGCTGAAATATTAAATTGGGCAGATTTCAAGTAGGTTGGAAATAGGTTTCAGAGAGGGAAGGTATAGGACAAACTGTGCAAAAGAAAAAGAGGAAAAGCAATTCTGGAATAAGAGGCCTAACAATGTGGATGGAGAAAGAACCTAGGATGGGAACTAAGAAACACCCTCAAGCATTCTTAGCAAGGTGGTATATGTAAATAGGGACTAAATCCTACACTAAGTCTTAGTGATGTTATTCAGTTAGGTAATAAAATATTTCCTGACGAACAACCAAGTCAGAAAACACAAAGAACCACACAATTCTGAGCAAGTAGTATAAATACAACCAATTCTACCAACTAGTTTCTTGTCGTTTGTGTAGTTGTATAGCAAAAACAAAAAAGTACATTTCAGGGAAAGGTTTGTTTTATTCTATATTCTGGCCTTCATAACATTCTGTTATACAAATTAATATGATTGTGTTTATTTGTTTGAGGTATATTTCAAGGAAGAGACTGTGGGAGAACTTGTGAGAAACAGGAGATCATGGTTAGGTTTTTTTTTCAAAGTCAGGCTATTTTAATTAAATTATTTTTTATCTCAGAATCTGTTAGCTGCCAATTTCTTATAACAATCCTGGACAATTTCTTATTTTCCAGTTTTCACTTACAACATCAAAATAAAATGCTTAAGAAATTGAACTTGATTAAAACATATATACCTATTAGATAAGCAAGACTGAACTCAGTAATATAAATCATTACTTAATCCAATGGTCAAATAAGAACATAGTGTATTTGGAGTGTCTTTTCTAGCATGATTCTTCTATAATAAGATGCTCAGTGGAATTCATTTCCTGAAGTTTTTAAGGGAGAAGTGATAAAAGGTAGTGGGATGCCTGTAAACATAGATGTATGTATATGCAATGTCACTTGCCATTCCACCTCAGGCATAAATATAATTAGGTTTTTTTCCAAGCCCAGTAGTACTGGGAAAAGAATTGAGTACATTTAAGGGATGGATGGCACACAGCTCTCTTCCTACAACTCATTAAATTTCTCATTTTAACTAAAAGTTGTATTTGTAATGTATGCAGAGTTAATCTGATTGGTTGTTGAAAATATGCAGAGTTCAATCTGATTGGTTGTTAAAATGGCGGGAAATCCGAATACCGCCATTGGCTACAAGCCACAGCAGCTGGCTATATAAGCTACCAAGACCAAGCCATTCTGGCATAGTTCTGAGCTGTAGTCACATTATTAAAATGAACTGAAGCACTTCACCTCCTGTCTTCTTCCGAACATAACACTGGTGACGAAGGTGGGATTGTAACGTATAAGAAAACAATGCAGAAGAAAGAGACAAGATGACTGGGCTGAACACACCACCAGCCCAGTTCGACCCAAAGAACGAAGACTGGGAGTCTTATGCAGATAGATTCTAAATGTTCTTAGAAGGAAATGATCTAGCTTCAATTTCTGAACAATGGAAAAGAGCGGTTTTCCTAACACACTGCGATCCCGCAGTGTTCAAGATGGCAAAGGCTCTGGCTGCACCAGCAGACATGAAAGTGTTGGCATGGGCAGACTTGGAAAGGCTATTGAAGGCACACTACACACCCCAAGTATCGTGCCTGATCCGCAGACACAAATTCTACCGCCGCGATCAATGAGAAGAAGAAAGCATCAATGTGGCCAGCTTACGCAACCTTGGTGGTGCCTGTGAATTCATCACGCTAGAAGAAGCCATGCACAATCATTTTGTCTTGGGGCTTAAGGACCAGACATTACAAAGTACTCATGAAACCAAACATTACGCTAAAAGAAGCCATCGACGAGGCAATAGCAGCAGAAGCCACGAAAACCTCCACAGCCACAATGAGGAAGATGAACAGAATAACCAACCATCTCGAAGGTGAAAAACCGCAACAATGCATTTTGACGAACTAGAGTCAGAATCAGAGTACAGCGGAGAAGAAGAAGAGATAAACAGACTCAGAATGGAGCAGAAATGGAATGCCCAGGGCCGGAAGAAGCGAGACTTCCATTAGAGGATGAGGGAACCACCCCCGCACAGAATGCAGGTTTCTGGAAGCCATTTGCCTCCATTGCGAGAAGAAAGGACACATCGCAAGAGTCTGCAAATCATCCAGAACTCCACCAAACAGAAGGAAGTTCAATCCAAATAACAAGGACAAAGAAGTAAAACCCAGCAGCACAAGCGGGAAAAATGAAACACATCAAACTGTAACAATTGGTCATTCTTCTTCACTGAACAACAGGAAGGTGCATGTCAAGGTCTATATTGAGGAAAGACCGTGCCAGATGGAGGTAGACTCGGGATCATATCTATCCATGGTGTCATGGGACACTATACAGAGACTCATTCCAGAGATCCAGAAGAACCAATTCAATAAGCAAGCACTAACCCTCAAAGATTACCAAGGAAACAAGATTGCAGTAATCGGAACAAGAAAATTCAACGTGAAATTCAAGAATCACACTAAACTTCTACCATTGTCCATCATTGATAAAGACCGCCCAAGTCTTCTAGGACTGGAATGGTTCCACCCCCTGGGCATCGAAGTAACCGGAATCAACCATGTAAGTGACTCAGAATGGGAAGAGTCATTGAAGAAAGAATTCCAAGAGGTCTTCAGCGATGGATTAGGCAAGTACTCGGGGACCCCTATTACTTTCAATTTAGACCCCAATGTACAACCAATCCATTTATTTATTTATTTTATTTTATATTTGAACTTGTATGCCGCCCCATCTCCGAAGACTCGGGGCAGCTCACAACTAAAATACAGAACAATAAATACTTAAAAAACCATTAAACTAGATACAAGCCCAAATATTAAAACAATAGAATAATAAACATTTTAAAAAATCCATCCCTCCCCCCAAGGAGGGGTCACAGCCCGGGTTGGTCAAATAACCAGGTCTTTAGCTCACAGTGGAAGGTGCGGAGGTCAGGGGCCAGACGGAGCCCCAAGGGCAGTTGATTCCAGAGGTCAGAGGCTGCGACAGAATAGGCTCATCGCCAGGGAATCGCCAGTCGGCATTGACCCGCCGACGGGACCCCGAGGAGTCCTTGCCTATGAGCTTGCACAGGGCGGCCGGTATATGATATTGGCCACCCTGTGCGACAATTTAAAAGCCAGACGAGTGCCATTTGCACTCAAAGCAAAAAATCGATGAACAGTTAGACAAACTGATAGCTCAAGGGGTACTAGAGCCCACAGACCAGTCCAGATGGGAAACACCCATAGTTACCCCTGTCAAACCTGATGGCTCTGTAAGAATTTGTGGGGACTATAAGGGGACATTGAACCATGCACGGCAACAGAGTGCATATCCGGTTCCAGTGGTACATCATTTATTACACTCCCTAGGTGGGGGTTCTGTTTTTGCTAAATTAGACCTTGCCCAAGCATACCAGCAGTTAACAGTAGATGATACGACTGCAGAGGCACAAACTATTGTAACCCATCGGGGTGCCTTTAAATGCAAAAGGTTGCAATTTGGAGTAAGTGTGGCACCAGGCATATTTCAAAGCCTTATGGAAAGAATATTACAAGGTTTAAAAGGGGTAGTACCTTACTTTGATGACGTCTTAATCTCTGCTAAAAATGACACTCAACTACGTGAGAGACTCAGAGAAGTATTGATCAGGTTCAAAAAAGCAGGACTAAAAGTCAAAAAAGAGAAATGTACACTAAGAACCGACAGAGTAGAATTCTTAGGTTACATGATTGACAGACATGGTATTCACCCCACAGAAACAAAAATTCAGGCAATCAAGGAAGCCCCCAGAACTAAATGCAAAGCTGACCTTCAAGCACTTCTGGGACTTATTAATTTCTACCATATGTTTTTGCCGCAGAAAGCAACAACTGCAGAACCCCTACATAGACTGCTCGATAAAAAAGCTACATGGCTCTGGGGCAAAAGAGAAGAAGCAGCTTTTAACAGTATTAAGCATCAAATCACGTCTGATTGTGTATTAATACAGTTTAGTGAAAACCTGCCTGTGGTATTAACTTGTGATGCTTCCCCTTTTGGAGTGGGGGGAGTATTGAGCCACCAGCTACCGAGTGGAAGAGAAGCTCCCATTGCGTTCTATTCAAGAACATTGACAAAGGCAGAGAGAAACTATAGTCAGCTGGACAAGGAAGCTCTGGCAATAGTAGCAGCTGTCAAGAAATTCCACGAATACCTTTATGGAAGAAAATTCACCATTGTCACTGATCACAAGCCTCTCCTCGGAATAGTGGCCAGCGATAAGCCAACTCCTATCATTCTTTCACCCCGAATGATGCGGTGGACCGAATTCCTCACTGCATACTCGTATAGACTCGTTCACCGTCTGGGAAAGGAAATAGGGCACGCAGACGCATTGAGCCCATTGCCCATTACCTATGAACACTGAAGATCCAGCACCTGAGACTTACACCTTTTTCTTAGAAACAGTTGCTCAACTACCTGTGGATGCTGCTGAAATTGCAAGAGAAACCGCTAAAGACAGTTTATTGGCACCTGTTGTCAGTTGGATAAAGAAGGGTTAGCCACAACAAGGACTAATGGACATCTGCAAACCATTTAAGTCCAGACAAACCAAACTATCTGTGTTAAAAGGATGTATTCTATGGGGAAATCGAGTGGTTATTCCTGCAAAGTTACAGAAGAAAGTATTGACTATGTTGCATGAGGGGCACCCGGGGATTGTCAGAATGAAGGGGTTGGCTAGGAGCTATGTATGGTGGCCGGGGATTGACAAAATGGTTGAAAACTGGGTTGCTGGCTGTAGGAATTGTCAGGAACTGAGGCCCACACCACCTATCACCCCTAAACAGGAATGGAAATGTCCTAGGGGGCCATGGTCCAGAATTCATATTGATTTTGCTGGGCCAACTAAAGGGCATACCTTTCTGATTGTATTAGATGCATATTCCAGATGGCTTGAGGTTATTCCTATGTCATCCACCACTGCAGAAGCTGTTATCAAACAGCTAAGGAAACTTTTTGTAACTCATGGGTTGACCGATGTGGTTGTTTCTGACAATGGTCCCCAATTTACTGCCACCCTTTTTGAATCATACTTAGCACAGCAGGGCATAAGGCACGCCCTTACGGCCCCTGGGCACCCCTCCACTAACAGCCAGGCTGAACGTATGGTTCGGTTTACTAAAGAGAAACTTCAACAGTTGGGTCCAGGGGATATTACTGAGAAAGTAGACAAACTGCTCAGTATCCAACACATTACCCCAACCCCTCCACTAATTTAAGCCCTGCAGAGCTCTTAATGGGCAGAACACTCAGGTCAACCCTCGACTGCCTTCACCCCACTTATGCACCCGAGAAAGATTCTGTAGATTCTAGTAGCAAAACTCGCATTTTTCAAATAGGGGATCAAGTTTATGCTAAGAACCTTGTGGGTGAGCCTTTATGGATTCCTGCAGAAATTACCCATGTAACAGGACCCAGGTCTTACAGGGTACAAATGGAGGACGGGGTCACTTGGAAAAGACATATAGACCAATTAAGGTCCAGAAAGTCCCTAGAAACTTACCCTGGCACATTTCAGGACTCATTACGCACAACCCAAGCCATGGGGGAAGGGGGAGACCTTTTGAATAATGAACAAGTAGTAGTCAACCCCCTCTTAAACGGAATAACATGACAAGAGCCATCCCAAGCCCTAACACAATCACAACAAATGCTAACTCCAGTAGAGGACAGCACAACTTCACCTATTAAAGGGGATGCCAATGGGCTGGGAGTGGACTGGGAGGAGAGACCAGCTTGGAGTAACAGAGCTGGATCAGCCGGCCAAAGGATTCCAAATGAGGGGATTCCAACAACTAACATTCCTTCAAAACAAATAGAAGTTCCTAGAGCACCTGAACCACCCAGGTCCAAACGTAACCGTAAAAGCCCCACCTATTTACAAGGGTACCTTAGATAGATGGGGTTTGAGTATGGACTGGACCAGGTGGGGAGGGGTGTAATGTATGCAGAGTTAATCTGATTGGTTGTTGAAAATATGCAAAGTTCAATCTGATTGGTTGTTAAAACGGTGGGAAATCTGAATACCGCCATCGGTTACAAGCCGCGGCAGCCGGCTATATAAGCTGCCAAGACCAAGCCATTCTGGCATAGTTCTGAGCTGTAGTCACGTTATTAAAATGAACTGAAGCACTTCGCGTCTTGTCTTCTTCCAAACATAACAGTATTCATCCCCCAAACTTACAAATTCAGCAGGCAAGAATTACATAAACGTTGGACTCAGTTTCTACCTGTACTTCTAAAGGAGTTTCTCTCCACTTTTGTGAACTCTTCTTTCACATCTTGTAACAGGAACAAGACGCACCAATGGAACAATAGAAGGCACATTTTAAAAATAGAAAACCATTGAGCACACCATTATGAAATATGCTTCATTTGATACAGTGAAAAATCAGGAGAGCAAAGTGATTAAAATAAAACTAAATATGCAGGTAAACCAAATACAACTACATATAAATCATTAAAAAAGCTAAGCCTAGTATGTGTAGATATATACAATTTTTACATTCAAAACAACAGGGGCTCTAATTTATCAAAACAATGATTTTGGAAATAAAACCAAGAAAGAGAAAACTAATAAGCAAAACATGTTTTTCTTCTCATTTATGAGAAATTTAGATTTGGTTATCTGCATGAACTTTGAAAGAAAATAATAAATATTTTTTCCATGAAAATCATAATTTTGTCCAATTTTGATTACCCAACACTTTTCTTCTATAGAAAAAAATATTCTGAACCAGCTGTCGACCTACTTAAATTAGATTTCAGAACACTGCTTTGAGTTAGTAAAGAAAACGCTTTAAGAAAATTCTTTTTTTGATATTGTGAAGATAAGAAAAAGCCTAATATCTACTATAAACAATGGATTTTAAATTTACTAAAGGAAATATTCTTTTAAGAAGCAAAGGGGAGGAAACTTTGATAGATTTTAAAATTTCACTAATATATATAATTTTGCTAAACTAATATGTAGAATTATTGTTTTTTCCAGCTTTCATTGCTTAAGATTTGTTTTAATATATATTAATATAAAATTTTAATAAGGTGAGATTGGCTCCAATCCTGTTGGCCTGGGAATCCCACTGAAGCATGGAGAAACTTCAATGGCTACATCATAGGTAGGTTTAGAATAAATTCCCTGCTGTCTTTTGATTATTGCAGCATTTTTTTAAAAAAAGTTATAACTGGTTTTTAATAGTTGGGTTGAATGATGTTGAACATTTAGCTTTTCGTTTTAGTTGTGTATGCCATTCAAAATCACGTATATGAAATGTGTTATGATAGAAATTCAATATAAATAATAAATAAATAATTTCACTCTCCTCTCCAAAACTGCCAATTAAATAATGTATACACTGTAGCATTTTGTAGAATAGAAAATGGGGGAGTTGGGGGAGAGAGAACTTAAACACACTTTTTAGTCAACACTTAGTCAACTGTATTACTTTTCTACTAACTTGGGGGGGTATTGGAAATCAAAACATGAATAACCAACATGAATAAGCATATGTATTAAGGTTGCAAGCACAATTTTTAAAAAAGTTTATTTCCACTGTTCAGTCACTCATTCTTGGATTAAATGAATTAACAGAAATTTCATATATCATTTACTGTAAAATTGCAAATTTCTATTTTGGCTCTACTGTAGTCAAGCCTGAGTCACTGCCAAACTGTGCTTTGATTTGTGATGTTCTGGTTATTATTATTCATATTATAATCTGGCATTACTGCTTTCCTCTCCTTAGCAAGATGGGTGGCATTTAATTAATTAAAATAAATGAAATAAAATAATAAAATAAAATAAGCAACATATGTGCAGGAAATTGTATTCTTTGCAAATGGTACATCTGCAACATTTCACTGTTTATAGTATGCTTCTACCAAAGGTGCTTTTTCAAAAAGCAACTGGATGTTTTGGGGTTTTTTACCTTGAAAACATTTTACTTCTTATTTAAAAGCTTCTTCAGTTCTGACTGAATGGTCCATAGACATTTAGCTTGCTTGTATTTTTTAAAGCCATAACTGGGGTTGCAGTTTTTGGGTGGGTCTCAATGACTAAAAAAAGAAACATAATTTATCATTGCTTTTCTAAAAATAGATAAATAAATATGTAAGTCATCCAGAAAGTATCCAGGATATCAATCACTCCCAGACATGTTCTCTCCAATTGAATACATTCTTGGTTTTGGTAATTTCGCCCCGAGCTCTAAATCTATGGCACAATCAGTGGCTTGATGGGGAGGTAAAACATTACACTCTTCTTCACTGAATGCTTCAGCCATCTCAACATATTGGTTGGGTACTTGGGGGTTATCTGGGAGAAGGTGGGATGCTATGGATGCTGGCTCAGGCTCTGGGTTCAAGCTGACTGGTGGTTTTGTAGTGGGCAGAAGAGGGGGCAATGGGCCCTGTGCAATGAGGATTTTTCTGAATCCATCTTCCCATTTGATCGTCGGGGCTCATTTGTCTAGCCAAGCAAGTCCCAGTATGATTGATTCTGACATCTTGGGGGCCACTATGAAGCATATAAGTTCACGATGGGGCCCTAATTCCATCTTGATCAATTCTGTCATTTGGGTGGCTGGGGTCGCCCCAATTAAAGTTCCATCCACTTGCTCAAATCTGATTAGGCGTTTTAGCGGGTTAGTCTTTATGCCCAATTGTTCAATGATAGGGAGTCCAATAAGACATCTAGAACACCCAGTATCAATGACAGCTTCTAACTCCCTGGCCTCCCCCGTGTTTGGTACCACTAACTTGACCTTTACTGTAAAAGGTATGATGGGATCACTCACTATTGGGTCATATTCGCAGGTTGGGTTCTCAGGGACGTGGTGCCAGTTTGGTGGTCCATTGCTCCCATCTGCACAGAGGGGGCTTTCCCAGCTGTGTTTGGTGAACCCGCCAATGCCCGGAGGTCTTCCTTGATTCTTCCAACCTCTAACAGCTGGATTAGACTTTGACTGTGGTACTTGTGGTACAGGAGCAGGGGCCAGACAGTCTGCTGCTCTATGGCCGCCTTGGCCACAGCAGTAACATTTCAGCCCCCTGGTGGGTTGGGTATGAGCAGTTTTGGCTGGTCCGGTTGTTGGTCTCCTAGCCACAATACTCTTAGGTGAGGCCACTGAAAGGGTTTCCTGTGTGGGTTGATGCTGCAATCTAAGCTGAGGGAGGTGGCATACCACGATTGTAAAGTCTCTAGGATTCCCCTAATTTCACAGGCCTTCTTTACTTCTGGATCAATGGCATTTTTAAAGTAGTGTAAAGTCATTCTTTTAGACCAATCCATGAGGTGGCTTGTGACCCTTCTAAAGTCCCAAATAAATTCTGACAAGGGTCATTTGCCTTGCCTCATTTCCATTAACTTCTCTTCATTCTCGCTACCCTGTCTGGATTTTCAAATCTGAGTCTCAGTAATCGAATAAATCTGTTTACATCTTGTAATTCGGGGGTTTGTTCATTGTGTAGTTCGGCCACCCAGTCTGAAGCATCCCCTTCATTCATACCACCTGTTATGGCCATAACCAAATTGTGCTCTGTAGCGGAAGTAATTGAAATTTTCATGGCGGCCATTGAATATGGCCTTAAAGGATTTTTGGTCCAGCCTGGGTCGTGGTTGGAGAGGTGGCACCTGCCAGGCCACTGCAGGTTGAACTGGAATGAAAGGAACCAGCCAGGTGATGTACGTAGGCTGTGTAGGCCCCCTGAAGCCTGGCTGGGTGGTGCCTCTCTGGAATAGGGGTCCCTGTGGCCTCGCTGCAGGTTGGGGTTGCATTTGTGGTTGCCAGGAGGGAGATGGGTGTGGCCTGGTTCCCTGGTTGGGTGGAGGGGACGTGGCTGCTGTCTGTTGTCTGGGCAACACCCCCTTCAGACCAGGGCTGTGTTGGTGCTGGCTGCCATTGGCACTGAATCCACCCCTGGCCTGGATAAAATCCCCACCCTGGAGGGATACTCTCTGTAGGGGGCAAAATTCCTTTTTGGAAATGAGAGGATTGCCTCAGAGGCTGCAACATACCTCTGTCACTTGATGCTTTTTGCTGGGCTCTTCCAACTGGCATCTGTATAGTTTCCTCATCCCTCACAATACTTGGGTAAGTGAACATGGGTGGTCTCAAGCTTCCACCCATCCAAACAGACTGTGAGACCAAGCCTGTCACCTTTAGATTCTGGAACTGTTGATGTAAATCTGCTCCCGATGGACTCCCAGGATAAATCTTGGGTTTGTCTTCTTGAGAGATTTCCGATCCCAATTGTCTCTCTTCCCTCCAATCTGGCAGAATAGCAATATGCCTGGGGCTAGAAAAAGATTTCTATTCGAACAGCTGGGTTACATCTGGGTTATAACAACTTCTTGAGTTGAAACACTTAGGTATAGCTCCCAAATCTCTTTCATCTACTGCCATTTTGAAAGCATCCATCATCTCCTCCAAACCATGGCTGTCAGATTCAGTTAATGCTCTGGAGGAAGGGCTCCTACACACCTCCTCTTGCATCTCTCCAACTTTGGCTGATTGTTGATCTTTTTCCATGTCTGGGAAAAGACCTTCGGGGGACAAGCTAAGCCCCTTCAAAAAATAAAAGTGGACTTTGGAAAATAAATGTAAGGCATCCAGAAAGTATCCAGGATATCAATCACTCCAAGACATGTTCTCTCCAATTGATTTATTAGAAACAGATCTGGTATGTCTAAGGCATTTTCCAAAGTGAAATAATTTTTGCATGCTACACAGAATCCACCTTTTTCTCCTCCCACTTCTACAATTCATAAATCATGAGAACCAATTAACTGCAACTGGAATTTCTTAGTACGACATACAGAATAACTTTGAACTTGTCAACTCTTGCACCCCCCTTCCCATTATGTTGGCAGCTGAATTTCAAAGCTGACAAAATAAATCTTTCCAAAGGGGAAGAAAAGTTTTCAAAATACATTCTTTTGTATAAGAATGAGTCAATATTAATTAAAATTTATTCACTTTTGATGTACATTCACACTCTGATGTACATGGTTTATTTTATGAATAATAATACTTTGAAAGATAAATTGAGAACATCTCTGTAACATAATACTACTAATCTACTGAATGCTGCTACTACTACTACTACTACTACTACTAATAATAATAATAATAATAAAATATCATTTACAGTTCAAGAAAATATGATTGCTAAAGTCCAAAGGTGCTTTTTCAACCATGACCTGGATGACTATAAATCTCAATAGACATGATTGCTAAAGCTTTTTTTATTTCTTTATTAGTTGTGTTAAATTATTCAACAAAATAATTTAACAAAAATGTAATCTATATAGACTTCATAAACATATCCTTTCTTAGAACTAGATTAATCATAAATTAACATGACAGCAACATGCACTTTCACACAGATTGTTTAAAAAAGTATGCAGAACAGAACTATCATACTACCAGGTGTTTCTGCATGAACCAACTGAGTTGTCATAGTGACAACCCAGCCACAAGAGTTATCTAAAACATTTGATAAATTACAGACATCTTGTAACTCAGCAAGCCTACCAGTATGGCATTTAAGAAATATTGGATATGTCTATAGATCATAAAGGGAAGAAATGAGTGCATGATGCCAAATCACTGATTTTCTGAATTTTCTTTCCTACATTGTAATCAGATGCAATGTTCATATAATTCTGTACTTTCCCTTTATTTTGGCCCTTTTGTTAAAAAAAAGTTGTTTTGTTCATACAATGTATAGACAGGGTCATACACCACACATATGCACAAATAAATAGAAACACACACATTTACTACTTTACAAAGAGGCAATTCCATTCTAGTAAAAAATAAAACCAATAAAATATAATTCTGCTAAACAATTTACAAGAAACTACACCCCTCATAAAATTAAAAACATAGTAACAACACTTTAAAAGAAAAAAATGCAATTTTTGGAATATTTCCTGAAAGCGTTTTCGGTGGAGAGTTGAATTAGTTTATTCTTAAAAACAGGGACTGTGATGGCACCTTTTAATAAAATTGACCAATGGGAAAAAAAGTATTAACAGAGATTGATTGATTGATTGGTTGATTGATTGATTGATTGATTTTCTTACTTACCATGAGATAAGTAAGAAAACCTTATTCCTTTTTATGCCAAATATAAATATGTATGATATAAATAGTTTATTCTTCTGTTTTACTGAACAGTTCTGTTTGTTCTGAATATTTACTTTAATTATTATTTTATTGTTATTAAGTGTTGATAGATAGCAAAAAGAGCAAGTTAGTCACTTGACTGGTGGGTTTGCATTATTGGCTTGTTGGACTTAGATTTCTGTTTCTGCTTACATACACTGACACACACAATTTCTTTTCTGAAAATAATGTAATTGGATTTTCATTCTGCATGAACTCATCTTTCATAGTGGCATTCATTAGTAATAATTTCAAACATTAATTTCATGGATTATAATAATAGTGATCTGTGAACATTATCTAGGCATTGTATGAAATGATTCCCCCTGCCCAATAACTTACTAAGTTACTGAAATATATTTTCATTTGGTTATCTATTTAAGCTATTAAAATATAGAAAGCACCTTTACTTTAAACTTGACAAGCCGATCAATTTAAACATATAAAAACTATGATCTGAACAATTGAGTTGAGAAATTAAACTGATAATTAGTTGAAGCATGCAACTGTGCTAAGATTAAGGATAAACAAAAGCAGCCAATTTTCTGGTAGAAAGTGTCAGTGAGGTTCACAAGGATAATTTTAAATTGCTTTTGTGAAAACTCAAGAATATTATATAGATTAATGATCCATTAATGCCTATCATTTATAATCATAATAAAGTTTACCACTCAAAGTAGTAAACAATATTCTTTTCAAGAAGTACTATGGAACTTCCTCTATTAGTGTGGAGCTTAGGGAACAAATTTTGACATTAAATCTAATTTTTCATGAACAGAACCAATGCATTTATGTAAGTGTAAGTGTTTGCATGTGTGTTCATCAGGTTTGAGGAACATTCAATTTCTTGTGAAACTATATTGGAAAATTGTTTACTTGTGTCAATATTAATTTGCCACTGCCGACTCATTTTCTTCATGATTTGCTAAGGGTTGAAAACCAAACTAAACTAAACCATAATAATATTGCTTTCCAGAATTGAGATAAAATATGTTTCTTTTTCTTTCCACTCTAAGTAATAGAGCTTAGCATTCTATAAAATGTCATAAATCACTACTTTGCATGTATAGTTTGATAATTCACTTTACAAATAACAACATGAAATTATACAGTGCAAGTAACATTTATTAAGGTAGTACTGATCCTTGCTGCAATCTCTGAGATAGAAAGGTATGTTGTGACATTATGATGATCCTTTTGTTTTGTTTGTATTGCAAATTTGCTTTATTGAAAAGCAAAGCAAAAGCAAATAAATGCATTAGAGTAAAAAGTAGAGAAAATAATTAATTATTTAGTTAACTAAAGTTAACTAAAGTTAACTAAAAATAGGGGAAAATAGAAAACATTGTAGCTTTATTGTAGGTACTGAAACCTCTGATTATAATAGTAAATAATGAGAACATGATTAATTAATAGTATTTTTAAAGAAATTTCATCTGAAAAAATATGTCTTCCAATTTTCAGTTGTGCCTTAAAATCTCCACAACTTACATTTTATAACATATAAACATGCTAATAGGTTACAACAAATCGATAAATTGTAGTTTGTCATATGCAATCTACTACAGCTTACACATACACACAATACAGATAGTCAGTCAGACAGACAGATAGATGTCCCCCCCACACACATATATAGTATATATACACATTCAAGCTAATTAAAACACTGACTATGAACAGTACCATTAAGCAACCATCTTATTGATCTCTTGCATACATTTACATGCTTAAAAAGTATATATTCATGGGTAGGCATATGTCAGTTAACTTCCCTGGTATCATGATCTTGCATTACTATGATATTGGTTCATGTAGAAGTCAATATGTTTGTTTTTGCATATATTCACACTAACCACATGAATGTCTACAAGAAAAAAAGCCTTTTGAGTAATATGGTGGATAACTAAACAAATTGAATGTGAAAGGAACTATCAAACAATATTATATAGAAACTTAAACCTTAGGAATTTTGAATCAGATGCTGTGAAATACCACACTTTCTAAATTGTAGATTATGATTATCCCTAAACTGCTGACACCACAGCAATCAGGATTTCAGAATATTAATTTAAAATTTCTGATTATTTATTTAATTTTTAATTCCCTCCTATTCTCAACATTATTATTTATCATTTCAACATTTGGTTGATCAAGATCAACTTGCAGATAAGTTGTATCATTTATACAACCACTGCTCAGTAGCATTACCTTTTCATTATTTTCTTTTTCTTCCTTCCTTCCTTCCTTCCTTCCTTCTTTCCTTCCTTCCTGTCTTTCCATGCAACCATCCATCCAAAGTTATTCTACTAGCTTAAAGTCATATTTAAACACATTTGGATTGAATAAGATAAATAATATATGAGTTCATTTTTGGCATAAATACACAATTAGGAAATTTAATGTTTGGGATTTTTTAAACATATATTTATGCTTTCATTATATATACAGTATGTCATAGGAATAATCATCGATATGCAGCCATTTATTTAATTACATATCAAGGTAACAATGGTGCTGAAAAAAGTGGCTTAGGACTGGTCAGGACCCCCATGTTCACATGATCAAAATTTGGCAATTAGCATGTATTTATGATAGTTGCAATGTCCCGAGATCACATGTTTGCCATTTTTTATCTTCCCAGAAGGCTTCTGACAAGACAAGACAATGGATGAAGCAGATTTGCTTAAGAACTGTGTGACTCCTGAACAACCACATGGATTCATTTAATAACTGTGGCAAAAAAGTAATAAAATCTAGCACAACTCAATTAATAACCACTTTTCCTACAATGGAAGTTCCATTCCAAGTATGGACATAAGAAGAACATTATCTGTATGCAATAAGAAGAAAGATCAAGAAATTCCAATATGAACACCTAAAAAAGAAAGGATCTTTTGAATACCTATTCATGATTTCTGTTGTGGCCCACCAGTGGCCAGCAGAGCTGGTGGCAGACTCTTACAGTGAGGAGGTTGGGGAGGAACATGGGCCAGTCCTGGAGTCTGGGGAAGACTCTGACAAGTGCTCTGCATTGGAGGCAGAGATGTGGCCAGGGCCGTCTGACAGTTATCTGCTGCCTTTGGAATCAGAGATCAGTGGGGCAGAAGAACAGCTGGAGCCTCTTCCCAGTGTGTGTATGCACAGAGTTGCCAGGAGAAAGGAACAGTTAAGGAACAAAAGTTGACTCAGGAGTAAAGGCTCAGGTGGACGTGAATGGCCCATCCCATACGGAATAAAAAGGAGTGCAAGGGGAGTGGTGTTTGAAGGAGGCAATTAATTCAATTCATTAGAGTGAAGATCTGTTCCTGACTTCTTGCCAAGTAATTGCTGCTATAGTATGGTGTTTGGAACATAACAGCCTGGCAACTCTCTAAGCTTGGTAAAGGTCTGTAATTGTGAAATCTCATGAAAGACTGTTTGCCAGGACTGCTGGAGAGGAATTTACTTTAACTATAAAAAAAGGGGGGGAGGGGTTTATCAGGGCGAGGAGTCTGCTTCATGATCTTGCGAAGCCTAGGTCAGAACAATTTCTTTGTTTGCAGATATACATGTAGTCATTTCTATGTGCTTAATTATGGTTATTGTATGAAGCAAAATTATTGGAAATGAAGGTGAAAAGGGGTAAGTGTTTTCTATAATTAAACAATGACAATAGTAATACGATTTTGCAATTAAAGACACTCAAGATAGGGTATATATTGATTTTCATTTCATACATCAACACACACTGAGTTTATAATTACGTTTTGAGAGGATTCTTTTTAATGAAAGAATTTTTAAGGATTTTATAAGAGGAAACTTTGATTTGTATCATTATAATTACAAGAATTTACTGATACCATTAAGTTTATGAGAACAGAAACAGTCCCTGTTACAATAGGTTTTTATTTTTGTTTTGTCTTTCTTTTTCTTTTCTATAAAATAAGACATAGCTAGAGCTTCACATGTTTTCTATTGTTAGAGGTATATTAATGAAGCATTTTTACAAAGTATTTTTCTTTTCCCTTCATGTTGTGAAGCCTACATATAAAAAATATTGAATTCTCTTGAAATTATTCCCCAATTATTTTTTTAAATTAGAAATGGGCTACTAAATTTTGTCTACAACTTTGGCATAGAAATTGCAAATGATATTATCATCAAGAATCCATTGCATTCAGCCTAGTTTCATAAAAGGTCAACAAGCTTCAAATAATTTCAAAGTGCCAACAACAACAAAGTGCCAACTGTTAGAGGTATAGTCAGAGTATCTGGATTATGCAGTTGTGGTATTGCTGGAAACACAAAAAGCCTTTAATATGTTGAAGATTAAATTTTTGGAATAAATTTTGGTGGTGTTTGGATTTGTTTCTGCTTTTATTAGTTGAATTTACAAGTGGCATTTAAAACCATAAGCTCAACTCAGAAAGAATATTTTTCTATCATGATGTATTGTGGGTTTCAATAAGGATATCATTTATTTACTTGAATGTTTTATTTGGGCTTGGAACAATTGCTTTATATTAGACAATCAAAGGATTTTGAATATCTAGACAAAATTATAAAAAAAACCACTTATGGCTTTATTCAAATGTTCTTAAACTTGTTAGAATAAGGTAACCTCAACTTTTTTAATATCATTTTTGTTGATTGCTTAACTTAGGTTCACAGTACTATAAATACATGGTATGTCTAGTGTGTGCATGTTGACACACACACACACACACACACAAACATTCATTCATTCTATCTGACATTTCTTAGGTGGTTATGGTAAAGAATGAATGTTAAGAACAAATTAAGAGTCCAAGGCAAAAGCTATCTGAATGGGTCTGCCTTTGTAGAGAGAAGGAGATGAGGTCAATTACAATTGCAGGAAGCAATCTAATCATGACAAAATTCAGATTGTAATGCCTTCCATATCCAGATGATAGACCAATGGCTTGGAGGCAAGCATTAGATCTAACAAGATTTTCCATATGAGTTGGAGCTGGTAGGGCTTGGGTAAGGCATACAGTTATTATAAACTCATATTCTCTGCTGGAACACAGTGTTCTCACATGGTCTTGAAATGAATCACTACTTGATCAACTAGTATACTAGAAAAATTATCTGCTTTTTTTCTCCCTCTGGGCTAACCAACATGTAGGCCTTCATAGCCAGCAACATCCAAACAATAATTCTGACTAGATTCCAGAGAAGATTGAAATTGGTACTGAATCTGAAATTTAGCTGGACAAATCTGCAAGGAGATATATTACAATTATAATGGTAATACACATACATCCAGCTAACAAATAATGAGCTGGTGAGGCCTAATTGAAGACAGACATGGTTTTAACCAGTGCATACTTGGGGCCAATAACCTCAAGATCCAGTCACTGGATCCACAGAAAGAGAAAGCTAGAAAAAGATACCAATTTCTAACTGGAGATTTCTCTTCCCTGCAGCAGACAGTCAGCATCTTGCAATGCTTGTTCCTGAGCATAACAACACAAACTCCAATACCACCCTGCATGGCACTAATATGGTTTTCTCACAATTTATGAACAATTTTGGATTTAGGGAGCTTTTTAGTATTGTCAGAATTGTGGCTTTATTTTGTTGGGAAAATTGTTGGTATGAACTTAAGAATCAGACCTGAAGGTCTCAACCATCTGTGAGGGAGATGAGTGGTTTTAAACTGTGATAAATAAATAAATTAATCGTGAAACATAATTCCAATTTCTTTAGAAATCAATCCTGTATTGGTATTAAAACAAATTATTAATCATTTATTTCTTTGAAGAAAGATGAGAACATGTTTTAGTTCACAAAATAATCTCAAAAGACAGTTTTTGATCAAATGTTTTCCACTTTTGTGTTGATAGAAAGCTTTGTCTCTTTGAACAAGCCTACTATAGATTTGAAATTCAGAGCTCATGAAAATCAGTTTAAATATTTGTATGTATATATGCAAGTGTGTATTGTATATTATCCATGACTAAACAGAGAAAAAATATCTAAAAGTATTCTTCCTCAATAAAAAGCACCTAAAATCACTACATCAATGGCATTTGATACAAAATGGGTTGATAAACAATTAATAAAAGATGGATTGCAATATTATAACACAAACTTTATTCTTTTACCTTTGTTCCTTGGTATCAAACACAAACATGTAAGTTATGTGGTTTGTATCACACCATTGTGGTTCATTTCCCTTGTTCATCTACTGATGAACTCTTATTAACTTTCCAATTTGTGATCTCACTGTGTTCTCAACCTCAATAAAGTATAGGTTCCCACTGAAAAAAGAGTTCTCATTATCATGTACAATATTTCCTAAGATTTTAAATAGATTTCCTTCTCCCCTCTTCTTAGATAGGTCATAAATTTAGTACAGTATCTTCACGATGCAAACCAACCACTCTTCCACAGAACCAGGCCTCCTTCTGTGCAACATCTCTTTTATTCTCATGAATTCTTCTGATTTTGATGGTGCACAGTGATTGCCAATCATCATAGAGTAGCATGCTGCTAGCAAAGCATTATTAATAGAGCAGTGGCAAAAATAGCTATCTTTGCCAGAAGCCCTTATACAAAATCTTTTGTAAAGTTACAGAATTAGGACAATGGCTATGTGAGCTGGTTAAGCTGAGCAAGACTTTCATGCCTGGAGGCAAAGTAATATTGGATCTTCACATTTCATGACCTTTCTATTACTTTTATCATTTCTGGGCTATAATAATTTAGCTTCTTAACTTCCATGTACCTAGCCTTGATAAAGTACAAATATTTAGATAATAAATGATTTGCACAAGTAAAAGTCTGCTGTCTTAGTGAAGATACAAGAATCAAGACAGTAAAAAGAAGAGAAATAAATATAATTCATAGTAAATGTCCCAAGAAATAAATCTTGATGACCGATCTCATCATAAAATTGCTTCCCAAGTTGACCAGTGAATTTGTCATATATTTTATTATTAACTCACCCTCAGCAGCACTAGTACATGTATAAAATAAATTCATTCCTGAAAAATAGAATTGCAATTGCTAAGTAAAGATGTATGCAGCAATGGCCAATGAGGTACATCACTGTTGCTTCAGGGCAATTTGCCAATCCCAGATTGCAGATTTGCCTCATTACTTGTTTCTTTGTCTCTTATAATTATCTATTTGTGCAGGCAAAACTACTTAAGGTAGCAAACTCCATTATCTAAACTCTGTTTACAAAAAGTCACCCCTCTCCCCATTACTTATATATTTTCAAAATCTATTAAGGCTTCACTAAATATCCCAGCCATAATGACTAGGGAAACAGTTTGGTCTTAATAGTCTTCCAGAAAGCCAAGAGGATGGAGACCCTCTAAAAGTCAGGAGGAGGGCTAATTGATACGGCAGGTACTCTGACAAAGATGACACCTCCTCAGTCCTCAATATGCTAATGTTTAATAGACTTGGAGCATACTCCAAATGCAAAATATCCTGTTGGATTTGATGGAACTTGCAGAAAGCCTAAGAGATAGTGATCTTGCAAGTTATCCATTCACCTTCCATGCAGAGCTTTAGAGGTGATCACCAGTTCCCTGAACTGTAGCCAAAAGCATACTAGAAGCCCATGCAGATCACACAGTGGGAGTGTTGCACAGACAAGCTTTTGAGCATTCTGGATCAATTAAAGCTTCTAAGTGTTTTTCAAGAGCAGCCATATATAAGGCATGTAGCAATAATCCAACTGGAGGGTGATTAAGGCATGAGTGACAGTGACCAGAACATCATAGTCACAACTAGCATACAAAATCAATATTTCCAGAAGCCCTCCTTTCTATAGCCTCCTCCTGTTCTTCAAAAATATGATACAGTATATATCCCAATAGTTAGTTCCAATATGTGACTAACAGCTTGTATTTCTTGCTTGCCCAAAACAAAGATACCTAAAGTTTTGAATTGGCAAGTACAGATGACAACATTCTTAGTCATCCCACATCCTACTGATGAGGTGACATTTAGCTTTAATATGTTGAATATTTTATATTAATTCATGAAAGCCAACTTGATTTTACTACATTTTGTACTAAGTTTTGCATGATGGCTCCATATTTGATAAGCTAAGTAAGATCCGTTTGATTTCAGCTGTTATTCATGCATCAGTGAAAGCAGGAGGCATTTCTATAATGCTGTGTAAATGCTATTACTGAGTAGAAGAAATTACTTATACCAAGACCTCACATCCATGCTGTGGATAATGAGCATTTATCTGTCAGGAGCAGCATTCTGTTGCTGAGGGAGCATTTGCGGTAGATTGCTGTCTTCTCAGTTCTGACTTTGTTTGCATTTGTTCTTAAGGCTTGGTCTTATACAGACAGAATTAACCCCTGTGTTTTTCTTCAACTTTTCTGCTTTAGTAATTGCCATATCTTGTAGTTATCATTTATTAGTTTTTTATGTTCTGGCATGGGATACTTTGTGTTGCTGAGTCTCTTTTCTATTCTTCATGTGGTCTTTCTTGTAGGGCAGTTTGGTATTTAGGAAGCCTTTATGCTATACTAGCTTCAAAGCATCTTCTTCACTCTCCTTCAGATTATTTTTAATGTTCTTTTTCTTCTTCAACTGTCTTGTGTACTTGCAACATTCCATTCTCACCTATTTTCTTTAGTATGTAAAGAGTGTCAACATTTCTGTGTGGATGAAAGGTGGGATTTGTTGTCATTTATTTATTTATTTGTTTGTTTGTTTGCTCTTGCTGTCCGAGGATTCTTGTTTGGGTTGACTCAAATCCACTATAGAGATAGCTGTACATCTCATGAATCTCATGAGAAGAATTGCCCAGGTATTAATCAGCTTGATGGTATTTCTAACACCAAGTTTAAACTTTTTAAAAATCTTAATTCTTCTGATGTATTCACTATAACCTTCTTCTTCATGTAAGTAAGCTTGAAATTGTCAACAAGAAGAATATCCAGGTATTCGTAATAACCTCCTTCATCCAGACCATTGGTGTCAAATTCAATCACATCACAGACTGGATCGTGAATATCATGACATGTTTTGCCTTTGCAGAGATGGGATGGCCATGAGCTGGATATGATGTATCCGACCCATGGGCTGCCAGTGAAGCAAGCCAGGCCTGCTTCAAACCTTTGAAGTTCCTTAGGACTCTTCAGTTTTCAACAGTTTTCATAGCAATTCAATACCAGATATTATTTTTTATTATAGCTGCAGATCCTCCATGTAAAGGAGGTGTGATAGCCTAGAAGATGCTTTTGATGTTTGATAGTAATGGCCTGCCTTATTTAGTATTGTTGAAAAGAGGAAGCAGTGCAATGACAAACAATAATGACAATAATGAGTCTCTTTGAAAGATTCCTATCTTGATGTTAACTTCTCCCAGTCTATCACCATTGAGCACCAACTGTATCTTCTACTGTGCCATTAATCTTTGCACAAAGCTTCTGATGTTTCTAATGATTTCTGTTATTTAGTGACACTTGATTATCCAGTCATGTGGCAGTATGTCAAATGTATTTTTGTAATAAATTCATTTAGTGTCCATTCTCTTACAGTTTCCAACCATCTTGTCAATTTGGACATAATTTTCTGTTCCACTGCTGTTTGGTCAATTCCCTTTCTACTCATATTGAAAAGGTTGATTTCAATTAGATACAGTTTGACAATTACCATTTAAGTTAGAAATTTGAAAGTTGTTCATAAGTAGATAATTGTCCTGTAGTTGACTGGTGCTGCCCCTTTTGTTGGATCCTACTTTATCAAGTAGGTTAGTCTGGATGTTAACCAATTCAGTTTCATCCACTTGTTATTTGCTGTTACATTTTTTGACAATGAGTCAATGTACTAGAACAATCAGAAGTTTAACTAAAACCATGAAGTTTATATTCACATGGTGCTGATGAATTCTTGATCTTCCTTGTCCTTTTCTCCATCATTTCTGCTGTTGTTACAAATTCTTTCATTTCATTTCTTTTTTATTATTGCCTTTTTCTTTTATCCAAACTGCATTATTGTTGTATTTGTTTATTGTACCATAGCTGTGCCCAGTTTCTCATTGTTGGTTGGTTCAATACAATCTCTCTGTTGATGGAAATTGGTAGAAATATTTCTAATTTCTCTGAAGTCTGAGATTCTAACTTTAGTGTGCAATTCAAACCTCTGATTTTCTTGGTTATGTCTTTTCTTTGCTACTTATTGTTTCCAATGCTTCCTTGATGCTCCATGTCTTTAGATGATATTTGTTGATCAGGTACTCCTTGGTTTCTTTTTCTTTAGTTGCTTTTATTTTATCTGTTCTAGCCTAGTCACCTATGAGCTCAGCCTGTTGATCTAATTTCCAATCTGATCTTTCATTTTGAGGATACATTATTTTTCTTGTTTTTTATTTTGTATCCAAGATTTTCAGTTATAACTTCAGTTGTGCTGTAGATCAGTTTGTTCTTGTAGTGAGCTGGTGCTTATGTTTGATGTCACAGTGTTGCCCTGTTTTAATACTTATGCCAGATGTTCCTTTGGAACAAGCTTCAGTGCAGGCAATCTTGTAATGTTACATTTGTGCTATTCTAGATACTCAGTTATTCTTCATTCCAGTTCCTCTTTTTGTTCTTTCCAGAAATGGTACATTCTTTTCAGATATCTTTTTCTCATTGATCTTGATTTTAAATTATTTTTAAAATTTTATTTCTTTAATTTCACTCTTTGCATATTTGTGACAGATAAGCAAGGTTTTTTTCCCCAGTAGTCCTGCAACTGATGATTTCTGTTTCACAACAGTCTTGTAACCCACTTGTCACCAAATGTCCAGGAACTTCAACATCTTGCATGGTCCTTATTGAACTGATATAGTTTCCTTTAAGTTACTTTATTTTAAGTGGGATAAATGCTCTTCATCTAGTTTTTCTGATGAGACCTGTCCAGTAATTGTACTTCTGACAAGGCTCTAATCTTCCTCAGAACAGAAGCTCCACAAACACATCAAGGTATTAGTAATATTAATTTTAATCATACCTAAAATAATTTTATATCAAATGTCTCATGACCAGGGACCTTCCATTTCAAGCCCAAGCAGTTTTTGTATCTTGGAACATTTTAAAATATGTTTTTATCTACTCTTAAACCTACAAATTATTTCAGTAATACATTTATTTATGTCAGAGACATTCAAAGACAAAAGGCAAATGAAAATCATTTTTCTTTGTTCTAGAAAATCTGCTATATTATACACAAATACTATTTTTAAAAAGAGTACAAATTAATTCAAAGTATTAAAAAGATGGTAGATTTCTAATTAGTCCCATAATATGCTATACCAGATAGTATGTTAGCATTATTTCAAATAGATATAGTTTCATAGTTGTTTTATTTATATTTTCTTGCATTAGTGCATTGGTTTAAATACCTGTTCCATTATTTTACCATGTGTCTTCTGTGTCACCTTGCTCATATGTGGGTAAGTAGGAAGGATAAATATGTGGATGGATAGTTAGATTAATGAAACACATAGACAGTCATATTAAAAAAAATATGGATGATTTTCAATTTATGACAGAATTCTGCTGCTGTTAAAAATAATTTCTGAATGGAAGAATGTCAATTAATTGATCTGAATAAATATTTGCATTGTAAAGCAGTTGCATATGTCTTTCCTCCGTAGCAGTTTCTATTCTAAAGGACATAAAAATACTTTGTAAAGTGAAATATCAGATGTGAGTCTCTGTTAAGCAAAAACTGAACTATAGTCTCCTGAGAATTAAAGCAGTATCTGCTTCTATACAAAGATAAATGACCAATTTTTTCCTTCTTTCTCCAAGAATCTACGTGAGGCCAGGCATAAATTCTGCACTAATTCACCATAAGGTGTGTCATTTGCTGAGTCATCAGCATCTACTAATCCAGCAGTTGTAGCAGGTGTTACCTGGCACCATTCATTGTGTATCTAGTATTATCCTGACCTTGTTCAAAAAAAGTTTATTTGCTGAAGAGGAGGGGGGGGAAATTCCCACCAGGATAACATTTCAAAAATATCACTTCAACAACCTAATTCATTTTCTTTGTCATATATAACAAGGTGAGTTTAAATTCATGTCTGTTTTACATCTTTCTAAATTTATTTTTTATTGTTTTCTGACCCATGGTAGATGACAGAGACGTTTCTTTCTTCCTAATTAATTTCTTGAAAATACACCCATTTTATTTTTGTTATAGTCTTGCTTTTTTTTAGAAAGAGAGAAATGCTTTGTTATTGTTTTTACTTCCAACCTAAAATATTAACTAGCCTTTGATGATAGGACTGTGGTTGATTAGAAAGTAAGTCACAGGATCGTAGTTAGACTATAAAAAAGTGACAAACCATTTCTGTATTAGTGTTAAAAATATACAAATTACCTCTAGTTTGTGACATACTTCACGTAGAGCTGCTATTGAAGATTCCTTGGAAGCTTCACTGGTCCAGAATGTAAAAGCAGTTCTGAGCATGTCTTGATATGGTCATGTGTTTCTTATGCTTTGTGAGCTGCACTGATTGCCAAATGGCTTCTGGATGCACATGCAGGTGCTGGATGTCGCTGTACAAAACCTTACCTTACCTATAGGAATGATATGGAGCCTATATGAATATGAGACTGATGTTCTCCTACTATATGGCAAACTCAGATCAAAGCAAGATTATATTGCAGGATGTCAGATACATGTCTCCTCTATGACAAATCTTGTGTAATAACATGATCCTGAAATCTCCATAGTTCCTAAAGGACTAGGTTTTTCAATCAGTTCTGGGAAAGGACAACATAAGATATTCTGTACTGGTTTAATTTTACCCCAATATATGTGGACAATATGGTTTTAATCTTTACTTATATGAAAGGTGTTTTTTTCTTTTTTTTTTCTTTTTGAAATCTGCACAATATTAAACTTTTTTCACAAACTGAGACAACTAATAAATTGACCAAGAAAATAAACAAATATATGTCTATGGCTAGGCAGTTGAGCTTAATTCAAGTATGTATGCTTTTTACACCCATTTTATATAGAAAGAGGGAAATGCTAGGCAATAAATTATGTAATGATGAATTCCACATAGATATAACTGGAAAAATAAAATAGTTGATCAGTTAGAACAAGTAGAAATTAAAGCAGAGTTTAAAATAAACTTTTAATATATGAAACTTTTTAAAATGAGGCATAATAGGGAACAAATTAATAGAAAAGTCTTTACCTGATCTGAAATAACAAAATAAGTTTTTTGTAGGAGATCCCACTAATTATTTTTCTTGGTCCTGTGTTTTTACCATCATGTAGCTCAAATTTGCCAAAGTCTTCTCTTCCTGGGCAATTTATTGTGGTGAATACAGCAATACCTGACTCACCTGAGACCGTTTTTGTCTGTGAGTTTTGAGAAAGAGGAGAGCTCTGTTGACATAATTCTTTCCTGACCTGTCTGCTAATTGATGACTTAATCCCTGCCTCTCCTGCATTTTATGTTAGGATACAGGGTGGGTGACAACCTGATCCAGGAGCTTATCAGTGCTCTGAAGAAGGCTATAAAACACCTTCTCATTAAGAAGTCATTCCTGGATCTAGCAGTGTCTGAATTCTTTTGCCCAGTCTCTTTTTAAGGAAGGTTGTTGGGTAAGAAATAGAAAGAAATAATTGCTCTTAGAGAAGTAGATTGTTTGGACCTAGATTAGAATTCAAGCCTCGATATGGAAAGGAAACAACATTTATTTGTTTATTATTTGTATTAAATAATTTACGAAAATGCTCTCCAGAATAATTTTGTTTTCAATAATAGGTCAGGAGGGAAGAAGTAGGTCAGCTGTTCAATGAGAGGGTATCCCAAAACTATAGTAATGACCACAGTAGCAATACATATCTTCATCTGGATTGTCTGGATGCGGTACGGATCTGGATGGACAGGAACATGCTTCGACTCAATCCAGCCAAGACAGAGTGGTTGTGCATACTGACATCTCAGTCCAGTCTTGAGGTTGCATCTTTGGTCATGGGGGAGGAGGTGTTGCACCCCGTGGACAGGGCATGGAATCTGGGGCTCCTACTGGATCCACGGCTCAAGTTAGAGGAGCAGGTGGGAGCCGTGGCCAGGGGGGCTTTTGCCCAGATCCGGCTGGTTCACCAGTTGCGCCCATATCTGGACCGAGATGCCCTGCATATGATCACTCAGGCACTCATTATCTCTTGACTTAACTACTGTAACGCTCTCTATTTAGGACTGCCCTTGCATACCACCCAGAGGCTCCAACTGGTGCATAATGTGGCCGCGTGGGTTGTGATGGGAGCTTCCCAGTACTCCCATATTACACCCCTCCTGCGTGACCTACATTGGCTGCCAGTTGTTCTCCGAGTGAGATTCAAGGTTCTTATATTAACATTCAAAGTCCTATAAGGCATGGGTCCGGGGTACTTATGAGAACAACTCCTACCGGCATCGAATACCAACCACCCTGTACGAGCGCATAGACGGGGACTCCTCGGGGTGCCATCTGTGACCCAGTGTCGCTTGGTGGGGACCCGGGGGAGGGCCTATTCTGTGGCAGCTCCCACTTTATGGAACCAGCTTCCCCTGGGGCTGCAGTTGGCCCCCGATCTTCGGACCTTCCGCCATGATCTAAAGACCTGGTTATTTGCGCAGTCTGGGCTGTGCTGACCTCCTGGTGGGGGGCTTGGTGTTGGTTTTAAACTGTGGGGTTTTAATTCGGATTTGACTTGTTTTGGTTTAATATGGTTTTAGTTAAATAATTTATTGTGTGATTTTAGTTGTTAGCCACCCTGAGTCCTTTTTGGAGAGGGGGTGGCATACAAGTCAAATAAACAAACAAACAAACAAACAAGCAAACAAACAAATAAATAAATAATCTTTTACACCCTAGAATTGAATTAACAAAATCTTGATCATGCTAGTATATTGATTTTGTTAGGACCAGGATTGAGTATGACACCATTCTTAGTCTTTTAAAGATTTCTTAGAAACTTTCAGTGCATTGACCATTGTATTATCCTGGATTGGCTGTGAGATTTGATTATTTATTTGTTTAAAAGGTATATAGCTACCCAAGTTGCCAGTGGCATACATCAATCCATCTGAAAAAGACACTATAGCTATTTTTTTAAAATCAACAAATATGAAATAAATAAACCAATACATCAATACATATAATTTGAACTTTCCCTCCCAAAATACTGTTCTATTGCCCTGGTCTAATCCTGTCCAATGGTAACTGTCTTGGATGACCAGTTAGTATTAGTTCTCTTCCCCATGCTCTAACCCTAACCCTAATCCCAACATCTATATAATAAACCACTGGAATAAATAATCCAATCATTTAGGACATAATAATGTCAATATGCTGACAATTTTATAACATTAAATTGTGCCCAAATGGAAGTTCTAGATGAGTTTTGTTCTGGTGTTTGGAGGCTTTTACAGCTTGGATGAAAATTGAAACCAAACATGAGCATGGTGATGTTATTGTTTGTTCATCATCATTTGTCTTTCTATTCCAATGTTGTTGTTCAAGGGAATATTTCTGAACTCATAATTTCTGGTTGATGATTGGCAGAAGCCATGGTCTGGAGAACGTTTGGCTCCTAATGTGGTAGCTGTAGGAAGACCTGGCCATAGTGACTCATACCTTTATAATCATATGGTTAGACTTCATCAACATGCATGGATCTTGGATTCATAGTGCACAATCACCTAAATATGAGCCAGCAGTATGCTGCAGCTGCCAAAAAAATCAACACAGTCTTGGGCTACTTTAACAGAGGGATAGAATCAAGTTCACGTGAAGTGTTAATATCACTTTGTAATGCCTTGGTAAGACCACACTTGGAATTCTGCATCCAGTTTTGATCGCCACAATGTAAAAAAGATGTTGAGATTCTAGAAAGAGGGCAGAGAAGAACAATAAATCCCCCTCCAAGGGACTGAAGGCTAAAACATATGAAGAATGTTTGCTGGAATAGTCTAGTTTAATGAAAAAAGGACTAGGAGTAACATGATAACACTGTCCCAATATCTAAGGGGTTGCCACAAAGAAGAGGAAATCAATCTATTATCCAAAGCACCTGAAAGCAGGACAAGAAGGAATGGATGGAAACTAGCCAAGGAGAGAACCAACGTACAAGTAAGGAAAAATTTCCTGACAGTTAGAACAATCAATAAGTGGAACAATTTGTCTCCAGAAGTTGTGAATGCTCCACATTGGAAGTTTTTAAGGAGAGTATAGGCCTTCCTGCTTGAGCAGGAAGTTTGGACTAGAAGACCTCCAGATCTGTTATTCTTTATTTTGTTATCACTGAGAAATTACAGTTAACATTCCCCTTTCTGACTAACATTAAATAATGTTATTTTATTACATTTGACTTGCAATATTATATTAGTTGCCAGATGCTTTCCAGGAAAAATTCAAAATGCTGATTTCTGTTATAGAGCCTTCTTTGAATATCTACATTTAGGACTGCCTACTCTAGCTAGAGTCAATTAGTCCAAGAGTTTGTGATTTGTGTTTTTAGTTACATTGTTATGTGGGGTGATTGAAGCTGATGTCATATAATTGTTGGTGTTCAATTATTATCCCAATGTTTTGGAACAGAGTCTCCCTTAAAAATCAGGCTAACCCTCAGTGATGTAATTTTGGAAGGTAATAATCATTGTATTATTAAAAGGGTTATTAGCCTGCTAGCAAGCCATAGTGTTTTAGTATGTAATACCTTTTGAACAGAGCCTCTGAGACAGATTTAAAGCCTTGACTAAGAAGATAATAGAATACATTTCTGTAATGTATATTATGGCCCTAAGCCATGAAAGATTTTAAATAGGTTTGAAGTAGGCTCAGGATCAAATTTGGAAACAGCAAGATAAAGCTTTAATATGATCATTAATTACCAATTATAGTCAGTAACAATCTGCCATAGATTATACTAATTGATTTTTCAGATAATATATCTGAAAAAAATATATGCAACATATTGCCATAATTTAATTGGAGTTTTCCAGACTACATGTCATGAAGAAAACGTATTTCTTTCTAATTATAATTATAGCTGGAATAGAAGCTTAAGCTAATAAAAGTGTTCCATACAAATGAGATTTGACCTTCTATATAATACAGATTATAAACTACATTTTAATCTACAAATTAGAAGTTGACTAATTTAAAGAGAACTCAATCCTTCTCCACCTCCCAAAAAATCTAAACCCAATTCATTTGAAAACATAAAGTAATTGGCCTTGTTGAAATTAAACTTCAATTCTTTTATCCACACTTTGTCCATAAATAAGATAAAACAGTGCTGATGTACTATTCCCATCTTGCTGAAATCTGATGATAGCTGAAGTGATCTAATATTGATAATATTAAATTCTAGCTTGCTTCACTTAGCAATTTCATGTAAATGCTAAGAAACTACATTCCGAAAAAAAGGTAAAATATATACTGTGGTGATACCATAAACCTCGTATTGTTTTCAGAAAATAATCAAGCAGATTCTGTTCCAAATCTGGAGGGATTGTATAAACTACTTCCAAATCTGATACCTTCTCCAGAAAAATAATGTGTTATTAAAACACACCAAGAGATTCAGGAGGAGGGAAAAAGTCACCTTTCTGATTCTCTCCAACAAGTATTATTCCACAAAGAAACTGGCAGAATGCAGTACTTTATTCTGGATTAAATACGTATTAGAATAAAAGTAAAAAAAATACATATTCCATATACATTACTGCTGTATATGGTTGCTCACTTGGTATGATTGTTCACTATTAGTTGAACATCTATTAAACTTTATTTTTCCTTCTTGTCCCTTTCTCGTGGTAGTGCTAATGACTGCCAGTGCAACTTTGAAAAGACAATAAATCAGGGCTGTCAAATTCCTGGCCTGCTGGGCAGTGGTGGGATTCAAAATTTTTTACTACTTGGTGGGTGCGGCAGGGAAAGGATACTGTAAAATCTCCAATCAGAGGTGGTATTTGGCGGTTCTCTGAACTGCTCAAAATTTCCGCTACCAGTTCTCTAAAACTGGTCAGAACCTGCTGAATACAATCAAAAAACCTGCTGAGAACGATCAACCAATGGAACATCTTGCCCTAGGAAGTTGTGGGAGCACCATCACTTGAGACTTTCAAGAAGAGATTGGACTGCCATTTGTCAGAAATGGTGTAGGGTCTCCCGCTTGGGTGGGGGGTTGGACTAGGTGACCTACAAGGTCCCTTCCAAGTCTGATTATCTGTTAATACCACCTCTGCTGCTGGGCAGATGCGTCACATGCTGGCCATACCCATGCCTGGTTTAGCAAAGGGGGGCGGAATTCTGATACATTACATGACACCACCATGACAATGTGAGTTTGACACCCCTGCACTAAATGAATGGTTATAAGTCAGGGGTCCCCAAACTTGACAACTTTAAGACTTGTGGACTTCAACTCCAGCATAGCTGGCTGAAGAATTCTGGGAGTTGAAGTCCACATGTCTTAAAGTTGCCAAGTTTGGGGACCTCTGTTATAAGCCTTCCATCATGATCTCAAGACTTGGCTGTTTGTACAGGCCAGCCTGGACTGAGCAGGGTTGGGAATTTTAGTTTAAGGGTATTTTAATTAGATTTTATAATTGGATTAGATAATTTGATAAATGTTGTATTTATTGTTTATATATTCTATGTAAGCCGCCCTGAGTCCCCTCAGAGATGGGGCGGCATATAAATCCAATTAAAAAAAAAGTCAAGACTATCTATATTCCAAATCTTAATGACAATGGTAATGAGATACAACCTATTACCATTGCCACTAAGATTTGGAATACAGGTTGTTAAGTTTGCATGAAGAGTCAGACGCGAGGAGTTCCAGCAAAGACTTTATTAGTGACTACAGCTCGAATGGACCCGTCCTGGCTTGGCTACGGCTGCTTCTTATAGCCTGCAGCCGTAGCTGCCAGCCAATGGGAGTGCAGGGATTCTTCCCGCACTATTTAAACCAATACCATTTGACACTTTACAAGAACAGTTCAAATAAACCAATAACATTCAAACCTACATACATAACACAGGTAGTTTTGATTTATAAGCATTCATGGTACATAAAAGCTATAAGTGTACATAAAAGCTATAAGTGATAAATCATGATATACACTGAGAGCTTATGCACTGAAGCCAAATTCCTTGTGTGTCCAATCAGGGCTGCCAAGAGGATTATTAAGTGCTGGAACAAAATTAATATGGGCTCCCTCACCTACACATTAAGTTAACATCTCTCCTCCCCTCCCTACCACCCTGTGGATTTCGAGTTACTCCCTGCACCAACATTACATAACTCCTAACCAACCTAGAGGCCCATTAAAAAAGGGGAGGGGTCTGCCAGGACAGTGAAGCAGATCGGGAAGTGGGGGGTGTACAAAGTACAGAGAAGCGGGGTTGGAGTCTGTGCAGCTCACAAGTACATGTTTTTTTTTTCTACTGGGAGAAGAATGATTCACTCTAGTCTATATGAATGAAAGAAATGAAAGCCTGTTTCCCTTTGGCATGGCTGGCACACACAGATCCTCCATCTAAGCTAACAGTGGCACCTCCTTCCTTTTGGTGTGAAGGATTTTGACAGGGTAAGAAGTGGAAATTCATTCTTCAAGAACTGGGGAAAAGGGGAGAAAGAGAGAGAAGGTGGAGGGCGGGACGATCATTGCTGCTGCTGCTGCACAGGAAGGACACACTTTCCTTCCTTGCTGTTTGCCCTCTGATGAATTGATTTGATCCAGCTTTGGAGTGTTTTGCTGGTGTCATATCATCATCATGATCATCATCAAATATTGTTTGCAAGCTTGCCAGTTGGTTTCTAGCCAGAAAACTCAATGGGGAAATTCAGATTCACTTAATAATTGTGGTAATTCACTGAACAACCATGGCAAAAAGGTTGTAAAATTGGGTGTGAATCACTTAACAATCACCTTGCTTAACAACATAAATTCTAGTGTCAATTGTGATTGAAATTTGACGACTACCTGTACTAATTCAACCATTCCCTGTGTATATCACATGCATTTGTTTTACATGATAATTCACCTACCCGTTCCACTTGACTATGAAATTAAGAAGGGCTTACAAAGTATGAAACACTTGTGATGGATCCACCTTACAGTACCTACACCTATTTTACATCTACTGTAATCTTTCTTTAAGTGTATAGGGTTCAAATGGACCTGAGTTTATATTTCCAGAGGACTAAAGAAGGAAAAAATAAAGAGAGTAAAAACTGTACAGCAGGCAAAGTGATCTGTTTCAATTGAACAAATCTTGATGATGATGGCATTTATAAAACCTTTGAATATAAACATATATTGTCATAGATAGAATGACAAATTACCATTGTTAACGTACACAGAGGATATAGTGCTAATGAAAGTGTTTTCAATCAATTTGAATAATAAGTAAATAATGAAAAAAGTTAAAATTGGAAATAAAAGCACAAAGCCAATTAATTAATCCCAAAGAATGTAAAACAAACATTAAAAGATTACATTGTTTGTTTACATTATATTGAAGAAAGATTTCCAAATATTCCCATACTATGTGTTGAACTATGCTTTAGAATCAACAAGGCGCACTGGATTTTTGTTTTTGTTTTAAATTGATTTTAAAAAACTGATCCCCTTCACCAAATTGAGTATTTACTGAAATGTAGGTAAGTAACTGAAAGACAAATGTTGAGAAAGTGACTAGTTATAGAATTGCAGGATTAAAAAAAATCAAAGATAGATTGAGCAGTCAGCCAGACAATTCCCATGTTTATTTTAAGAGAACTTGCAAGGGGAAATTTAAAGTGTGTCTGTGTGAATACTGTGTAACCTTTGAATCAGGGTTAACTCCTGGTAACTGCCTGGAAAAGTTTCTGCAATTTTCTTGGCCCATTTTTTTCAGAAATGTTTTGCCATTGAATCTTTCCTAAGGCTGATAGTGACAGATCCAAAATCACCCAACTTGGTGCCTAAAGTCAGACTGGAATTCATAGTCTCCTGAATTTTAGAGTAGGCTAATGCCTTAACCATTACATTAAGCATGTTGCACTGTAAAGGATATTCTAACAGATGATTGTTTATTGGGGAAAATGAATTACCCAAAATGCCTGGTCCAAAAGTTCTGTTGTCTCTTCTTAAAACACCTGGTTTAATCCTCTTTTAATTATTTATTGCTGTTATCTATTGTTGTTGTTTTAATTGTGAGCCACCCCGAGTCTTCGGAGATGGGGCGGCATATAAGTCCCAAAAATAAATAAATAAATAAATAAATAAATAAATAAATAAATAAATAAATAAGTAAATAAATAATATCAAATAGTTTTTTTAAGAAAAACCACCCTTTACTCAGTTATAAAAATTAATTCCCAAATCCATTTTTTAGTTTTTACAGGTTTTTACATACCATTCTTCTCTTCGCATCTTGAAGCCTTCACAAAACTACAAAACATATGCCATAGAATCTTCTTTCTTTCTCTTTTTCTTTCTTTCTTTCTTCTTTCTTTCTTTCTTTCTTTCTTTCTTTCTTTCTTTCTTTCTTTCTTTCTCTCTTTCTTTCTTTCCATATAAAAATTGCATGTACTGTAAATGTAGTTAGGATCAAGTGCCATTCTAGAATGATCCAGCTATTAAGCAGTGAGGTAGTTGCCTCAAGCAACAGCAAGGATGAATACATGCTGTTAGAGAAAACATCTCTGTGTATAATGTTGCATACCCTGTGTTTACTATGACAGCTTTAAATTTTCTATTACACAGGAACATCTCACAGGGACCAGACATCAAGCAAGGTCTTTTAACAAAAGAATACTTAATAAGTTCGCATTCCAGAGTACATACAGACCTCTAAAACGGTGACTATTCATGTGGCACATAGTAAAGGAAGTAACAGTCAATGTAAAAAGATATGAAATGGAAATAGCATTCAGTGGAGAAATTGGTTGAAAGTAACATTAGGATAATATTTCTAATTCACTTACCATGCTCCACCACTAATATTGAAGCAAATTGTAAACAGAGTTTTCAATATTAGGATGGGAAGCATCCTAATATTTCTCATCTTAATCCTCTACAATCACTTCCATTGACCTTAAAAATACATAATTCCCTCATTACTTCTCTTCTTAGGCAACCTCTGTGAAAAATACAATATGTAAAATATCATGTAATGAAGTCTATCGATCAGCAAATTTATTGCTTGAAGTCTAAGCATTATCCAAGCATGTGGATTTCAACTCTCAGAATTTATCTGCCAAATAACAAAGAATTTATATAAAATATATAACATTTATATAAAATGTATAAAATTATTTGTCTACTAGTCCAGCAGTACCATATATATGTACAAACTCTATTACACATCTACATATTTGTTTTTATATATTTATTAAATTTGTTTCACTCATCTCACTATGAGGTGACATACAATAATGTTCTATCAGAAAATAGGGGATACTCACATTTTGGATGAGAGATGGAACAAGAAATTATGATACTAGTTCTGAAATTGCCACAGAATAAAAATATGTGAAAATGAAGATCATATGACCACAGCAGCAGCACAATACAGCCACCACCTATAACATGGCAACAGTCACAATTTCCCCAAATTTTATTTCTTCAGAAGTCATGGGTCCCAGATTTTGGATACATGTTCTAAGCCTCTGGTGGTACCTTGGTTCAAACATTATTACATATTATGTAAACCACTTAGAGAGGGCTCTAAAGCACTATGAAGCGGTATGTCAGTCTTAGTGCTATTGCTATTGTCTTATTATCAGCGGTGGGCTTCAAATAATTTAACAACTGTTTCCCTGACTGATTGCTAGGTGGGTTTGGCCATGGTGGGTGTGGCCTAGTCAGCTTTCTGTATCATCCTGGGAGTGAAAATGGGCTGTGGACAGCCCATTTTCAACCTCCTCGGGCTACGGAGGCTCTCTTGCGGCCAGAAATAGGCCTATTTTTGCCCTCCAGGGCTTTCTTTTCCATGTCCCTGGGCTCCATGCACTATCTGATTTTACCTGGGATCCAAAATGGGCTGTGTGGGGACTCCTGGGAGGGGCGGTGGGGGCAGCCAGTCATCAAAAGTAGAGGTTCACCAAACTGGATGTAAAATTAACAGCCAGTTCACCTAAACCAGTGCAAATCAGGTGCAGCCCACCCCTGCTTATTATCCACCATTTCACTCAGGTAAAGATCATGACAATGAGAGTTTTAGTAGTATATAGATTTCCCAAAACCGAACTAGCTAAAATAAAGTAATTCTGCCCCATTTGATTTGTGTTATAATAAACGTTATATTTTCAACACTAAATTGAAGTGCTTTACATTTAAGGCTTTGTCTGTAAGTTAACCTATACATAAATTTCCATGCTTTCATGTGTGCTAACAAGAGACACTTTTGTGATCAAAATACATCAGAGATGTATTTCAAAAGCCTATTTCACATTGTACCCTAAGATATAACTGATTTTGTCATTACACATTTGTGAAACTGACATGGACCCAGACTCTGCTTGCAAGCTACATAATAAGAAAAGCAAACATATGCTAATATAATACACATGGCTATTGAAAATAATTATCAAGTTTGTCATATATACATATATGTGATCATATAGATTTTATTTGCTTCCTGGAACATGCAGCACACTTTTACTCATGACTACTCTTCATCTCTTGCTGAACTTGTTTATTATTGGTTTGTTTATTATTGTCTTCATCCCTCCTTGGTTAACCTTTTCCTTTATTTTCCTTTTTTCCCCTCCAGGCTTATTTTATTTTGTTTCTTTCATGTCTTCCCCTCTCTCTTACATTTGTAACTTGCAGCCATTATTCCACATCTTTTTATATCTTTCCTAAGTCAAGATTTCATTTCTTGCATTTCTATTTTTGGGACATGTTCTGTTCCTTTTCTTAGTCACCCCCAGATACTTTACATTAATTGTCTTCTTGCTTCTCTTAATAGCTACCCCAACATTTCTAAGGATTTTTGTCCCTCTGTTTTTGACTACATTTAATTACATCCCTTTGCAATCAGATCCTGAGCACTCAAATTAACTCATTTACTTATCAATTTTAATGCAATCAATTCAGTTGCATGAAAATAAAATGAAGGGAATTATCTATTCTCTATTGCTTTGAAAAGTTAAATTAATAATGATAAAATTAATTAACAAGTTTCATGGAGCTTAAAGTGACCTGGTACTCTGCTTTTAATTGTGTTTGTGTGTGTGTAGGTGTATAGAAATATTCATATTTATAGTACTATTTATTTATTGCATGAGAATCCTTGAATACATAAAATGTGAGAAACAGGAATAGGCTGTATAATAATAAACTTATACTATTATAATTATTCTAATTCTGTGACATGCTTTGATAAACTACCTTTTCACACATATTTATGGGGCAAAATTAAAAGGAACAGTGCTCTATAAATTTTGTTCCATGCCTTAAGAAGCAAACAGTTACTCTACTACTTCTATGTTAGAAGCAAATGGTTAATAGTATATTTGTACTCTACTGCTTCTATGTTAGACAAAAGTTTGATGTTGTCTTGCTTTATATTAATCATGATTAGGTCAGACTTAAAGCATCATTAAAAAAGAGTCAATGCAACATGAACAAGATGACCAAAGAGAGAGAGAAAGATTTCAGGACATTTTAACTACTTTTAGAAATAGATTTGAAAATTACCATAGGTCTTAAACTAAGGTATAATGTATACCAGGGATGGGATGCTGCTGGTTTGGCCCAGTTCTATAGAACCTGTAGCTGCGAAGAGCAGTTGACACTGAACTGGTTTGGTGTTTGGCCCACCCACCTGCCCAGGCTCTAGGCTGTCCTTTATTTCCTGCTTTTCCCTCCTTAGCTGATTTGTGCAGCACAGCTGAGGTTGAAAAAGCAGGAAACAAGAGGATTTTCAAACGTTGCGCACCTGAGCGCAGCGCTTGTCAGCTGTTCAGGCAGCACAGCTGATGATTTCTTGCAAACGCTGCACACACGATGTTCACAGTTTGGAGAACCAGCAAATCACTCCATGGGCTGGCCCCTCCCCTCCCCGCCCACTCACTCCTTACCTGGCATGCGAGCCATCCAACTTGCCTGCTTTGGTAAGTTGCTATTTTTCCTTTTTCCCCCTGAACATCAGCTGTTCTGCTCTTCTGGGAGATTTAGATTAGTTAGAAAGCAGGAAATCCTTGGATTTCTTGCTTTCTAGCTAATCTAAAGGTAGAGCCAAACCTTCCTTAGGACTGAAACTTTTCAGTGCAGACTGAGGTAGCTAATTGCAGATAGATAGATCTCTAAATTAATCTGTGATTCTTTGAGCAACTCAATCTGCTTGCCTGCTTTGCCTGCTTTTGGGTAAAAGTTACTCTTTTTTTATAAAAAAAAATTCAATATTTACATACATGGTGTGTTGTCAGTTAATTTTGTGAGTTTGCTTGCTAGCAAATTGTATGAATTTGCTTGCAAGCAAATTTTATGTAACAGACTCAGGTAGCCGATTGCAGATAGATCTCTAAGTAAATCTGTGATTCTGTGAGGTGTTGCCCCCTGTGGATAGGGCGCGGAATCTGGGGGTCCTCCTGGATGTACGGCTCCGGCTTGAAGAACAGGTCGGGCCGCGCCAGGGGGCCTTTGCCCAGCTCGCCTTGTTTGACAACCGCCTTTTCTGGACCGAGATGCCCTGCGCGGGTCACTCATGCCCTTGTTGCCTCTAGACTCGACTACTGCAACGCTCTCTATTTAGGACTTCCCTTGCACACCATCCGAGATTGCAGCTGGTGCAGAATGCGGCCGCTGGTGGTGATGGGAGTTACCCGTTCTCCCATGTTACCCCCTCCTCGCGGCTTGCATTGGCTGCGGTTGCGCTCGGTGAGGTTCAAGGTTTTAGTGTTAACATATAAAGTCCTCCATGACATGGGTCCTCAATATTTAAGGGCGCTCCTTCCGATAATGAATGCCGGCCGCCCTGTGCGAGCTCATAGGCAAGGACTCTCGATTCCATCGGCGACTCAGTGCCGATTGGTGACTCCCCAACGACGAGCCTTTTCTGTTATGCCCCTGACCTCTGGAACCAACTGCCTTTGGAGCTCCGCCTGGCCCCTGACCTCCGCACCTTCGCCGTGAGTTAAAAACTTGGTTGTTTGATCAACCGGCTTTGACCCCCTCGGGTTGGGATTGTTTTAATGGTTTTAGTTTACTATATTTGGACTTGTATTTAAATTTAATAGTTTTTTAAGTATTTATTGTATTATATTTTAGTTGTGAGCCACTCCGAGTCTTCGGAGATGGGGCGGCATACAAGTGCAAATAATAAATAAATAAATAAATAAATCTGCCTGTCTGCTTTGCCTGCTTTTGGGTAAAAGTTGCTCTTTTTTATAAAAAATTCAATATTTACATAAATATTTATAATATTTACATACAAGCCATGCCCAGCCAGTCACATGACCACCAAGCCATGCCTAGTCAGCAAGCCATGCCCACCCAGTCACATGACCACCAAGCCACACCCACAAATTTGAATCCCACCCCTGCTGTGTACCACATCATATAGTGCCTAACTTCCCTATCCTATTGTCCCCACTTATTCATATCTATTTCCTGTATTCTTACTCATGTTTATACTTCTACTTATTAAGTGATTGACATTACTTGATATTAGAAATTAATGAGAAACTTCAAGATCCTTGCTCATCCTTCTTGTACTTTGTTATCATTAAACCAGATGTGGACTGGCAATCTTTCAAACAGAAAGTTCAATAAAAGCATACCCTTTGATGAACCATCCAAACTTGATTGCTATTCATTACTAAGGAAAATCATACTCCATATGAACTTGAAGTAGGTTATCTGGCATTTGTAAACACCAACAATAGATTCCCACTTACCCCAGAATAATATGTATAATAATTTCTTATTTTTTCTTATATATATATATTAATATTACTTCTAAAAAACTGGATTTTGGAGAGTCATATCCAGTGATAACTTTCTTAATGGCTGGAAATGCCACTATGCCTCTTATAAAACATCAATTAGATCAATCAGAATAGAGCTGGAAGGGACCTTGGAGGTCTTGTACTCCAACATACTGCTCAAGCAGGAGACCCTGTATCATTTCAGACAGGTGGCTGTCCAATCTTTTCTTAAAAACCTCCAGGGATGAAGCATCTACAACTTCTGAAGGCAAGCTGTTCCACTGGTTAATTGTCTTGAGAGTTAGGAAGTTAGGAGGTTCCTTCTCTACTTGATTAGTTTCTATCCATTGTTTCTTGTCTTGCTTCTGGTACTTTGGAAAATAAGTTGATCCTCTCTTCTTTGTGGCAATCCCTCAAATACTGGAATACTGCTATCATGTCACCCCGAGTCCTTTTTTTAGACTGGCCATACCAATTGCTGCAACCGTTCTTCACATGTCTTTGTCTCCAATGGATCACTCCAGTTTAAGTGATTATACACCAGGACTACAAGGTCCTAGGTCCCTCTCACAGTTATTGTTTTTGAGCCAGGTTTCACCTAATCTTTACTTGTACGTTTTTTCCTGCCTAGGTGTAAAACCTTATTTTGCTACACATTAAATGTCATGTTGTTGGATAGGGCCTATTGTTCAAATCTGTCCAGATCTTTTATTGATCCTGAGCTTGTATTCTGGGGTATTGGCTATTCCTGCCAGCTTAGTGTCATCTGCAAATTTGATCAGTACCCTTTCTATTCTTTCACCCAAGCCATTTATGAAGCTATTGAAGAGTACTGGGCCTAAGGAGCAATCTTGTAGTATCCCACTGCTTACTACATCTACTGCTTAGATGTAGTACCCCTTTTTCCAGATAAAAAGTAACAGGAAATGTGGAGCAATTAATTGGATGTCACCAGAGAAAATTAAGATAAATTAGGTATTAATTGGAGTAATTAAAACAATTTAGTAATTTGAAGGGTTTGAATGTGATTAAAAAAGCATCATAGTTGGACAATCAATCTAGTGCTAAATGTTTACCCAATACAGATTTTCAGAAAGCAATAATAATTTTACTTGAAACAAAGAATGATGAATAGGTTGATGAAATGTCCTTTAAGGTGTGTATGGCTCATAGACAATTTATCTTGAGAAGGTATTTCATTTTGAGACATATATTGCACTGTCTTTATACAATAAAGCAACCTGGAGAAGTGCATTTCCCACTAAGCTAAAGAAAGTAATTAAGGACCTCCATGTATTCCTGCCCATGAAAGCCTTGTGCCAAGCCAACTGAGGCTAGGCAGCTGATCCACTGATTGAAAGTTGGACATGTCTTTATCAAGAACTTTAAATGTGCACTTTCCCTGAATCTCCATCACAGCAGCACTTTTGAACTTCGGTTAATAAAACTAATGGCTGCTTTAGATGTTTAAGAATCACTAAGTATTGAACTCTGTTATAGACAAATTGCTCATTCACATAAAAAGCAACAGTTTACATTGGCAATGTAAGCATTAGCAAATGTGTCAAATAATAAGGTACAATGCTTTCATTCATTCTGTTTGGTGTTTTGATTTATGACATTTTACAAGTCTTTCTTATACTCTGAACCAATAATACCTTCATTTGCTTATCATGGTATTCAGTTGATCTTTCTTCCTTTGAATACCTCTAGAGCTTATTGCCCTGAGACTGTCAGTCTTCCAAACTGTTTTCCAAACTGTTTCATATTTCCCCAAACATTCTCACTCTGATCACTGAAGAATTTGAAATTCATTTAGATTCCCTAATGGGACATAACTTATTATCTCCTTTTTTGCCATGCAGGAGGTTTTTTTTATCCTCATTCTGTAAGTCTGGTCAGTGATTTATCTTATAACTTGCTGCTTGTTCTTTCTGATGTATCAGTTTTGGAGTGTGGTCTTTATGATAACTTTTCTCCCTTTATTTTTCATACTAATCCACAAATCAAAAACTTGCCTTTGTTCTTTTGCTAAATTTTAGTTGATTTTATGACTCATGGGATTTATTTTATTTTTATTACTTTTTCCTATTTTAGAATACAATATAATAACAGAGTTGGAAGGGACCTTGGAGGTCTTCTAGTCCAACCCCCTGCTTAGGCAGGAAACCCTAATGGTTATCCAATCTCTTCTTTAAAACTTCCAGTGTTGGAGCATTTACAACTTCTGGAGACAAGTTGTTCCACTGATTAATGGTTCTAACTGTCAGGAAATTCTCCTTAGTTCTAGGTTGCATATCTCCTTGGATTATTTTCCATCCATTGCTTCTTGAACTGCCCTCAGACGCTTTGGAGAATAGCTTGACTCCCTCTTCTTTGTGGCAGCTTCTGAGATATTGGAACACTGCTAACATGTCACCCCTAGTCCTTCTTTTCATCAGACTTGACACAACCAGTTCCAGCAACCATTCTTTATATGTTTTAGCCTTCAGTCCCCTAATCATCTTTGTTGATCTTCTCTGCACTCTTTCTAGAGTCTCAACATCTTTTTATATCTTGACTACCAAAACTGAATGCAGTTTTTTATATGTTGGTATGGTGCACTGCACAGGCTGCAGAAATCCTATTTTTCTCAGCCACCAGGGTTAAAGTGATGACACTAGTTAAAGGCATCTTCCTGAAAAATATACAGCAGTTATAGTAACTGTTATGTATGCAGGTTTAAAGTCATTGGTTTAGTTTGAACTGTTCTTGTAAAATGTAAGAAATGATTGGTTTAAAAAGTGCGGGAAAACCCTGCACTCTGATTGGCTGGCAACTGCGGCTGCTGGCTATAAGTAGCAGCCGCAGCCTAGCCAAAGTGGGTTCATTCTGAGCTGTAGTCACTAATGAACAAAGAGCTTGAAGCACTCCGTGTCTGTCTCTTCATGCAAACTTAACAGTAACTATCATGTCACTATGTCAAGATAGGAAGCAAAACTAGAATCTGTATACTCTGTGTGTGTTTTGTGTATGTGTTCACATGCGTGCATGCCTACAAGCACTTACACATAAACACACATACAAATCCACACATTTTCTCACTAAACAAAAAATAATGGATTGCTGCTAAGACAATATGTGTATCATAAATTGTGAATTGTATATAAAATTCCACCCCAGGGCTGATGATCAAATGAAAACAGAAAGTCCTATTAATAGCAGAATTTTGAACATTTAAAATCTTTGAAATGGATCCTAAATAATTAAATTACGCTTATATAAAAATACACATTTAGCTGAAAGCTGTGCTCAATAAATTGGGATACAGAGCAATGAATAAAGAGCCTTGGTTGTGCAGGCTGTTAAACGCCTAGCACTTAGTTCCAGCTGCCTGCAATTAGTGCAGGCTCGAATCCCACCAGGCTCAAGGTTGACTCAGCCTTCCATCCTCTCGGCGTAGGTAAATTGAGGACCCAAGATTGTTGGGGGCAATAAGCTGACTTTGTAAAAATGCCGCTTGGGGGGGCCAAAAAAGCCCTAGTAATAAGCAGGCATATACAATGGAATGAAGGCATTGGGTTGTGCTCCAAAAAATTGTAAGCTGCCCTGAGTCTCCGGAGAAGGGTGGGATATAAACATGAATTAAAAATAATAATAATGTATTAATTGTATATGTTCTAAACTCGGGATTTTAGATCCTAGTGGGGAAATAATATGACATTAAGGTTGTGATTATTATTATACAGAATGAATTGTTGACTACAAACATACCTTTCTTTTCTATTATTGTTAAAAGATACAACTATAACAGCAATATATCAAATATCAGTAATGTTTTAAATGTGTTTTTTACTTTTTATATAAAATTGAACATTAGTAACCCATTTTAAAATTATAGTTATTTATATAACTTAATTTTGCATTATCAAACACTGTGATCACATTAAAAAATAGAGTCAATGTTGCTGATTGTAATTTCCTGTGATATATTCACTGAATTATTTAAAAGTTTGAGAAAAGCAATACTAATCACAGAGATTTAAATGTTGAGCATTTTCTGATTATGTACTTCCATGAGGTTTAAGCTTCCATGAGGTTTAAGCTTATAAATCAATATTTTTAAAATAATTTCTTCAAATTATATCTCACATTTCTGCTAAAATGAATTCTAACAGAATTAAATAAAATATAAAATATTTACAATATAAGATCAGTGTTACCATTACTGGGCAATTAAACATCCATTAAAACAAAAATGTTTTGAAAGTCATATATGAGGTGAGAATGGGGCAAAAATAGCTTGCAAGAAGCATCTGAAATATTATCATTTCACATATGAATGTATAACAGATGAGCCCTTGACAGCAGAAGGATCTGAGAAAGGCACTTCCTGGTTGGAATGGCTCCTAATGGTAAGAAAAGTTCTCCAGGTAAATGGAAACAAAAGCATTTGGGCTTTAAAGTGTAAGATTGACAAGTTAAATTCCTCAAAATCCATACAAAGCTAACCCCACTATCTTCCAAGGTAGTTTAAAGACTGGCACTTGGAGCAGGTTCTAGACTGAAAGATATGTGAACTCATTGTAATGATTTGATTTTTTTTAAAAGGCTTGTATTCACTGCATTGTTTTTCTTTTACACTGCATTTTGAACTCTAAGACTAAGCCACCTTGAGTTGTGTAAAGTCTTATACATCAAATCAAATCAATCAAATAAATAAGTTTCTTAGTAATTAGCAATCGATGGAGATGTTTTAGAGCAAGCATCATGAAATGGCCATTTTATATCTCAGTTAGTAGTGTAATTTCTGCATTATGTACCATTTGCAACTTCCACACATAGTCCTTTTCAGAATGGATAGTTGTGTTTTATAAAATTTTTAACAGTCAAGACAGTATAAAGTGTGTGTTCATGTCTCTAAATTTGACCAACCATACTGACTACATCTGTCACCACGTTATAAAATGTGGGGCCGAATCATGTTAGGGGAGCGCACCCCCGCTGCATTCAAGCTGTGGCGCGCTCTGACCCCTTGACCTCTTCTCAATCCCTGGGGGTTTTGGGATCCAGGGCCCCTGGGCTCCAGCTGGTGTATTTTAATGCCAGGTCTGTGGTGAATAAGGCGCCCCTCCTCCGGGAGGTTATTGAGGAGGAGGAGGTCGCGGACCTGGCTTGTATCACTGAGACCTGGTTGGGGCCAGAGGGTGGTGTCCCTCTGGTTGATATTTGCCCCCCAGGTTTTCGGGTTATGCACTGGTCTTGACTAAAGGGAAGGGGTGGTGGGGTGGCTGTTGTTATCCAGGAGGCCCTGCTTCCAAGGGAGGTCCCTGCTCCTGAGATAGGCGGGTGTGAGTCCCTCCTTGTGAGGTTCGGACCTCATGGTCAGATGGGCATGCTGCTTACATACCTGTCCCCCAGCTGTGTATCAGCTGCCCTGCCTGGGCTGCTCGATGCCATCTCGGGGGTGGCAGTGGAGTTCCCAGAGCTTATAGTTCAGGGGACTTCAACCTGCCCTCCTTGGGTGCGGCGTCGGGGTTGGCCCAGGAATTCATGGCTTCCATGGAGTCTATGGGTCTGACTCAGTTAATAGCTGGCCCGACTCACGAGGGGGGCAATATGCTCGACCTGGTTTTTGTCTTGGAGCGGTGGCAAAGTGGCCTGGGGGATGGTGTTATTGTAACCCACCCTGTTCCATGGTCTAGATGGTTCCACCCCAGGCGCCTGATGGACCCTGAGGGGTTCCAGGCAGAACTGGGGTTTTTTCCTGCATCCCTTACCCACAGCCCTGTCGAGGTCCTTGTGGCTACCTGGCAACAGTCGGCTGCAGGGGCCCTGGACAGGGTTGTCCCCATACGTCCCCTTACTTGACACAGATCCCGGTTGGCCCCCTGGTATACCGAGGGGCTCTGGGACATGAAACGTCATAGAAGGGACTCGAGAGTAGGTGGAGGGTGACCTGCTCCATATCCAACCGAGCCCAGTTGAGAGCCTATATTAGGACTTACCTGGTAGCTGTGGGGGCGGCAAAGAGACTTTACTTCTCCCCCATCATAGCATCCACAGATAACTGCCCGGCCGCCCTGTTTGGGGTTGCCCACTCCCTCCTACATTTGGGGGAGGTGGTGGACCCTTTGCGGGGCAGAGCTGAGGAATTTGGTCTTTATCTGCAGGATAAAATTGCTTGGATCCAGGAAGGGTTGCGCTCGGACTTGCAGTGGTCTGGGAAGGGGGAGGTGAGTGGTTTGGCTAATGTCATCTGGACTGAGTTCAATCCTGTTTCTGAGGATGAAGTGGACAGGATCATGCGGCAGCTGAGTTCCACCACATGTTTATTGGACCCGTGCCCTTCCTGGTTGGTTTATGCCTCCAGGGAGGTCACGTGCGGCTGGCTCCGGGCAGTGGTCAACGCTTCATTAAGGGAGGGGCTGTTCCCTGCCGCCTTGAAAGAGGCGGTGTTGAGGCCCCTTCTGAAGAAGCCTGCCTTGGACCCAGCCGTGTTGAACAACTTTCGTCCGGTCTCCAAACTTCACTTCTTAGCGAAGGTTGTTGAGAGTGTGGTGGCCCAGCAATTGCCACTTTTCCTGGAGGAAGCAGACTACCTGGATCCGTACCAATCGGGCTTCCGACCTGGGTACAGCACGGAGACAGCTTTGGTCATGCTGATTGATGATCTCTCTAGGGCTTGGGACAGGGGTTTTTCCTCTGTCCTGGTCCTGTTAGATCTCTCAGCGGCTTTCTATACCATCAATCATGGTATCCTGTTGCGTCTTGGGGGGTTGGGAGTGGGAGGCACTGTTTTACAGTGGTTCTCTTCCTACCTCTCGGGACACTCACAAACAGTGTTGGCAGGGGGGCAGAGATTGACTCTGAGGTCTCTCACTTGTGGGGTACCTCAGGGGTCGGTTCTCTCACCTCTCTTGTTGAACATTTATATGAAGCTGCTGGGGGAGATCATCCATGGTTTCGGGGTGAGTTATCATCAGTATGCTGATGATACGCAGTTATACATCTCCACCCTGGACCACATCAGTGATGCTCTCTCCGTGATGTCCCGTTGTTTGGAAGCAGTGCGGATCTGGATGGACAGGAACATGCTCCGACTCAATCCAGCCAAGACAGAGTGGTTGTGCATACCGACATCCCGGTCCAGTTCTGAGGTTCCATCTTTGGTCATGGGAGGGAGGTGTTACCCCCCGTGGACAGGGCACAGAACCTGGGGGTCCTCCTGGACTCATGGCTCAAGTTGGAGGAGCAGGTGGGAGCTGTGGCCAGGGGGACCTTTGCCCAGGTCCAGCTGTTTTGCCAGCTGCGCCCATATCTGGACCGGGATGCCCTGCGCACGATTACTCAGGCCCTCATTGTCTCCCGACTGGACTACTGTAATGCTCTCTACTTAGGACTGCCCTTGCATACCACTCGGAGGCTTCAGCTGGTGCAGAATGCGGCCGCGCGGGTAGTGTTGGGAGCCCCCCGATAATCCGATATTACACCCCTCCTGCGCGACTTGCATTGGCTTCTGGTTGCCCTCCGGGTGAGATTCAAGGTTTTAGTGTTAACATTCAAAGTCCTACATGGCATGGGTCCAGGATATTTACGAGAACGACTCCTCCCAGTTTCAACACCAACCGCCCGGTACAGGCACATAGAGAGGGCCTCCTCAGGGTGCCATCCGCTACTCAATGTCGCTTGGTGGGGACTTGGGGGAGAGCCTACTCTGTGGCGGCCCCCACTTTATGGAATCTTCTTCCACTGGAGCTCCAGCTTGCTCCTGATCTCCGTACCTTCCGCCATGAGTTAAAAACCTGGCTGTTTTTACAATCTGGGCTATACTGACTCCTTGGGCTTTGTTGATTTTAATTTTGTGGGTTTTAATGTTAATTCGGCTTAATTTGTTTAATATCATTTTTTAGGTAATTTATTGTTGTATTTCTTTTAATTTGTGAGCCGCCCCGAGTCCTTTGGGAGAGGGGGCAGCATATAAGTCGAATTAATAAATAATAAATAATAAATAAATAAATAAAAAAGATGTTGAGACTCTAAAAAAAAGTGCAGAGAAGAGCACTAGGATGATTAGGGGACTGGAGGCTAAAACATATGATGAACAGTTGCAGGTACTCAGGCTGGCTAGTCTAGTGAAGAGGAGGACCAGGGGAGACATGATAGCAGTGTTCCAGTATTTGAGGTGCTGCCACAGAAAAGAGGGGGTCAAACTATTTTCCAAGGCCCCCGAAGGCCAGACAAGGAATAAGGGATGGAAGCTGATCAAGGAGAGTTTCAACCTAGAAGTAAGGAGACATTTTCTGACAGTGAGAACAATCAACCAATGGAACAGCTTGCCTTCAGAAGTTGTGGGAGATTCAACATTGGAGGTTTTCAAGAAAAGATTGGACTGTCATTTGTCAGAAAAGGTGTAGGTTTTCCTGCTTGGGTGGGGGTGAGGGTGGACTAGATGACTTACAAGGTCCCTTCCAATTCTCTTAATCTGTTAATTCTCCAAAGAGTGTCAAATATCTTGATTTGAAGTAGTTTATATGAAGATGTTTCAGCAGATAAAACTCACTAATCAAAGAAGGAAGATATGCTTTATAATATATATTTTAGTTATGAAAAATTAAACTTTATCTGACTATTGAAACTTCCTGAAGGAAGAACAGGGGAAGAATTTCATCAAATATAGTACTGAATCATGCATTACATTTCTCAAAATACATTTTAGCACTATGTAAAAGATATACATTAGTCATGACTAAACATTGATTTTTAAAATATTAATTTAATCCCAAATACTTACTTAACATAAGCCTGTCTACCCAAATCCAAAAGAAATCTATTTTTATTCAGTTTAATCAACTATTCTTTAATTCTTTGCTTCTGGAACAATTTCAATTGTTGAGAAAAAATGGTTTTGATAATGTAAAAATTCTCAAAGGTATCAATTCATATTTAAAACATGTTATACTCAGATAAGAGTCTAAAATTATGATTTAATGTCACTATTTTTGTATAAAAGACAATAGTAGTAATAGTAATAGAAACGTATCATTTGCAGACAAAATTGCTTTGTCCTGCTAACTAAAATGTATCTAGCCATAAATCTCACTGCTCAAGTGCAATCCAAGTGGAAATCAAATAAAAACATAGTAGGCAATTGTAGCAGCAGTAGTATGAGAATAAGAAATCTGGCACAAAAATAGGGTAGCTTTTCATGTTTAATGGTTCTGGCAATCAAGGAATATTGACTATTTCTTTGGGGAAAGGTACCACCAGTGGTAACTCAGGAGTGATAAATGAGTGTTAAACTGCATTTATGTAAGCTCTCTTTTTATTTTAGTTCATATCCTATGAAAAAAAATGTCTTGTTAGTAAGGATGCCATTGTCATTAAAAAGTAACATTAAAAAAATGACGATAGCTATGCTATTTTTTAATCTCTTACTGAACTGTACTTAAATGATTGGTAATGTATTGATCAGCAACAGTGTAGCAGGTCTTCTATTTTCTGGATATTGACTGTTGCTATTTTTCTTACTTTTTATTCCTTGCTACCCTAGTTGCAAGGCCTACTGGTTTTTGCATTGCATTTGATTAGTTCACACAGCAAAGCTGTGTAACAAAGTTTTGTTCTTTACATGGCTTGTCACAATCCTGATGCAGATTTGGCAGGACAGGAAATGATTTACCCAAACTCATCCAGTATTTTCACACTATACCATGCAAGCTTTCATTTCTGAGCCTCAACCATTTTATTTGTATTTATTTGTTCTGAGAAACTTTTTATCTCACAATGATTTATAACATTACTGAAGACAACCTACACATTTGTTTTGTAGATAAAATTGATAGATTTGAAAAGCTACTAAAAAATTTTATGACCAAAACTGAAACACAGTTTACTTCTGAACTTTCTAAGTAAAAAAATTAACTTTACTTGCTTTGTGTAATAAATTTTACTATTTATACATTTATTTGAGCTATTCTGCTATCACACTCTATTATAATGTATTATTTGTCTTGACATGTTTTGTTTGTTTGGCAATATGATTTTTGGGGAATTTTTGGGAACTTCTTCTATGGGGGCCTTATCTTTGCTTTAAATCTTCATTTAAAAAAGGAAATACATAGATGTAAGCTATATTTTTAGGGACGTGGTTGCTCAGTGGCTAAGACACTGAGCTTGTCAATCACAAAAGTCAGCAGTTTGGTGGTTCAAATACCTAGCCCCACGTAATAGAGTGAGCTCCTGTTACTTGTCCCAGCTTCTGCCAACCTAGCAGTTCGAAAGCATGTAAAAATGCAAGTAGAAAAATAGGGACCATTTTGGTGGGAATGTAACAGTGTTCCATGCACTGTTTAATCATGCTGGCCAGGTAACCATGGAGACGTCTTCGAACAGCGTTGGCTCTTCGGCTTTGTAACGGAGATGAGCACCTCCCCCTAGAGCCAGAAACAACTAGCACGTATGTGCAAGGGGAACCTTTACCTAAGCTATATTTTATGGTGATTAAACTAATTAGAATAATAAACAGTGAAAAGAAAGAAAGGAGAGGGAGATGTGTAATATTGTTAGTTTATATAATGTAGTTTAATAAACTATACAGTGTCTATGCCAGTTGTAATATTGCTCCTTTAGTAGTTCATAGACAGTAGAATAGAAGTTAATGCAACAACATGAACCATAACCAAAGTCAATATTACTACAATTGTTAAATCTTGTTAAAAAAATAAAGTCTCGTTTAAAAAGTAACTTTTGATTATTCTAAATGCATGACAAGAGTTTGCCAATTGAGCTTTCTTAGCTGATATTTCAAGCACAAGTAACATAAGGAAGAAGACCTTTGAGAACTGTAACCATTCCTAACATTTTAAAAAGCAAGGGCAATTCACTTCCTGTGCATCTAGAGTAGATAAGGGAGTAGTTTTGAGAATAAATTAATGCTCTGAAAATTAAAAGATGTGTTGTCATTTTTATGTCCTTGCATGTATGGATAGTACTCCAAAGATACAGAGGGGTGAGATATTCCAACCATGAATTTGAGCATAAGTATGTAGAAAAAAATCAACTGCATTTCCTTCCACTTTAAACTTGCATCCAGGGAAATAACAATGCATAATTTTGACCTTGAAATCTAAGACTAATATAAACTAAGTTTTGGTGTAGCACTTGGTTATATTTTACCCCATTATAAGCCTGACCCTAATTAACCCTCTTAGTAAAATGGAATTCATTGGCTCTTAAGGACAGTCTCCTTGAAAAACAATGTCGCGGTGCTATTCAAATGCTTAAGTAATGCTGCTTTATAAAGGGATTTGTGGTAACAGCTTTTGAATTTTAATAACTTCTTATGGTATGCTATACTTTTACTCTGTTCATGTAAAGTCAAAGACTAAACTACTATATGTCAATCATAATGTTTAATAAGAAAAAGGGGGGAACTACTTCAGGAAAATTGGGGAGTAAATCTGTTCATGGTGATTTTCATGTCATTAGCATATTTGGAAGAATTCATAGCCATGCTTCTGGATGCAGTCTGCTGAAAGATATCTATTCAGCCTACAATACTTACAAATACATTTTTTCCTAATGTGTTAAATGTAATGGAAAAATAGGGAAAAACTAGAATTTGTAGCAAATAATAAGATGGCTAAAAAAACTATCCTGGAAATTGATCTAGGATAAGGGATAAATCTACCTGGAAAATAGTTTGGAATAGGAATATGTAGCAATTTGGTTTTTAACCTATGTTTATTATCCAGAGTCAGTAGGAATGAAAGGCCTTGGTTTACAAGGCATTTGTGTGGATATTCTGACTTAAGGGGAAACTTATATTGCTAAAGGTGCTCCTTATGTACATAACTAAAAAAATAAATGTGCAATGTTTATGCCACTACAAATAATAAAAACTCAGCTTTTTGAATAATATTACTTCTGAAATAAAACTCTAGTTATAAAAATTGGCCTCTTGATGAATGGAACAATTTTATTAAGGAACTTTTGTTTTGGCCAGGGAAATAGAATTTAGGAATACTGATACCCTCTTTATGCCCCATCAGTACTACAAGAATGGAGGAAAGGAGAAAAAAAAGGAAGGAAGGGCAGGCTAGTCAGGATATGCCACATCAGGCCCATGTTTTGCAGGCTTCTTTCCTTCTACAAAGTATTAGTTGAAACAACGAGTTTTGACATTCAACTTTAAATGGTAAATGACTATTTAGAAGGGGATCAAATATAATATTTCTATATGAGATACATGGTACTTCATATGTTTACTGGAAATATGCTACTGCATTTATCTATTATTGCTTATTTCTTGTGTAAAGTACGTGGCTTTGGCCTTTAAACACACAGAATGATGACTCAAAAGACCATGAGCCATTTTGGCAAGGCATTTGTTTGTAGAATTAAACAATTGAAAAATACCAAATAATATCTTAATCTTTCTTAGCTGTGCTGCAATGTTGGTAAACAAGCTAGTCATACATACCTACTATATGATTGGCTGAATGTCACCTGGACAATTGTAATAATGGAGGGTTCCAACTCAAGCTTTTATAAACCTGTAAAGTCTCCCACTTAGAAAATTACATCATAACCAGCTCTACACTGTTATCACTTGTGTGTCTTAGAGAGCGCTATTCACTTTTATTCATGAGATGAGTTATAAACATAAACGTGCAATCAAAACAATGCTATAGTATTGGTCAAATCCAATATGACTTTTATAATGATATTAGAATAATTACATTTAAGATTAAGCTAACCTTCTTAAGAAACTTGCAATCATGCACTACTGTCAAGAATTTCCAGTGTGACGATATAATACGTAGCTTCTACAGAATACAGGTAATTGTTCAGATGGCTAGAGAATACAAAATGAGTAGATTTTTTAATTGGATATAAAATTTCTTACTAAATGTACTGTACCTGTGCTGTTATTTGTCTTTCAAATTAATACTATTATTAATAATATTTCTCTTTGTTTATATTCTCATCATGTTTCTATGAATACTTTCTTTAGGAATATTTTATTCAAAGTTTTACATATAGGATTGGTTTGTTAATATCAATTTTAATAGTATTTGTGGTTTTTTAATATTAAAATTCAATTCATAACAAAACATTACACTAATCAAAATGCTTGTGAAGCATCATGACTTTTGTGAGTATATTATACATTGGAATATTTTTTTAAAGTGTGAACAAGCTTATTTAAATAGGATAAATTATAATTTCTCCCCCAAAATAATAATACTTATTCTATCGTATAAACAAAAGGAATTTTCTTACAGGAGCTCCCCAGGAAAAAGCTGCATTAACTATTTTAATTAAAATAGAAAATATAGAATTGAGTCAATTCAACTTGTAGAGCTAGAAGAGAAATATAATTGAGAGCAACAGACTGTAACATGATTTACAGAAAGGCCCTTGACATGAAGGAATAGATGACAAGTTGTAAAATAAGCTCTGGGTCTGTCTTAAGGAACAGATTAAATAGCTTGAATGACTACTTATACAGTAGCTCAACATCTAAGGAATATGCCATTTGGATGAATATAGAATTAAAATTCTAGCATAAAATAATAAATAACAACTAAAATCTATGATAAAGTCCAGACTGTCAATTATACATTGTCTAACTGTACTAAAATTACAATCCATAAAATGAGTGGCTCATTGTCACTTTAATACTAAATGGGAAAGGAATAAGCAGTGCAAAGGGTTTGCCACATTTGTTATATAACATAACTATGGTGGGTTAGACATGTGTTTCCAACAAATCACTGTTCACCCTTAAGCAGCCACTGAAGATAACCAGAGTGTTTGTGTGTGTGTGTGTGTGTGCGCACACACACACACACACACACACACATGAAATTAATAATATGTGATAGATTTTTTATAAACATAACTTTTTTTATAAAACCCCTGAAAACACATAACTGATTAAATGTGAATAACCACTAGCTGATGGAATACTCTGTATTTTACTTCAGAGCCTGCAAATAATGAAAGTATACCAACCTGCATTATTTCATAAAAATATTATTTCACGCTATGGACAGAGAAGAGTTTTTAAGAGATGGTAACTCATATACATTTTACTATATATAAATTTTATTTGCAATTTGGAAAACCAACATTAAGGCATAAGGAAGAATAATTCTACTTAATTCAGTAGATATTATTGTTAATATTTATGAGGCTGCAATAATTTACACATTTATTTTGGAGTTAAATTCCACTGAAAATAATGATATTGCTTATCAGTGAACAAATATGTTTATGTATTGGGGATTTGTGTGTGTGTGTGTGTGTGTATGTATTTGTGTGTATAAGAGAAAGAGATCTTACATTTGCTATTAATGCTACATCAGATACAGTTAGATTATATTGCCCTCTTTTGAAATTTAATTCTGATTCACAATGTTTGTTTATTCATTTATTCAATTGCTATAGCCACTCAATAACCAAGTGACTTTTGGACAACTTTCTCTGTAGTTACATTAGTGGAATAGAACCAGAGGTGATATTCAGCAGGTTCTGACCAGTTCTGGAGACCCGGTAGCAGAAATTTTGAGTAGTTTGGAGAACCGGCCAATGTCATCTCTGACTGGAGATTTTACAGTATCCTTCCCCTGTCATGCCCACCAAGCCATGTCCACAGAACCAGTAGTAAAAAAATTTGAATCCCACAACTGAATAGAACCCTAATCTTGATACCATTTAATCTATCTATTGAAGTGGGTAGATTTTTTAAAAAATGGTTTGTAAATTAAATTCATTTTAATTTACTTACTTCATTTTCAATTATTATATTTATAATCATATTTTTAAAAATATTCTTAATTAATCAAAATTAATTTAATTTTTTGTCTAGAGTTTTAAGCCTTCAAATTTATATCTATCTGAAATTAGGAAGACACCATTTTCTTTATTCCTTGCAGAAGGAAATATTCCATTTTAAATTGTGTAATCTACATTCATAACTTTTAATCATAAATTAACTAGAAAGCCTCCTTTGATTTAATATTAACATACATTTATTCATGTTAATATTTGAAAAGTACCATCTTTCTGTCTCTGACTATTCTATACAAATTCTCATGAGTATATTCAGTGTGATACAAAAAGTTAACAGTTAATTGATCATAGCTAAATTTATAAGGTTTTAATATTTATAGACATTGCATTTGCTAAAGAAAATGTTAATGATTTCAAAGTGTAATTATGCTCCATTTTTCTCTTCCTTCATTTTGGTATTGTTTCTATAAAAAAGGAAAGTGGATTAATCAAACCCACTGCATGTAAATGACATCATTTCATGAAAATTTGACTTTATTCCTTCAGTCAAACATAATTTAATATTTAAAGCAAGGATTATAGATAGATTTACTGCTTAAGATTTGTATTGTTAGTGATGGAAAGGATAGCAGTTTCATTAACATATGTTTGCACTTTCTCAAAACAGTAATAGATGGTCAGTTACACAAACACACACACACACACACACACACACACACACATGGAAAGAGGGAGGGAAGGAGAGGGAAAGGAAAATATTCTGAACTTTTTAAGCGTGGCTTCCTCAGAAGCTGTGTTTATACTGTTACTAGGGAAAAATAAATCCAGCCAGCAAAGATAAATGTATATATCCAGGATACACATATCATGCTGGAATCATATTTAATTGAAAAAGGAACTTTTTGCAGTTAATTTTATTTCTAAATGTTGAACACCTACCTACTAAATATTGAACACTAACCTACTTTTTTATAATTTTTTTTATTTTTTGTTTTAAATTAAACACTAACCTACTAACCTAAAATTATTTTAGCCACAAATAGTATACCTTGTACACTAACTAAAATAACACTACAGGCTTCAAACAGATCAATAAGTGGATGTTGTATGACAGAGAAAATTATTTCTCCTGTGACTTATGGACAGGATTCAATTTACTCTTGTCTTCACAGAAAATAACATGAAAATTAGCATAAAACTTGGCCACATTTGCAAATTTGAAGGTTGAGAGCTTTGTGCACATTCCAGGTGATTTTGAAATCTACTTAGCTTTTTAGAGACGAATGAGATTTTAAGGAACATTACTTCTCTTTTGCTTCCCCACATCCCTAGTTTATTACAGAAACTTCTTTTTTCAATTCAGTTAGACAATACAGTTGGTGAGTTAATTGAGAATTTTAGATAACTTCAGTGCTGGACTCTGCTTTAGGCAGAACTGAGGTACTGTCTCAAGATGGTGAATTCTCTGGGAGATGATTGTACAGAGTAATGGCAAAGTTCTATGGATCACAACAATGCCATATGTTCTTCTCTGTGCTTTGAAAACCCTAAACTCCACTAAAGGATGCTATTCTGTTCTCAATATAATGCAATCAGTATCTGGAATAGACTCATTTTGCTTGTATTAAAAAAACTGGTGCTGGGAAGGACAAGACAGACTCAAAGATAAGTAGATAGAACATTTCTTCCGTACAATAGAAATAAATAATAAAAATGGATTGAGAAATTGACTTGAATTCAGATATTTATATCAGAGAAGATTTTTGATATTGTACTTTTTTCATTTATTGTTGAATATATCTTTTTAGTTCTGTAACATGTGGGCCTTTTAGCAATGTTTGGAAATAAGAAGGCTTTTTAATACTATAGAATACCCAATTGTATCTATTTGTAACTGAAATTCTTTTTAAATTTAGTTGTTCTATTTTGCAGTTTGGGATTTTCCCAGAACAATAATCTGAAAAGTAAAATCTTACAATATCTGCTTTTCCTCCCTGTTTAAATAATCTATTTTATACACAGATTTAACTAGTTTATATATATGATCTATATTATTGTAATCGTTAGTTGCGCATCTGATAAGAAACAAAAATAACTTCTTATATTAAATGCTGAAACAACCACTAATGAATATTTTAGAAACAGTTTTGGTCATATTAACGTGGTATGTAGAGATCACAGCCTATGATACCTGCATTTATAATACTGAACCTTGCTTTTTTAAATGTCACACTTTTCTCTAGTTGAGCAAAATACTTGTGATCTGTAACACTAAAAATATGTATGCTTTTTGAAATTCCAATACTATATTTAAAGAATAGTTTTTCTTGAAAAAAATCACACTAAATAAGAGCTGAGCTAGAAAAACAAAAATGTCTATTTTTGCTGTAAGTTTCAGCTTTTGTTTGTATGTACACACATGCATAATATATCAATTGCCATTTGAGCAGGCTGGAATCAGATGATGATGACATTGAAAACAAACAAAATAAACAAATATTAGATGACTCCTTAGAACAGTATTGCTAAAGCAGATTGCTATAGGTTAAGAGTAATTTGTTATCTTTCCCATTCACTATTTGCTCTTGTAATGGAATTAGTGGATTTAAATGGAGAAACTGGGATCAAATTTCCTTCCCAGCATGATGCATGATCTGATTTACCTGTTCTTCATTACCTAATTTTTACTACAAAAAACAATATGAATGAAACTCAACTGAAAAATTTAACATTCTGACTTTGGACAAAAGACAGGGTCTAGACAAGATTTATCCCTAATTCTGATTTTTGCCTGACTGATGTGAAAGTGCTGTTGGAGTCATCGTTGTCACTAAAGAGCTCAAAGCACCTTTCATGATCTTGCAACAATTCTTCATGTTCTGAAACTATGCTTATGGATGCCATTAGAAGTAGTCTGAATGGGGAAAGACCATTATATGTTCAATATTGCATTGGCTTCTAGACATTTTAAGTCCAATTCTAAATGCTGGACATAATGTTTTAAATCTTAAACAATTTTGCTATGCAACTTAACAAAATAGTTCCTTCCATATTTATTGATAGCTTAACATCTTCCTCAACACATAAATTTGACCAAGATAAATCAATGCAAGGGAAATGCAGTATATCCTGCAAACAGTACAACTATATTATGGTGCAACACAGAGCACTTCTACAATATTTTTTTCTCTACATTTTAGGAACTGTTTATATTCATAAAACATTCTGTTGCTTCTGTGGTGATTTTGGTTTTATTATGCTACACAACTCTTTCTTCTTTTATTACTCATTTTTATTTGTATTGCTTTATTAGCTATTTTTTAAAGTAGAGTGTTTAGATGTTATAAAACAAGACTTACTAATCTAAACTTTTTAGAAATCTGGTTTGTCTTTATTTTGGGTTGAAAGATAATCACATTTTATTCTATTTACACTTGGAATAATAATGAAAGAATCACATATTATTCCATGTATACACAGAATAATATATAAAATAATATATATATTCTCTATCAAATGTATATATTTCAGGAAAAGGAAAGCAAACACATCATTTAATGACTTCTGTTTCTTTTCCTGTATTATCTTTGGTTTGAATGCTATTTATTTCATGTCTACTAATTAATAATCAGTAAAATTTATTTCCCTTACTTTTTCTTAATCTTTTTTGGTAAAAAAAAAACTTAACTGAAAGCATTATTTCTTGCTGTACTTTAGTGGTGGCAAAATACATAAAATCAGTGAGATAATATGTAGTCAGGAGACATGTGTCATTTTTAGTAATATAAATGGAATAATCATCTACATTATTTGTTAATGTTTAAATAACAAAACAATTAAACAGACCCAGAGACAGAATATCACTTGTTATGACACACAAAAAAGAACCATGAGGTTTCACATCCCACTGCGCTCATAGTTTCACAACTTGCCACCATCAATTATTGCCACATGACTGACCTTCATTAGTCTAAGCTAAATTAATTTGAAATCTCACCCCATTTTTAATCAACATGTGACTGCAGCAGTATAGCACTATTATTGGTGATATCAATAGCACAGCAAGATACTGAACTATGTAGGTCAGGGCTTAGTTGTAAAATGTTCCTAGCCTGTAGAAATACTAAAGATGTGCATAAGATTAAATGCAATTGTTTGGTTATATACAACCAACTGTGATAGTGTAACTATAAACAGAACAGCTTTTTCAAAATCTGCTTTACTAAGTTAGAATGATTGAGATTGTAGATTGACACAGCTGGAGAAGATGATGAAACAGTCTGATGTAAGCACATCTTTATGTAGGTATATTTTTTTAAAGAAGGTCATGCTGTCCATTTCTATTTAATGAAAACTATTTTAAGAGGTTTGTGCACCTGTTGGGGCTCTTGGGGTTTGTCAGAATATTTTATTTATATTATTAAATGCATAGAGCCATACAAGGAGTATTAATAATTAAAAAAGCAAACAAATGTGAAGTACCAAGAAATAGGAATACTGAGCAATCAGTTCTTCATTTCATTTGCAATATTAGCAAATCCAAAGTTAGTTCAAATATGTATTTTATTTATCAAATTTTAAAACTTTAAAATATTGTTCATTGGATCTGGATTGGGTAAATGTAGCACATTTATTCTATATTATAATGCCCCCCATATCTAGAGTTGATGGTAGGAAAAGAAAAGGTTCTAGACAACAGCCTACCACACTCTTCAGAACTGAAGTTATTATCATAATGGCAGCAAAATGATGACTTTCAGTGAATGATAATGTGCAAAGTATTGCTTTATTCAGGTTGTGCCTTCTTCCTACAGTATTCCTTCATACCTTGCAGGAAAATAGCAATAGCACTTAAATTTCATAGTGCTTTACAGGTCTCTCTAAGCAGTTTATAAGCATATTTTCCCCCAACAATCTGTGTTATGTATGTAGGTTTGAATGTTATTGGTTTATTTTGAACTGTTCTTGTAAAATGTCAAATGGGATTGGTTTAAATAGTGCGGGAAAAACCCTGCACTCTGACAACTACGGCTGCTGGCTATAAGAAGCAGCCATAGCCCAGCCAAGTCGGGTCCATTCGAGCTGTAGTCACTTAAGAAACTCTTCACTGAAGCTCTTCGCGTCTGACTCTTCATGCAAACATAACACTGGCGACGAAGGTGGGATTTCCCTGAAGAAGAGACAATGCGGAAGACAAGCAGAAGAGCGAGATGGCTGCACTGAACACCCCCCCAGCCCTGTTCGATCCGGTGGGTGATATGGAAAAAACAACCTCGCCGATATCCCCAAGAGGCGAAAGAGGGTGGTATTTCTCACGCACTGCGGTCCGGCAGTCTTCAAGATGGCGAAGGCATTGGCGGGAGCTGCAGACTTGAAGGTAATGGAATGGCCTGATTTGGAAAAGCTTTTAAGAGCCCATTACGCCCCACAAGTATCGTGCCTCATTAAGAGACACGAGTTTTCCGTCGGGATCAAGGGGAAAGCAAAAATGTTAATGACTTCGTGGCAAGTTTAAGGGACATTGGGGGTGCTTGTGAGTTTACCAACTTAGAAGAGGCCGTGCATGATCGGTTTGTTCTAGGCCTTAAAGATAAGGTCTTACAGAGCAAATTACTAATGAAACCTAAGATCACGTTTAAGGAGGCCATAGAGGAAGCTGTTTCAGCGGAAGCCACCAAGTCCTCAGCAGCGCCATGAAAAGATTAACAAGGCCTCAAGCCATTCTGATGTGGAAAAATCCACAACAACCCATTGCGAGCAAATAGACTCTGATTCAGACTGTAGTGAGTTGGAGGAAGGAATTTTTAGACTCAGAATGGAGAAGAAAAGGAAGGACCTTGGAAAAAAGAGGCAAGAATTTTATTGCAGAGGCTGTGGGGGGGGCACTGAATGCAAGTTTTTAGACACCATCTGCCTGCGTTGTGAGAAAAGGGGTCACCTAGCAAGTCTGCAAATCATCCAGAACTCCACCTAGTAGGAAGAAATTCCCTGAGAAGGAATTCAAGCCCAACAATTTCATTGAGAAGAAGGGGAGCAACTCAGAAACAAATGGAAAGAATGAAACTCATCAAACAATCACCATTGGTCATTCTTCACCCTTGAGAAGCAGAAAAGTACATGTGAAGGTATTCATTGAAGGAAGGCCTTGCCAAATGGAAGTGGACTTGGGCTCTTATTTATCTATGGTGTCATGGGACACTATTCACAGGCTATTTCCCAACATTCAGAAAAAGCATTTCCAGAAGCAAGCACTGACTCTTAAAGACTACCAAGGGAACAAGATTCCAGTAGTTGGAACAAGAGAATTCAACGTGAAGTTTAAAGGCCACACCAAACTTTTGCCCCTGACCATCGTGGACAAGGATCGCCCAAGCTTGCTGGGACTTGAGTGGTTCAAGCCACTAGGCATCGAGGTGACTGGCATCAATCACGTGAGCAACTCTGAATGGGAGGAGGCCTTGAAGTCTGAGTTTCCAGAGGTCTTCAGCAAAGGATTGGGCAAGTATATGGGGACCCCTATCACTTTCAACCTAGATCCCAAGGTGCCCCCAATTCGTTTCAAGCCCAGAAGGGTTCCATTTGCTTTAAAGGAAAAAATTGATGCAAAATTAGACAAATTAATAGCTCAAGGGGTCTTAGAGCCCACTGACCACTCCAGATAGGAAACACCCATAGTCACACCAGTCAAGGCTGATGGGTCAGTAAGAATTTGTGGAGACTATAAGGGGACACTGAACCATGCTGCAGCAGAGCATATCCAGTTCCAGTAGTGCATCATCTGTTACATTCACTTGGCAGGGGTACAGTCTTTGCCAAATTGGATTTCGCCCAGGCATATCAACAACTAACAGTTGATGATGCCACTGCAGAGGCCCAAACCATTGTGACTCATAGAGGTGCCTTCAAATGTAAAAGGGTACAATTTGGAGTAAGCGTGGCACCAGGCATCTTTCAAAGCCTTATGGAAAGAATGCTCCAAGGACTGCCAGGGTAGTGCCTTACTTTGATGATGTGTTAATCTCTGCTGAAAATGACACTCAGCTACAAGAAAGACTCAGAGAAGTCCTTACCAGATTCAAGAAAGCGGGGTTAAAAGTCAAGGAAGAAAAATGCACTCTTAAGACTGACAGGGTTGAGTTCCTGGGCTACATGATTGACAAGCATGGCATCCACCCTACAGATGCCAAGGTTCAAGCAATCAAAGAAGCCCCTAGACCTAAATGCAAAACAGATTTGCAAGCCTTCTTTGGACTTATTAACTTTTATCACATGTTCCTGCCTCAAAAGGCAACCATTGCTGAACCATTGCACAGATTACTTGATAAGAAGTCTGTTTGGGTCTGGGGCAGGAAGGAACAATCAGCATTTAACAGTATTAAAAGACTAATCACGTCTGATGCTGTACAGATACAGTTCTCTGAGAATTTGCCTGTTGTCCTGACTTGTGATGCATCCCCTTTGGAGTGGGTTTTTTTTGAGCCACAGGCTTCCCAGTGGGAGAGAAGCCCTATTGCATTTTACTCTCACTTTGACCAAAGCAGAGAGGAATTACAGCCAATTGGACAAGGAGGCATTGGCAGTTGCTGCAGCTGTTAAGAAATTTCATGAATATCTGTATGGCAGAACATTTACCATTGTTACAGATCACAAACCTTTGTTAGGCATTGTGGCAGGAGACAAGCCTACACCTACTATCCTGTCACCAAGAATGCTGAGGTGGACTGAATTTCTTGCAGCTTATTCATACAAACTTATCCACAAGCCTGGCAAGGACATTGGACATGCTGATGCACTTAGTCGTTGCCCACTTCCTTGCCACAAGGAGGACTTTGAACCTGAAACATACACCTTTTTCCTAGAAACTGTTGCCAAGCTTCCAGTTCATGCTGCTGAAATTGCCAGAGGGACTGCCAAAGACACTGTGTTGGCTCCTGTTGTAGGCTGGATTAAGAAAGGTTGGCCTCTTCAAGATCTATCCTCACCTTGCCCAACCTTTTAAGTCCAGGCAAACTGAATTATCTGTATTAAGAGGATGTATTTTGTGGGGTAACAGGGTGGTTATTCCTGCAAAACTGCAAAGAGAGGTTTTGGAAATGTTACATGAGGGTCATCCTGGTATTGTAAGGATGAAGGGATTGGCCAGGAGTTATGTATGGTGGCCAGGTATTGACAAAATGGTTGAAAACTGGGTTGCATCTTGTCCCAACTGTCAGGTAGTCAGGCCTGCCCACCTCACCACACAGGAATGGGAATGTCCTAGGGGCCCGTGGTCTAGGATTCACATTGATTTCGCAGGCCCTACCAGAGGGCACACTTTTCTTATTATAGTAGATGCATATTCCAAATGGCTAGAGGTACTTCCCATGGCATCCACCACAACTGATGCTGTCATCAAGCAGCTCAGAAAACTTTTTGTAACCCATGGGTTACCTGATGTTCTTGTCTCTGACAATGGCCCTCAATTTACATCCAACCTTTTTGAATCCTATTTAGCACAACAGGGTATCAGACATGCCCTTACTGCCCCTGGGCACCCTTTGGCTAATGGCAAGGCTGAACGCATGGTACGCTTTACCAAAGAGAAGCTTCAGCAGCTGGGTCCTGGGGACATCACTGAGAAGCTTGAAAAACTTCTTAGTGTTCAGCACATCACTCCTAGCCCATCAAATAACTTATCCCCAGCAGAGTTGTTGATGGGTAGGAAACTTAGGTCTTCCCTTGACCGCCTTCATCCCACTTACGCACCCAACGCACCACTGGATTCCACTTCCAAAGTTTGCACATTCAGTGTGGGTGATTCTGTTTATGCTAAGAACCTCATAGGTGAACCTTTGTGGATTCCTGCTGAGACAACTCAGATCACGGGCCCTTGTTCTTACAGGGTGCAAACGGAGGATGGACTCCTCTGGAGCAGGCACATATATCAACTTAGATCCAGGTTCTCTCAGGAACATCGCCCTTGTCTCTCTCTAGTTCCCTCACCTGATGTCAGTTCTAGGGGGGAAGGGGAGAAACAGGAGGAAAATCAGCAAGCAAGAATCAACCCCATGTGTAACGAGCCATTATGACAGGAACCATCCCAAACCCTGTCACAATGCCAAAATCCATCCTTAGAAGTGGAAGATTGCACATCACTACCTGACTTGGGTGCTGACATTGGGCTGGAGATGGGTTGGGAGGAGAGACCAGATTCTAACAGTCAAATAGGGTCTTCTTTCACAGGGAGTCCCAATGGGGAAATGTCAGCAGACACATTTCCTCTCTCACTGGGTGAGAATGTAAAAACTTCTGAACCACGAATGTCTCAACGTACATGCAAGAGCCCCACCTATTTAAAAGAATACATTAGATAGGTTGGGGTTTGGTATGGACTGAACCTAGTGGAGAGGGGTGTTATGTATGTAGGTTTGAATGTTATTGGTTTATTTTGAACTGTTCTTGTAAAATGTCAAATGGGATTGGTTTAAATAGTGCGGGAAAAACCCTGCACTCTGGTTGGCTGGCAACTAGGGCTGCTGGCTATAAGAAGCAGCCGTAGCCCAGCCAAGTCAGGTCCATTCGAGCTGTAGTCACTTAATAAACTCTTCACTGAAGCTCTTCAAGTCTGACTCTTCATGCAAACATAACAATCTTGGTGCTAATTTTACCAACCTCAGAAGGATGGAAGGCTGGGTCAATCTTAAGCCTGTGAGGATTAGAATTAGAATTAGAATTAGAATTGGCCTACGATACTCAATAATGGCAGAAAGACTTGAGAGATATTTGAACAATTTTATACATGCTGATCGAAATGGATTTCTGCCAAAGAGGCAAATCAAAGACAATATGAGAATAATTTTGAATACTTTGGAATATTAGGAAATACATCCTGAGAAGCAAATGGCCTTGGTATTTTTAGATGCACAAAAAGCTTTTGATAATGTAAATTGGCAGTTTATGATATTACAAATGGAACAAATGGGTTTTGGTGAAAAATTTACTAAAGCTATAGAGGCAATATACTATAAGCAATCTGCCAAAGTAATGATAAATGGAGACTTAACAAATAATATTAATATTAAAAAAGGAACTAGGCAAGGATGCCCGCTGTTGCCTCTGTTTGTTTTGACTTTGGAAGTTTTAAATAGAAATATTAGAGATGATAGTGAAATAAAGGGAATGAAAATAAAAGAAGAGGAATAGAAGTTACAAGTGTTTGCAGATGATCTGGTTTTTATATTAGAGGAATCATTAAAAACAGCCCCTAAATTGATAGAAAAGATTTAAAATAATGGACAGCCAATGTAGGCTGGCGGTCCCCCGGTGACAAGCCTATTCTGTCGCGGCCCCTGACCTCTGGAACCAACTGCCCTTGGGACTCCGCCTGGCCCCTGACCTCCGCACCTTCTGCCACGACTTGAAGACCTGGTTGTTTGACCAATCTGGGCTGTGTCCCCTCCCTGGGGGGGAAGGGTTTTTTTAAATATCTTAATTATTGTTATTTTATTCTTGTAATTTTTGGGCTTGCACGGTTTAATCTTTTTAAATTATTTATTGTTGTGGTTTTAGTTGTGAGCCACCCCAAGTCTTCGGAGATGGGGCGGCATACAAGTCCAAAAAATATATAAATAAATAAGTAAATAAATAAATAAATAAGGTGGCAGGTTTGAAAATAAATAAAGACAAAAGTAAGATTTTGGTCAAGAATATGGTGGAAAAACAAAGGAAAGAATTAAAAGAGAGATTGAATATCCAGATCACAAATAAAGTTAAATATTTAGGAATACAATTAACAGCAAGATGTGGAGCACTTAAATAAGATAACTATTATAAACTCAAACAACAGATTGCTCAGACTTGAAAAAATAGGAAAATCTACAATTATCTCTAATAGGGAGAATATCTACAATTAAGTTAAATATATTACCAAGGATTTTATATTTGTTTCAGACAATTCCAATTAAACTAGGGAAAGAATATTTTGAGGATTTAAATAAAATAATACTGAAGTATATATGGCAGGGAAAGAAGGCAAGAATCAAATTAAAATTGTTACAAGATGCCAGAATAAGAGGAGGCTTTGATTTACCCAATTGGGAATTATATTACCAGGCGGTCACACTGATGTGGGTGAAAGAATGGATAGTCTTAAGCAATACTAGATTGTTAACATTAGAAGGTCATGACCTATTACTGGGATGGCACAGTTTTTTATGGTATAAGGACAGTAAAACACATCGGTATTTTAGGAGACACTATATTTGTGATGCTTTTATTATTAATATGGGAGAAAATAAGGAAACAACATTACATGAAAATACCAGTCTGGTTGTCCACTGTAGAGGCATTTGCATATCCAATTGTTTATAAAATGGAACATACAGTAAGATATGGTGAAATATTAAATGAAGAGGGTGAACTCAAATCTAAGAAATAGAGATGAATTGGTATTCATATATGCAAATACATTCTAGATATGATAAAGATCATAAGACAGAATTATTTTATAATGAACTTACTGAATTGAGATGGAATTTTGACAGGTATTGATGAGAAGGTGATTAAAAATTATATGGATATTTACTTGGAGTAAAATTAGAAGAAGAACTATGATTGCTTGGGGGGGAAATTGGGGTATGGGATAGATTTAGAAAGATGGCAGAAGTTATGGTCTCAAAACTATAAAATAACAATATCAACAGCATATAAAGAGAATTTGTATAAGATGTTTTACAGGTGGCATCTACCCATGGCAAGAATAGCAAGGATGTTTAAGAACAAATCAGAGAAATATTGGAAGTGTCATCAGATACCTGGATCATACTATCACATGTGGTGGACGTGTGTGGAAGCCAAGAGATACTGAACTAAAATTCATAGATGGCTGGAAAAAAAATGACAAAACAGCATATAGACTTGAAACCAGAAATATTTTTATTGGGTTTCTTACTGAATGATACAGTAGAGAATTGATATATCTGATTATAAATGTTTTAATAGCAGCTAGAGTTGTATTTGCCAAAAATTGGAAAAGTGAAAAAAATTCGGATAGAAGAGTAGGTGATTAAGAAAATAATGGAATGTGCAGAAATGAGTAAATTGACATTAGCAATTAAAGAGCAAGAAGATAAAGAATATTATTGTACCAATAACAACTCCCCAAAACAGAAAAAAACAAATTACCCATAACAATAAGGAAGCTTCAATCCAAAAAGAAATCACTTTGGTGGAAAAACAAATCTGGTCATGTTACCAACTTCAAAAGCCGATACAAAAATTTATGCCACCAGATAAACACTGAATACACCAATTATCACATTAAACAAGATGAAAACCTTCTATACACCAATTCCACCTGCACTTTCTACAATTTTGTAAACAACACTAAAAGACTCAAGGGCCATCTCACCCCTGAAAGGACCTAATGGTAAAGACTGCAACGATGACACCATTAACACATTCTTGGCTCAGTATTTGTAAACAGCAATGGATCATGCCCAGCATTTCCTAGTTGAACCACAGACAACTACAATGATCTAATACATATCAATTTTACAGAAGACAATGTTGAAAAAGCACTACGCAATCTAAAACCATCTCTATCTATTGGACCGGATGGAATATGTGCCTACTTCTTAAAAAAGCTATCCGCTGCCATAGCCGAACCTCTAAGCATAATCTTTGAAAAATCTTTCAGGACCAGCTCCTTGCCAAACCTATGGTCACTAGCCACGATCATTCCAATCTTCAAAAAGGGAGACCCCAGCTTAGTTGAAAATTACAGACCAATCTCTTTATGCTGCGTCACCTGTAAAGTCATGGAATCAATTATTAACCAATCCATTATCCTCCACTTAGAGACAAACAACCTACTCTCTAATAAACAATTTGGTTTCAGAAAAAAACTATCCTCTAATCTGCAACTCTTACACTGCAAAAACATATGGACGACACAACTCGATCAGGGCAATGCAATAGACGCAATCTACATAGACTTCTGTAAAGCCTTTGATTCAGTAGTACACAACAAACTACTCCTAAAACTAAAATCTTATGGTATCTCTGGACACCTGCATAACTGGATAGAAGCATTCCTGCCAAACAGACAACAAATGGTCAAAATTGGGAGCGTCCTATCAAACTCTATACCTGTCAACAGTGGTGTCCCCCAAGGCAGTGTTCAACACCACTAACAATACTGCTACCCTTCAAAATGACCTCGACTATGTATCAGAATGGTCAAACAAATGGCAACTTCAAATCTCAACAAATAAATGCTCTGTCTTACATATTGGCAAAAAAATCAGAAAATAAAGTACAAACTGAATAGTCAAGACCTTGTTGATGATCCAAACTCTGTCAAGGACCTTGGAGTTCTCATCTCTAATGATCTAAGTGCTAGAGCCCACAAAACATTTGCTAGACCAATACTTGAATGCAGCTCATCAGTCTGGAACCTGCATTATGTATCTGATATTAATACAGTTGAGAAAGTCCAGAAATATTTCACAAGAAGAGTTCTACACTCCTCTATTTGTTGCAGAATACCTTATGCCACCAGGCTTGAAATTCTAGACCTAGACAACTTAGAACTATGCCACCTTCGGTCTGATCTAAGTAGGGTACATAAAATTATATATTGCAATGTCCTACCTGTCAATGAATACTTCAGCTTCAACCATAACAATACAAGAGCACACAATAGATACAAACTCAAGGCAAACTGCACCAAACTTGATTGCAGGAAACATGACTTCAGCAACAGAGTAATCAATGTCTGGAATACTCTACCTGACTCAGTGGTTTCTTTCCCAAACCTCAAAAACTTTAACCTTAGACTGTCTACTATTGACCTCATCCCTTTCCTAAGAGGTCTGTAGGGGGTGTGCATAAGCGCATCAATGTGCCTACTGTCCCTGTCCTAGTGTTTCTTTTTTTCTTATATGTATCCATTTCATGTATTCATAACTATGTTTATACTTATACCTGTTACCTTATAATGTCTTGATAAAATAAATAAATAAATAAAAAATTGGGATTTATTATATCAATGGCTAGATAAGAAAATAGGGAAATAAAATATACTATAATATAAATACAATATAATAGTAAAGATAAGACAATGTAATGATAAGTTATAACTAATTACAATGAAATGAACGATATTATGAACTAAGTTTTGTAAAAGTTGAGATTTGCTCAAAAAGGATGACATGAATTTATAATAAAAGTCTAAAAAGGGGTTAACAATAATACAATATAATATGCATAGTTGATTTATATAATATGAATTTTAATTAAAATTTAGAAGAGAAAGACTGTTGATATTGTGCACAAAAGATATGTACCAACTGACAAACTATACAATGGAAAGATGGTTTTATTTGATGTTTTATGTTTGTATTTGTTAATGTTTGTTCCAATTAATTGAAAAAAACAAAACAAAAAACAAAAAGGGAAAGAACACACCAAAAAGAGAAAAAAATAAAAATAAAATTCTTCAGGTTCTTCTATACCTTAATCCAGTTAATCAAAATATAATGGACTAAACAATGCCATAAACAATCTCCAAAATAGAGAAAGAAAGGAAACACAAGCAAAAATAATATTTCCTAATTAGAAGGAACTAAAAAGAAACACAGACACTTTAAAAAGAAAAAAGGAAATGCACATTCTAATTTGACTTGAGCATTTTGTGCTTAACACTCTAAAATGTAAGCTTTCTTTCCCACTTAACAATATTAATACAATCTAGTGTATCAAGAACAAAACACCGACTGACTGTAAACAACTGCTGATCCTTTTCCCATTATAACCAATCAGTCAGTATTTGATAACATCACAATATTAACATAAAGGAGAGGGCATACTTCTGAAGTAACTATTTTGAGATCTGATCTATCACAGGTAATTGCTCCAAAACAAGATGTGGGCAGTCAGCAAAATGAGCAGCTACAGCCTAATATGAGCTAAAAAAAATCTGAAATATTTATGAACTTGTTTGCTACTTCTTTTATTATGTGTGCTTAGATTTTCCTATAAATATCAATATTGGATGGTACCTTTCAATTCACAGTGTCAGAAACTATGTGCTAAAATGTCAACATGATTCTAGGTAGATATAACAGTTTAAAATAAATAGAACTATAATAGCATTTTTGAGGCTTAACTGTAATGAAATAAGTGCCTTGTGATTGAGAGGCCTGATTTGGACATGTAGTAATTCCCTTTCAATGTTTGGTGCTAGATGTTGTATAATTTTAAGAAGCATCTTGCTGATGTGAGGGATCAGAGCAATTGTGTGATAATTGGTACAATCTTTGGAGCCACCCTTGTTTGGCAGTGAAATGAACACTGAGCATTTCCAATCCTGTGGCATATGTATTGGCTTCCCAAATTTTCTGGCACCAATATCTAATGATTGAGGGTGGTGCAGGTCTCAGTAATTCTGCCACAATAATGTCAACTCCTGAAATCTTGTTGTTTAGCAGTTGGTTAATTGCCCATATGATTTCTTACTCAATGATGCTCGGTTCTATTTCTACTTCTCTTTCTTTGTCAATCTGATTTTGGGCCTTTTTTCTACCTGTGTACAGCTCTTCTGTGTATTCTCACCATCTGTTCTTGATGCCTTGTTGGTCGGACAGTTCTTTTCCTTGCTTGTTTTTAATGATTCCTTTATGAGCAATAAAAGTTGCTAAGATCTTTTTTACTTGCATAAATGCATTCCTGGTGTGACCCTTCATGCAGTCTGCTTCAAGCTATTTACCTCACTCATCTCAGTAAACTTTGTTATCCTTCCTTATTGCTCTTTGAAAAGCTGCATTCAGTCTTCTTACTTCTCATTTGTCTGCTGCCTTGGCTGTTTTTATTTGCTCGGCTATTTTGGTTATTTTATCTGAGAGTCACTTGCACTTTTTTCTTTGGTTTCTTGTGTGATATGTGTTCTTCTGCAATTCCAGTAATGGTTGATTGAATTTCCTGCCACAGTTCATCAAGTGTCTTCTCAGCAGTATTCAGTAGTTAAAATCTATTTTTCACCTGTATTATATTTGTAGTAGAAATTTTGGCAACATCAATGTTCTTTGTAGGCACTAACTTTTGATAGTGAATAATTTAACTTTAATCATTGCCACCAACAATTCATGATCTGAACTGCAATCAGCACTTGGATATGTCTTAACAGGAAGGACTGAACTGGTCAATCAATGTCTACATAGGACATAGTCAATCTGATTACGGTAAAGACTATTTGGTGAGGTCCAAGTGTAAAAGTAGCACTTATGTTGTTTGAATCACGTATTCATGGTAGTTCAATAGATTCTAAATCTTTTTTCTTTGCAAAATTGTATCAAATGATCACCTGCATTGTTCCTTTCATTTAGTCCAAAATGACTATTCTGCCTGTTACCAGTTGTTTGCCAACTGTTGCATTAAAATCACCCAGAATGCAAACAACATGTTTGAGGATACTTGTTTCTTTGTTTCTTGGACTATGGCATAAAAGCCCACTTTTCAAGCTCTGTTGCAGCAGTTGTTGGGGCATAGACTTAGATAACTGTGATATTGAGAAGCTTGGCATGAATTCTGATGGTCATAATTCAGTCACTGACAGTTGAAAAGCTTTCCACTGTTCTCGTAAGTTTCTTGTTTATAATAAACACCATTCTATTTGTTTTCCTGGTGTCATGTCCGGAATAATTGGCAGTGAAGTCCTCGGACTAGAAAAGTCATTGTCCAACCAGTGTAGCTCACTGACACTAAAGATTTCAATTTCCAACCTGATCTTTCATGTTTGACAGTATCTAATTTACCCTAACTCACTGTTCTGACATTCCATGTGACTATCTGAAGTATCTCTGTATAATGCAGACCTTTGTTTCTACCACTGGTTGCCTCACTTGGATTCTTTTTGTCTCATAATTGGGTATGCTAATCAGACATATTTGAGACCTTTTCCACTGAATTTTCTGGGTGAGTTTTTTTGTGGAGTAGGTCACCAATTCTTTCTCCAACCCTGTAACTCACTTTTTGACAGCTGCCCAGAGACAGCAACTGCCTTATTAACCTAGGCAATGACCTAGCTGCTATGGGATTATTTTTCTATGGTTTCATCATTATTAATGGATTTGTGGATGCTCTTAGTCTGGCTCCTCAGTTGAAATCTGTCTTCCTTTTGGTATAATTTCTGGTAGTATACCTCCAGTATAGCTCTCAATCTCAACAGAATACACAAGCCCTTCCCCGCAAGACAAGGGGACATTCACATGGTGGAGCTCTAATACCTTAGAAGTAGTTAATGAGGAATTTCCTAAAGTGATTAGAAAGTGAGCTTTGCAACTTTAAAGTCTATGTCAGGTTGCAAGTACAGTGGCTAATCCTATCATTTCTCAGAACTCAAAGGAGTGAAAATATATATTGTTTTTCAGTCTTCTTATGAGGATAAGCCATCTTGGTCATTTTTGGCAATCTTGCATCCTCTACGGGTTCCTTGGTCTTTGTCTTGGCTCTATTTTCTTGAAGATATTCTTCAGTTCACCATATCTCCTTCAGATATCCCAAAATTAAATATTTGTTATTAAGTGTCTTTTTAAATACTGTAAATTCAACAATAAATAGTGTGTTCAGGGGATTTTTTTGTCTGAAGGTTGCACAGTTTTACTATATATATAGCAATGAAATCATGGTCCTTTGTCACGTTTGAATTTTATTTCAACAGAGAGATTAACATTAGCAAATTCCAGTATATAAGGCTGATAATGTAGTTCCATTGTCATGAAAGACTAAGGCCTCGGATTCAGGTTTGAAATCTGAAGAAGCTGCTCCAGCTAAACATGTGGATGTCAGTCTCAAGTCACACAAGCCAAGAATCAAACACTGACCAAACACAGATGCTACCTGAACAGCTGAAGCAGTCAGAGAATGTTAATATCAGGTCTCTGAACTCCTACACCCAGTGAATAGACTGAAGAACAAAGCAATATTATAGCATGAGACTTCTTGTCAAGCAAACAAATAGATTTCTTAATTAGTTCTATCTAGCTGCAGTCTGATTTTAGAAGCAGCTTTGGCTCATTTTTCCTTTGCTAAAAACAATGTCTGATCTCTGACTCTTGCATGACATTGCTATGAACCATGTTTGTGTAATCTGTCTGACTTCTTTTGCATACCCTTATTAAAAATAAATTCCTCAGGTAAGTTTCTGTTTGGCTTATTTTATTTGTTTGCTGTTTAATTTAGCCTTGAAGTAAAATTGATAATCTCCCAATGTCAAATATTTTTTTTATTTTATATTCATCAACTCTTTTTGCATCATATAGCTATTTTTTGCATTAGTATTATAATTATTATTAAAGTAAATCACAAAAAAGCTTAATATTTAAAATACTTATATTATTCTCTATACAACTCATAATTAATTTCTGGTAAGATTGCATAAAGTCAAAATTGTTTAACTTTTAATGACAGAAACAACTGTTAGAAACTAAAAATAAAACTGATCCAAATATACATTTTAAATTCTTTTTCTTTTTACTATGAATGCAGGCCATATAATAGAAATTCATAATGGATTTAAAGATCAGCAGGGATTAGTTTAGAGGCAACTATCGAACAATTTCTCCTCATTCACTCATGATCTACTTGTGTAAAATCTATCTGCCAACCTACCTGTGTAGATCTGGTCACTGTAATTGTTGAATTAAAATTCCATCTGGCCTTCTGTTTATGAGCACTTATGTCCTAAACTCATTACCAAAATTCATTCAGCTGTAACAAAGCTCCATTTCAACATCAGATTTAATGAAGAAGCCAAGCCAAATCAAAATGATGGAAATTGATTGAGGCTTTTCCTGTGAGCTTCATTCTCAGAGGGTCTGTAGTTTCTTCTGATTACAAGAAGTAATGTGATACCGTATCATTCACAGTATGACTTATACTGTTTGTATTAATATTTTTATATCAGATGAACTGTTACAACAGTGGAAATCTAAAACCAATCGTTTGATATAAAAGATACACTCCCTGAAGATGTGTGGGTGTGTAAACAAAAAAGTATTCAAAGTTAAGAATCCTAGATTTGTAACACCTATTTAAAATTCTAAACAATATACTAATACAGTTTTTATTCTTAAGTATTTTTGCATCAGAGGTGGTATTCAGCAGGTTCTGACCAGTTCTGGAGAACCGGTAGCGGAAATTTTGAATAGTTCAGAGAACTGGGAAATACCACCTCTGACTGGAGATTTTACAGTATCCTTCCCCTGCCACGCCCACCAAGCCAAGCCCACAGAATCGGTAGTAAAATAAAATGAATCCCACCACTGTTTTGCATGCCTAATTATATATAGGTAATACATTTCATAGATCTATAGCAACTATAACAGATTAAAGAAAATAAATTAAGTGCTGATTATAGCAAATGCACTTGGTTTTATTCCAAACAATTTAAAATATGTACAGCTTTGCAAGAAAATTACCTGTATTTATCTACTGACATATCAAGTTTCTTCCAATCATGACAATATTTTGAATCTCTTGAAAATGCTACAATAATGGTTTGGATACCCTGTTAATTGGAACAATAATGATAGGAAAAAGCATGTTCATGAAAATAATTTAGTACTCTGCTAGCAGTTCAGAACAAGAACCAATAATATACAACTAAATTTGTTACTTACTAAAATTCAATGGAACATCCTGTTGGATAACCTAACCAATGTTTTATTTAGGTTAGATGGATGGATGGATGGATGGATGAAGGAAGGAAGGATGGAAGGAAGGACTTTGACTATATTTTTATAAAAGATACTGAGAATATATATAATCCTTATAACACTAGAAATATGTATGTCATGTTTTAAAAACTAAGAAGAAAAAGTTGTAATTCTTCCAGGAAGATTTCTTTATTGTTCTTCACCCATAGACAGAAACTTGCCAAACTAAAGTATGCTAAAACCCACATAAGGCATATGCTCTGGAAATGTCTTTACCCGCTTTCATACAAACTATCTGAACTGTATGGTTTCTTGTTTTTCTGAAAATCACTCCATTCCTTTTGGGAATCTGGACTACATTCCATGACAATGCATAATACAATTCATTAGCTAAATCTAAATCCAGAATAAGATGATGTGATTTTATAGATGTGATTAAATAAATAAATATTCTTATTGGAAGAAAGATTTTAGAGGTTTTATAGATCACTAATTTCACAGCCAATCAGACGAAATTTCAGGGTTGTTTTTTAAATAAGGTTTTTGTAATCCCCATTAACATTATATATGTGTTAGTAACCTAAGTTCTAATCATGATGCCTCAATATTAATTCATTAGAAGTAGGTACATTATAAAATATCAATACCTGATGTAACTCAAATATTAACTGTTTGGCTTATATATATTTCTATAATAAGCTGTGGTGGTGCAGTGGTTAGATAACAAATAATCTGTGTTGGAAGGGACCTTGTAGGTCATCTAGTCCAACCCCCTGCCCAAGCAGGAGACCCTACACCATTTCTGACAAATGGCAGTCCAATCTCTTCTTGAAAGTCTCAAGTGATGATGCTCCCACAACTTCCGAGGGCAAGCTGTTCCATTGGTTGATTGTTCTCACTGTCAGAAAGTTTTTCCTTATTTCCAGGTTAAATCTCTCCTTGTTCAGTTTCCCTCCATTATTCCTTGTTTGGCATACAGGTGCTTTAGAAAATAACTTGACCCCTTCCTCTCTGTGGCAGCCCCTCAAATATTGGAAGACTGCTATCATGTCTCCCTCCTCCTCGTTTCACTAGACTAGCAAAGCTCAGTTCCTGTAACCGTTCTTCATATGTTTTAGTCTCCAGTTATGTTTTAGTCTCCAGTCCCCTAATCATCCTTCTCTGTACTTTTTCTAGAGTTTCAACATCTTTTTTATAGTGTGGTGACCAAAACTGGATGCAGTATTGCAGTGTGGTCTTACTAAGGCTTTATAGGGTGGTATTAGTATCTCACTTGATCTTGATTGTATCCCTCTGTTAATGCAACTTAGGATTTCATTAGCTTTTTTGGTTGCTGCTGCATACTGCTGGCTCATATTTAGCTGGTTGTCCACTAAGATTCCAAGATCCTTCTCACAGTTACTGCTGTTAAGTCTGCTAGAGTGCAGTACTGCAGGCTACTTCTGCTGACTGCTGTCTGAGTGCAATTTGGCAGTACAAATCTCACCAGGCTCATGGTTGACTCAGCCTTCCATACTTTTGAGGTTGGTAAAATGAGGACCCAAATTGTTGGGGGCAATATGCTGACTCTGTAAACTGCTTAGAGAGGGCTGTAAAGCACTGTGAAGTAGTATATAAGTCTAAGTGGTATTGCTATCATTCTATTTGCAAATTTGGTCACAGGAAAAAGCCTCTTTTTATTCTATGTTCTTATCTCATTTACCCCCATTTTATTTATTTAACATATGGTGTTCGTATGTTGAGAGCTATGGAGTCTACAATGTTATTAGAGTAGTTTGGCTGCCTAAGATTGCTAATTCATTAAATTTATGTTCATACATTATCCAGGATGCACTGCAAGGGGTGAACTAGCTCAACACACAAAATAACTAGCAATATTCTGTTGGGAGTGTCAGAATCATCTGGGTTTTTTCTCCACCAATTTTGCCTCCTATTCAGGGAAATCCAGTGCTGGTTGGTTTCTTGCTGACACATGAAGTGTCATTACTTTCCCACCAGAATGTTACTTATTTATCTACTTGCATTTTACAGCTCACTTCATCATGGGCTACTAGGGCTCAAACTGGTGGAATACAGAGAGCTGACCTTTAAAGGTTGGCAAATCAAGCATCTTTAAGCCACTGAGGAACTAAACCTCCCCATTTCAGGGAAAACTGCACTGCACGGTTCCCAAAACATTATTGTCCAAACATTAACTCAATCATTTATTTTATTCTACTTTGCAGTATTTGTAATAATATTGTGACTGAGGGGGAAAAAACTCACTTTCCTTGTTCCTTTATTTTTCTGTTTCCCTTTCTTTGTAAATAGTTAAAGTCTTCATTGAAAGAACCACGGTACTCCTGAAAGCCAGAAAGGAAAAGAAAAATAATAAGGTTCTAGAACTTTCTCTCCAGAAAACCAACATTCAGAGAAATAGGAGTTAGTATTTCCATTCTTTTTTAATAAAAAAAACTCTTATATTATGCACATTTATTCTGTTTACTTAATTATGAAATATTTAATTTAATAAAGATCCATAATCCTTTTTTTGGCATTCCATATAATAGTTCTAACATTTTAAGATGCAGCACACTGTATATATGCATTTTACTTATACAGTAGCCTTATTCCATCTGGCATTTTTAAAGACAACAGGACTAAGAATTCTATACTACAGAACATGCTCCTTTCCAGTTTGTCGAGTGATCCTGACACCTCTGGAGAACACTAGATTAGAGGAAGTCAATCTATAATATTGTAATAGCAATGTGATAAGAAATTCATCTCAAAGAATTAACTTGCAAATCCTGAGCAAAGTTGGAAATATTCCTGGGTGCTTGAACACCTTTCAGATATATGTTATACATTTTATGTTGATTTATAAATTGAATGTTGAAGTATACATATGCTTTGGTCTATAACCTAATTTGGTAATTCAGAAAATAGGCACCAATAAGCAATCAAGAACATATTTGGGATTATATCAAATTCAGAAGCTTCATGATTTTTAAACACTATTAGGACTAAGCGAATCAAAGGAAAAAGATGTTTTGCACAGCACTTTAGCAGAAGTGAGATACCTTCTTCAGAAGTCTGTACCTAGCTACCTCATTGTTGATAATCTCGGTTAAACTATCATCTGTGAATGCAGATGGGAGAAGACAGAGAGAGAAATTACAGATGAGAGACAACTGAGCAGTCATCAGGGTAAAATGTAACATACCAAAGAACTGATTGTGAAGGGCTTGATTGCTTGATTGACAGCAGAAGAGCTGAGAAGGGAAGCAGAGTCCAGGAACCTCTTTGCTGAAACAGACATGTGGACAGCCTAGAGCCAACTATCAATTTGTAAAGAACATTTTTCCCATTCCCAACACAGGCTGAAAGAGTCCATAAAGTCATACAATTTAAAACAGCAATTGAGAACAGAATCTGAAACAAAAGAGTTCAACTAACTTCTGGTACCTAAAGCTCAGGTCAAAAAGAGGAAATGAATTGTTTATAAGAACATGGTAACTGATATCCACATAGGCACAAGGATTAGTATAGATATACATTACACAAAAGTTTAGTGTTAAGATTTAAGTTATAGTTTAATAAAAACAAAATAAGTAGGCTTTTTTTTGAATTATCAGTGAGTTAACAAGTTGAGGATATAGAACCAAACCCTTTTTTTCTTGTGGTTCCTAAACAACTTGTGATTATAGCTGCCAAAATTTGATTGCATAATTCCTGGAATTTCAAAGTAGGACACATATAAATATATAGCCTAAAGGAATAAAAATAGGAATAGTATAATTTATAAGGCAAACAACCATCCCTATGTCTCCATCACAAAATCCTAGTTCCATCTACTTTGCATCATGTTCTATCCTCTGCTGCCCTTGATCATCCATGAAATATTAAATGTATATAAACATCAAAAGGTATAAATTTAAAGAAAAGATTTGAAGATGGAATTAACCAAAATTCTTAGAATTTTTTGTTTGTTTTTTAAGGAAAAAAATAAAATTTAATTTGTTTGTTTCTTTGATTGTTTATTATTTTTATATGACACCAATCTCACAGTCACATGGCTCTGGACACCTGATAACATAATAAAATAGTATTATAAGAGTAAAATAGTATATATAACATTAAATTAGGAATTATCTAAGATGACAGATGTAAGCAATAGATGGAGGTGGAATCATCTATTTATTCCAATAACCCCCTCCAGAATGCTAGTCCTCCACCTAGGCTCAGGCTGACCCCAGAGACTTTCAGAAAGCTAAGAGGTGGGGACAGATTTCACTTTGAAAGGGATGTTACAAAAGGGAAAGAGGCATGGCAGTAAAGAATTCTCCTGGACTCTGTCTGTGGAGTTTCTTGGCAAAGGAAGCCCACTACATGCCTCCTCTGCAGGCACAAGTGGGCTGGACTAATCCCATTAAAATGGAAGAATTCTTCATTTAAACTGCAATTGAAAATGAAATTAGTACAAGTAATACATGGCTTATAGAACATATGATATTCAATACATTAATTATTTATCATTTGCAACTAATACTTTTCCCCAGGGATGGGCTTCAAAAATTGTAGCAAGGGATTCTCTGCCCGGTTGCTGGGTGGGTGTGCCCATGGTGGGCATGGCCTACTCAGCCTCCTGCACCATGGTGGGGGGCGTTTTTACACTCCCCATGCTCTGGAGGCTTTCCTCGAGCCTCCGGCAAGGCAAAAATGGCCTCCCGGGCTCTAGAGGTTCTCTGGAAGCTGAAAACGGGCTCATTTCCAGCTTTCCCAAACTTCCAGGGGCCCATTTTTTCACCCTCCCCAAGCCTCTGTGCGCGCCCTGCACTTACCTGCATCCAAAACTGGCTGCCTGAGGATTTCTGGGAGGGCAGGGGTGGGTGGGGCCAGGCAAGAGTGGGATTTGGGGGTTCTACGAACTGCACAGAATCTTAGCTTGGGGCTCTCCCAAACCCTGAAAACCCTCAGCAACCCACCCCTGCTTTTGCCCTGAAAGATTGTGATCCAAACTTAGCTATTTTTAACTTGATTCATTTTTTAAACATTTTATAAGACAAAAATTATGAGGGCTATTGTATTAAGTGGGTGCGAGTCTTCATAAATTTTTAACATTCACACCTAGGCCATAAGCACAAAGAAGTGCTTCATGCAACATTTGGTGGCACTTCTTTTACAGAAGAATATATAAAATATTGTCAATGTTTGGTAGGGGATAGCGGGAAAAAAAACTTTCCAGAAATGCAGACTCCACTCTTGCAGAAGTAATTATATATCTCCAGTGATTTAACAGAAGTTGAACTGGTGTGCATGAAGTTCCAACTCAGTCTTGTAGTGAAAAAGAAAAGAGAGATAAATGGACAATGGACAAGATACTTAACTTATTAGCCAGCCCTGGATTGCCCACATGAAAGTCAGTTCACCTGGCACAGATATTCTATTGAAAAAGCTGTTTTTGCTTCCAGCAGGCAACTCATTGGTGACATTTATCTTCTGCTTTTTTTTCTCCAACAACCACCATTCCATTTTTCTTTTTTAATTAGGAGGAAAACATGTGAAAGGATTCACTGACCCCTTAGAAATAAAATAACTGAAGAGTCTTTTCATGTGCTTGATTTTATCGGTTGTTTAGTACAAAGACTAGAGTCTTAGAAAGCATTCTGCTAGTTATTCTGCAGTACACAAAGAACACACACAAAAAATCTGTACATTTAAAAGGAGTCTGTAGACACACACAGATACACACAATACTGCACGTTCATAATACCCAAGATAATATGCACAGTACGCTTTTCATTTGTTATAAAAAGCTGATAGTACAAAGTAATGTTTCAGATACAAATTCCTGAAAGAAAGTGCTTGTACTTTAAGAATTTTCAAGTAAGAATAAGTATCAAAGAAAATTTATAATATCATCCCTTTATCTTATTAAAAACGTTACACTTTACCAACCTCCAAATGCTAATACTGTATGGAATTGCTTACAGTATAATAGCAAACTGACATTAAAGTAGCTTCTTTTAATCTAAGGGGGAGGAGCAGATGGAACAACATAATCCTATACATGTAGCAAAATGAGAAATATGTTCCATTAAATACAATTAAGATTAACTTCCAAGTAAGTGGATATAAATTGACAGCATGCAAATATTTCATCTCTGTCTTAGAGAGAGACAGAAGATCAAATGATGTCTGCTTAAAACCAACAAATAGCAATATTTTACATATACTAATATGGGTGTGCACATGTGTGTATAATTAGAGAAAATTGTGTATCTTAAGAAAAGATGCATACAAAACTAAATGTAATTTTACTACATCTTTAAATTGCATAATATAAAATTTTAATGTATAAGATTAAGGGCTGTATGTATGAATAGTTTGCCCAGTATAAGCATAAAGTTATGAGTATTTATCTGTCAAGGGTAGTAATATCACAACATGGTCTTTTACTACACCATGTCCATAAAGTCTGTCTGGAAGGCAACTTCTTTTTTGCTATGTAGCAACAAAATTGTTTTACCAGCTCAAGTGGTACTGTCAGTTTTTTTCCTGCTCTTCATCTCATTTTGGCCTGGTATGGAATGATGAAAAACTGTTTTTTCTATTAGTCAATTTCACACAATTTTAGTGGTGAAAGAATGAAAAGAGACCTGGTGACAAGGTTTTGTTTTGCTTTCTCTGTTTCTCATTATAGAACAGGGGTCTTCAAACTTGACAGCTTTAAGACTTGTAGACTTCAACTCCTAAACTTCCTCCTCCAGTCATGTTAGCTCAGGAATTCTGGGAGTTGAAGTTCACAGGTCTTAAAGCTGCCAAGTTTGAAGACCCTTGTTATAGAACAAGCAATAAAATTGTGGTCCCCTTGTCCCCACCTCCTCTTCCTCTTTTCCAGACTGAGATGGGTGGTTCAAACAAATCAAGGGGAAGGATAGATCCTGTTATAAATGTGGAAAGGTAGGACATTTAGTTAAAGGTATTGAAGTCACCTATGCAAACAAAAGAATATCGGACAGGAACAGAAAATAAATGTGACCTTCAAGAAATGTGTGTTGGGGAGATAACCTGAGAAAATGAAATTGAAGTTGTGGTCTGCATTTGGGAAAAGCAGCTGCAGCCCAACAGAAGTGGAGTTTCCCCACCTCCATTTTCCCAAACTAATCTCATGCTTTTTATCGCAAAGGACACTAAATGTTTCCAGCGCCATTGACTTGGGAAGAAATGAGCCCATTCATTCATTCATTCATTCATTCATTCATTCATTCATTCCCCCCTCTCACAGTTTACTCACAAGCATCCATGATGACTAATTGAGCCATACCCAAGACTTCCTGATACATATGTGGAAGAATATTTTAGTGCTCTACCAACATCTGTAGGCAGCATCATACACCCAAGTCCTTTGCCCACAAAAAAAAAATGAGTGTGCATGATAAAAGGGGGAATAAGAAGACAATAAGGAGACAAAAAACCTGACATCTGGGAAGTTACAGCTATTACAGGCAAGCAAGCCAACTGCCAGTTCCATATGCAACAGTAACCAGTCCATTGTGATGTGATGTCTGCCTGGAGTTTGCCTGGAGCTCCAGAAAAGGAGCAACTATGCATAGACAGTACCTTATCCCAACAAATGCAAGAATTTTTGATGAGAGATAAAGGTTTTATTCTGTTGAACAAACTTTTATTTGTTTAACAATTTCTCTGTGAAGGTAGACTATAAATCTGATATGTAGTTTAATTAAATAAATAAAGAATATCAAAAACTTATTTATGTGGTTACATCAATTTAACAGTCCTAGGAGGATGGAGTTAACTCTTGGCAACAGCCTATTATAAAGAAGGCATGAACTGCAATAAATCAGTTTCCTCAATGTTTAATAAAACAGTTTATTTATTTATTTATTTATTTATTTATTTATTTATTTATTTATTTATTTATTTATTTGACTTGTATGCCGCCCCCTCTCGAAAAAGGACTCGGGGCAGCTCACAATTAAAACTGACACAATAAATTAATTATCTAAAATAGAATTTAACTAACCAAGCCAAATTAAACTAAAAACCCATTTATAATTAAGTATAAAAATGAACACCCCGAGGAGTCAGCATAGTGCAGCCTGTTCAAACAACCAGGTTTTCAAGTCATGGCGGAAAGTGCAGAGGTCAGGGGCCAGGTGGAGCCCCAGAGGTAGTTGGTTCCACAGAGCATGAGCTGCCACAGAGTAGGCCCTCCCCACATTACTGCCAAATGACACTGGGTCGCAGACGGCAAGCTGAGGAGCCCCTGCCTGTGAGCTCGTACAGGGAGGTTGGTATTCGATGCCAGCAGTAGACGTTCCTGTAGATAGCCCGGACCCATGTCTCATAGGACTTTGAATGTCAATACCAAAACCTTGAATCTCATCCAGAGGGCAACCGGTAGCCAATGTCAGTTAATGTCTATATGTCCAGTCCTTGGAAAACAAAGAAACCTCACAGCCCTTGTCTTTCTGCTTTATTTTTATTTTCAAATTCACAAAGCAACAGCAAAATACTCAGTGCTTTTTTAAAAAATGGAATAGTGCAAACCAAACCTGCCTGTGTATTTTATGCTCATTTTTTAAAATTGTGTTTAAACATTTCTCATTTTGTGTCTAGGTGACAGGGAGAAAATGTAATTTCTTTGTCTTCTTTACCAGTCCAGGAATCAGGAGAATCCACCAGTCAGTGGCTTTGTTAAACAAAGTCTGCATCATGACCAAAGAAAGGATGTCTTAATTCATTCCCAACCAGTTTCCATATGGAAGACAACAGCCATACATTCTGATGTGGATATTTTTTTGTCACAAAGAACCATATATCAGACTTTCTGACACGTATATGGAAGAATTTGTAATGATTACTCAAGGAGAGTAGATAGTGATTTCACAGCTAGTCAGGGTCAACATAATGTAGTGTTTACAACTAACTTGTGCTCATAATTTCCTAGCTTGAATGACCTTTGTAAGAATATTTTCAAAGATTCACAATGTTATTAAAATGTTTATTAGGGTTGTCAATTAGCATAGGAAAGGCAGAGTATGGACAATTAAAAAGATAAAAGATACATCAAGGTCTAACAAAAAAAAACAACCCTTGAACTATGTGTATTAATTGAGCAGGTCTTGGATGAAGAAACCTTGATTATTTCATATCTTAGCTGGTTGGACAGCTGCAATATGCTCTACTCAAGCTGCCTTTAAAGATCATAAGAGATGTGTAATTGTTCCAGAATACAGAATGGGTATTTATGGGTCACTATAGTTTGTCCATGCAACACCACCTCTCCACAAGCTGAATTGTGAACTTCTTTGTGTTATGCATAGTTTTCACTTAAAAAACTGTACATAGCAGAAGCCTTAGTTATTTGTGGAACAGCTGTCTATTTCTGCCCATATCATCAGCTCTCATAGATTAGACATATTTCAGGGCCCTTGCTGAAGCAGTGTCATCTGATGGGTGATAGGAGAATGCCTTTTCTATGCTAGTCCCGCTTTGAGGTTTTTTTTTTTTTAATTACATTTATATGCCGCCCTTCTCTGGAGACTCAGGGCAGCTTACAATTTTTGGGATGCAACCCAGTGTGCTCAGCAATAGCCTTCATTCCATTGTATATGCCTGCTTATTACTAAGCGGCATTTTTACAAAGTCAGCTTATTGCCCCCAACAATCTTGGGTCCTCAGTTTACCTACCCCGAGAGGATGGAAGGCTGAGTCAACCTTGAGCCTGGTGGGATTCGAGCCTACAGCAGTTGTAGGCAGCTGGAACTTAAGTGCAGGCAATTAACAGCCTGAGCCACCAAGGCTCTCAAGGTTCAAATAACCCTGACCTACACTTGCAGATGGTTAAAAGTCTGGGTTTATTTTCTCTAGAAATAGGCCCAGGATAATAAGCAAGACAAGTGTGTATTGGTTAATTATGACTGCATGTTTTCTGATATATATATTTTTTCTTTTTCTTTTGATTTTCTCTAGTTTCTTAACCTATAATAATTCTCTTCGTTTGGTGTTTATTTTCTATATCCCATTCATAGCCACAATTACACAAATTGTATAACTATAGAAATTCTATAAATAAATAAATAAATAAATAAATAAATAAATAAATAAATAAGACTTGTTTTAACTATCTAAGGATTGAACATTACACAAAAGAACAACTGAGATCTCTTTTACAATTTTACGATTCAGGCATCCTGGAATTTGGAGATGGAATGAAAAATGTTACCCAATGTATTTTCTTCATAGAGACTACAAGATATGACCAAGCAAGAGAAACTTTAAAAGGTAAACACACGTAAAGATCAAGTTAAATTGTCTGTCAGTGTAAAAGCCAGGGTCTGATTATATAATCGCCAGGTGACATGATGCCATAAAATGTTCACACCTTTGAACCATTGCACATTTTAACATTTTCCATAAGTAGTTCTCGAGGATCCATGCCTGAACACTCTAGTCATACCTTTCACTACCTGTAGTAGTAGAAAACCTCCTCAAAGTTTTGTCCACATTGCCTCTTTCATATGGGCATCTGAAGCACCATGGTTCATTGATTAATTGCCATCAGGTCATTATTGATTCTTGGCAACCACATAGGTAGGGTTCCTTGGTAGTGGTCTATCCCTAATCATTTCTTCCAATAATGTACCCCTCATCACCCAATAAATTCATCCATTTTAGTTGTCTTTTAGTTGTCCTTCTCTTTCCTTCCACCTTGAACAGTATTAGAGCCTTTTCTTAAGAGATGAGCCTTTGCATAATCCATCCAAAGTAGGATAATTTGAGCCTAATCATTTGCTGGACTGGGTTGATTTGTTCAGTCATCCCTTTGTTTGTTGTTTGTTTTTTTGGCAGTACCCACTATTCGCAGGAGTCTTCTCTAACTAGTATCATGATAGCCCCAGTAATGAAAAGATTTCTAGGTGCTACAAACAAGTTTTATGCAAATTATCTACTTGCAAACAAATATTCAAAATTCACTGTCAGAAGCAAAAATGTTTAGCCACTTTCCAGGAAAAGAACATTGCAAAACAGAGCGGAGTTGAGACAATGAAAAATGTATTTTTACACTTCATAAAAATTCATGAAACTCACACCTTTCCTTTGTATCTATAAGAATAAATCTAATGAATCTTTGACACTATTCTGAAACAATAATAATGTTTATTATTAATTGATTTTTTTTGTCCTTTTCTCTAATCTCTTCCCCATAGATCCCAGATGGAAATCTTAAAATGTCAATCAGCATTTAGTTTGGGGAAAATGGTGTAAGATAATAATTCTTAAATGTGTTAACATTTCACAATATTCCTTTGGCAAGCTATGAACTATAAAATTACATACAAAACTAAATTATGATAACCAATACTAGAACTTTTTTCGTCCTTTGCTGAAAGACTTTTGAAGCTTTTTGTTTTAAATAGCAACAGCAACAAAGCCTGATATTGATCATGTATCCATCTACCTAGTCAACTGCTAAGTCTTTCCCAGAATATTGTCATTTATCTTAAATTCACAACAAACCAAACTGCCATAATTCATTGTTTTCATCTGATAATTTCCTGGAACATCTGGCTGCTTCTCTATGAAATAGTTGTTCCAACACAAAATTTGGACCAGCATATTTAAATTAATTTTAACAAGAGGCTATTTTTTTTAAAAAAAAGATCCAATAGCTTATTTATTGTACTGATGCCAAATTGTAATGCATTGGCATGCTGTCTCTGCTCTATTTGCTGACACTCAGCAATACTATGACAATTTGGTGAAGCGCTTAAGCATTTCCCCCTTACTGAGTGGCTCAGCATGCTGCTTTATGAATCGGAAGCCAAAGGTCATTGGTTTCAATCCTATTTCTTTGTATCATTTTAATGGTAATGATGCTGTTAAAACTGTGGCATGGAATAAGATTGTGCTTAATGCTATTATTTTGCTGATCTTTGTGCAACAAGTGTCATTGTTGATGAGATATTATTTCCTTAATTAAAGCACATCCATGATTTTGAACTTACTATTCCTCCCCCTTTAGTATCTGTCACACAGGCAGCTAAATTCATGCTCAAGGACTTTTTCTCCCAAGTTAATATAAGGCAATTTAGTGATATTGAGAAACAAGTGGAATTCAAATATAGTAACTTCTTGCCTTATTGAACATTAAACCTACATATCTAACAAGCTGGCGAAGGATGTTTTACTGTGTTTTAAAACTGCACAAATAGCCTGGTATTTAGATCTTCTTTGCCTACTTGTTTAAGGAAATTCATAAAAATAAAATAAAACAAATGCTGATATATATATGTAGGTCTTGGTGTAATCGGGTCTTGTCCCGTGTAAGATTGAGAATACCTTGGCAACGTTTCGACGAAATCTCATCTGTCATCTTCAGGCTGGTGTCTTCAGCTTCGTTCTTCTGGGAGAAGTGCGTGATCGTGGCTGTTTTTCCCTTTTAAACTCCATGGTCTGGTTTCTGGATGGTGGTTGCCTTTCATCTGTGGCGTGGGCTTGGGTTTGAGTCTGGTGAAGGAGATTGGTGGTGGCATTAACACATGATGCCACCACCAATCTCCTTCACCAGACTCAAACCCAAGCCCACGCCACAGATGAAAGGCAACCACCATCCAGAAACCAGACCATGGCTGCAACACCAGCTGCTACACCCCCCTCCAACCCCCAAACTAAGCAAACTGACACACGCTATAAACACATAGCCAGACCTCAAACTCGGAGCCAAACCAAGGCCCAGAATGCCACATTACAGCCTTCCACCCAGGATACTACATCACAGAACTCAGGAGATCACAACACAAAACATCAGGAGGTTGCAGCACAGACAACGACCCAGGAGATTACAGCACCACACCCAGGACATCACAACAATAGAACTCAGAAGGTCATCACACAGCCCATTACCCAGGTCGTTACAACACAAAAGGCTGAGAGACACACAGCCAGCACCTCAGCCACACAGGGTCTCAGGAAAAAGCCATCCAATCTGCATACATCAACTCCACAAACCAATCAAGAAGTAACAACACAGCCAACTCTAGAGTTTAAAAGGGGAAAACAGCCACAATCACACACTTCTCCCAGGAGAACGAAGCTGAAGACACCAGCCTGAAGATGACGGATGAGATTTCGTCGAAACGTTGCCAAGGTATTCTCAATCTTACACGGGACAAGACCCGAATACACCAAGACCTATATATATATATATATATATATATATATATATATATATATATATATATATATATATATTTCTTCATTCTTAAATTTCACAGGTTCTTATTTACATGAACTCTACGTAGATGACAGTATCATTTTTGAATCATGTTGCTGATCTCTGAAAAATAAAATCTATTACTGAAGATTTGGATTTGTAATTTTTTAAAAAAATCATACCACAATAATTAGTTTTTTTGCCATTTTATAAAACCCTGATGCTGCATAAACAGAAAGGGCAAAATTTATTTCATTCATAGAAAATGCATAAGATCAAACATAAATATCAAGTAAAAATAATTTCTGGTTTTTCTGCTGAAATATTTTCATTAATAAAAGTTATTGTTAATAACTTTTAATAACAATAGCGTACCATGATAGGCAGGCAGGTTAAAACAAGTTTTAGTTGTTAAAAACAATAGCTATATATTTATTATCTATTATACTAATTCTACTCTATATGTTGTAGGAAGTATAGATTCTATAGATATGCTGACATTGAAACAACAGTATATTCAGATATGAAAGACAGCAGATAATAAGAGAAAAGTATTATGTTCTTAGAAGATTTCTCAACTGCAGACAAAATTGATGAATCTATAACATAAAGCTATTGATATTACAGTTTGGAGATCTTATACCTATTACCCTAGAAATCCTCTGTGTCTGCTCAGTAGCACCATAGTAGTTTCTGCTATAATTATCTTCTAGGTCAATTTAATTCTTGCTTTACTGTATAATTCCAGTGTATAAACAAATAGGATTTCACAATCTGTACTGACTTTCTAGTTATTATTTATACTAGAAATAATTTTTGTCACTTTAGGGTTACTCCAGCACTTTAAGGTAGGCAAGGTCAAGAAACAGAACAAGCAGAATAACCAATTATTTCAGGGATGGAATAATAGAATTTTTAAAACCTTTCAGGTTTTTTTTTCCTGCTTTATCATCAGGAGACAACAATCAGCCGCATACATATAGAGTTTGAGCTAACTTTATTATGTTATGCCAATAATACAGAAATCTGCCCAACCTGGCAGAATAATCCATGGAAAAATTAGATAAAGTTTCAAGAAACATAGTGGGAATTGGATCTAGCCTCTTTGAGTTGTGCAATGACTTCAGGCTAGTTGCATACTTGATCCTTCCTCTGTGCCTGGCTGGGTTCTTTTCAACACACCAAACAAAATCAAAGCAGAGTCATTCTGAATTTCTTTTTTATATTTTCCACATTCTATGGACTGAGTGATCTTTTATGTAAGTCCCCCCTGCAGCAGTCCACTTTTTTCCCCAAATCCTCAAGGCCAGGTTCACATTCCTTCACAGGCTATATAGTATAGAGTGGGTTGTCAGCGAATATAGTGCTTCCTCTTATAGAGGTTTTTAAGAAATATTTCTTAGTAGTGAAATTAGTTTTTGATAGTGATCACACATATTAACACTGCCCTTTTGATGACTTTACCTTAATGCACAGGAAAGATAGCTAAGCCTGTAGAAGATAAGGGGTTTATAATTTTACTTTTCTAGGAAAAACAAAAGCAGCAACAATAGCCTGCCATCTTAGAAAGCAATAAAAAAAATACCAAGTTTCTTTTTTTATCATTTTAAAAATACTTTTTGGGTTAATTTTGTACTATTTGAACCACATATATGTATTTGTTTTTAAGTTTGGGATTTATTTATATCACACCTTTATTATTTTTATAAATAACTCAAAGTGGTGAACATAATCAATGCTCATTCTTCCTCCTATTTTCCCTGCAAGTCTGTGCTGAAAGATAGTGACTGGCCCAAGACCACCCAGCTGACTTTCATTTCTAAAGCAGGACTGGAATTCATGGTTCCTAATTTTTAGCCTGGTGCCTTAACCACCAGACAAAACTGACTTTGCTTGAAATTTCACTATTCTTTACACTGAGTCCAAAGCTTTACTGTTATTTGTCAAAATAAAATGATTTCTTGGAATCCCTCCAATAAGTTGGTCATCATTGGAAAAAATGTAGCATGTTTTCCTCCCAAGAGTGATACACATAACCAATAGTAAAATTGAAAAGGGAAAGTTGATTTGATCCAAAATATAAAACATTGGCAAAATATAAAACATCAGTATTTAAATTGTCATGACCCAGGACCCAGACTGACTCTGCAGAAGCTGTTCCAGATGAACTAGTGCCGTTATGGCGAACCTATGCCATGCGTGCTGAGAGTGGCACACAGAGCCATCTCTCTGGGCACGCCAGCCATCGCCTGTTGCTCTTCTGGATTATGGGGGGTGCTTGTGCACTGGCCAGCTGGTCTTCATGCGCATATACACATTATAAACCAGAAGACCAGGTGGCTAGCATGCATGCATGTGCCAGAAAGCTATGCTTCCAGTTTCCGGGGCTCTGAGGTGTCTGAGGTGTGTGCATTGAGGAGCTGCTCTTCCAGTCTCCGACACACATGCATGCGCTCCCATTTCAGCACTCAGTGCCAAAATGGTTAGCCACCACTGAATTAGTGGAATGTCACTATCAGGAGACATCGAGCCAGGAATCATCTAAGGTTGATCAAATACAGGAACCAGCTGAAGCAATGGTGGGATTCAAAAAAATTAACTACTGGTTCTGTGGGCATGGCTTATTTGGTGGGTATGGCTTATTTGGTGGGCGTGCTTGGTGGTCGTGTGACTGGGTGGGCATGGCCAACTCAATGTCACTCATGTCAAGGGGTACCTCCCAGTCATTCCTTGTCACACCCAGCCTTAACATATCTATTGTTGTTCACCTTGTTTGACTTTATTATCTACATACTATAGATGTACTTTCATGGACCACTGAAAGGAGGAAATGACTCACATCAGTGGTGAGATTCAAAATTTTTTACTTCCAGTTCTGTGGGCATAGCTTGTTTGGTGGGTGTGGCTTAGTGGTTATGTGACTGGGTGGGTGTGGCCAACTTGGTAAGGTGGTGCAGCACCTTGCTGCAAGTGATGTTGAGTTGGTCATGCCCACTCAGTCATATGACCAATGCTACAGAGACAGGGTAATTTCCTATGTACCTTCAACCTCCCACCCTTGGGCTGACCCAAAAAAAAAAGCCCAACTAACAACTACCTGCTGAGTCTGCCTGCCAAATGTGTTTTCTTTTGGGGTGGTATTCATTTTGTTTTTTGCCAGAAGCCTCTCAGAGATAAATTTGCACCACCAAATCTTACTGTACCTCATTGTTGTGGTGCTGTCTGTTGCTGCTGCAGCCATCTGGCTGCTCAAGTATAGAACCGCACCGGCTCAGGGTGACTGTGAGAAGCAAGAGGGAAAGCCAAGGCACTCGCCTCATAGCAGCCAACTTTGATCTCTCTCGCTCTGGTTAGGCACTCCCAACATGCACAAGGAGCGTGAAGGGAGGCAGACACCTTGTGGATGCATTTTAAAAGTAAGAGAACTTTGCCCAAGACTTCTTGTGTATTCAGGGGTTACACCTCTCCCAATGATAAGTTGGTGGCAATCTAATGAAACATCTTCCAGCCCTTAAAGATCAACTTTAAGAGTGCCCCCATGGAAGAAGCCAAGAACAAGAGCAAAAGTAGCAGCGGCAGGGGTGACAGGGGCATGTAATGGGTCCCTCCATAATCCCCTCCTGGTTGACAGCCAGGGCTTCAGCACCTCCTCTTTTCCTCAGAGGTGCGATGTCTGCCTCCCTTCACACTCCTTGTGGAGGGACCCACATGCCCATCACCCCTGCTGCCACTACTTTTGCTCTCAGTTCTTGACTTCTTCCATGGGGGCGCTCTTAAAGTCAACCTTTAAGTGGTCCTGGGACATCTGCCTGCCTGTCCAGCACCCACCCTCCTGGAGCACACTTTCTTCCTTCTCCTGATGGATGCACCTCTTCCAGCCTGGCCCGGCCCGGCCAGCCAGCAGGTGGCCACATGTCCCAGGGCTTCTCGTGTCCCTTGTCACAAGATGCCTGCAGCTGCTGCATGGTTTTTTTGGTGCAGCTGCAGTCCAGCAGCCGCACTGAAAAAAGCACGCCCTGTTCTATGTGCCAGGCCCGGCAAGTCTGAGCAACCAATGCATAGAACAGAGTGGTGCCAGATGTTGGAGAAGTGGAGAGAAGCCAGAGATCAGTAGTCATCTCTTTCACAATGCAAGAAGCCTCCCTGAATTGGCTGGCTCCTCTCCTCTTTCTCTGCCTGTTTGTTTTGTATGGCTGAGGAGGAGGAGACCAGCCAGCCAAAGGGGCAGTTGTTTGAGGTGACTCTTTTTTGATCTTCAGCCACCTCTTTCAGCAAAGAAAGTCTCCCCCAACACACACACACACACCACACAGACACTTGTGACACACACACACCTGGTCTGGGACGAACTGATCTGGCAAGCTCCAGAGCAGTGGGTGGTGGGAGAACAAAGAAAGCAGCAGCTCCAGGACATCTACCTGCCCTCCCTTTCAGAGCACTATGGCAGGGGTGGTGGGGACAGTGGGTGGCAGTGGGGCAGCAGCAGCACGGCTGCAGAAAGCAGTCCCAGGAGTTCCCGCCTTCCCTTTCAGGGCATCTCCACCACCCCTCTCAGCCCCAGTGCAGCAGAGAAAGCGAACAGCCATGACATGCTCGAGCTGCCACCATTGCTAGATCACCCAGTGCAGTGGTCTTCCCTGAGTGCTGCCTGCTCACCAATCTGCCAGCCAGACTGGATGGGAAAGGCCCCCACCTTGGCCTCCTCCTGCCTGGCGACCAGCTTCTTGACGCGAGCAGAGGCTGCTGGTTGGAGTGAGGGGAACCACAGTGTTGGGCTCCAGTGGTGGCGAGTGCCAAGGGCATAGCTAGAATTGGAATAAAAGGCTGTGTGGCTGTGGCAGAAAGAACTGGGGCAACACCCGGCAGCTTGGATGAGAATGTACAAGTGAAATGGTGGCTGCTCTCACATCAAGAAACTCTGTTTTTTTTTCACCAGAGATGTGTGGCCTCTTCCAGTTCTAGCTATGCCCTTGGCACTCACCACTGCGGGACCCCAGCACTACAGTTTCCCTCACTCAACCAGCAGCCTCTGCTCATGTGGCCAGGTGGGAGGAGGCCCAGGATGGGCTCAAGGTGGGGGAGGCCTGGTGAGGGCTGGGCTGGCCGAAGCCCAGGGAGGCCCAGAGAAGACTGGGCAAGGCTTGGGGAGGCCCACCGAGTGCTGGGCAAGGTCAGTCCAGGCCCGGTGAGAGCTGGGTCAGGCCCAAGAGGGCTGGGCAAGGCACAGCGAGGCCCAGGGAGACCTGAGGACGGCTGGGCGATACCTGCGGAGGTCCAGGCAGAGCTGGGTGAGGCCCAGCTGGGCCCTGTGAGGGCTGAGTGAGGCCCAGGGAGGGCTGGGCAAGGCCCAGGGAGGGTTGGGCAAGACGCGGGGAGGGCTGGGCGAGGCCCAGGGATGGCTGTGTGAGGCCCAGGGATGCCCAGAAAGCCTGGCCAAGGGCCAGGGAGAGCTGGGAGAGGCCCAGGGAGGGCTGGGTGGGGCCTGGGGAGACCCAGACATGGCTGGGGGAGACCTGGGGACTGTGGGGGAGGGGCTAGCACAACTCACAGGCTTACCTGTGAGCAAGCAGATTGGTGCTTCTCATTTGGGGTGCAGGCACCACGTGGGGAAGGCAGGTTAGAATAGAAAGGCAAGCCATGAGGAACCAGTGTTTCGCATAGGATGGGAGGAGTGAATGGGTGGGGAAAACAGTGGGCAGGTGAGTGGCGCAAGCGCGCATCAGATGGGCATAGCAAGTGAGCAAGCAGTGACCGGGTGACAAGGTTGGGGACATGGCCAGCCAGAAGTTACTACCAGTTTGGCAACCCATGCCAAATCACCATTACTGGTTCTCCTGAGCCGGTGGAACCGGTTGAATACCACCTGTGGTGCAGTGGTTAGAATGAAATATTGTAAGCTAATTCTGCTAACTGCTAAGTTTGATTCTGAGCAGCTCAAGGTTGAGTGATTTATGAGCTGACCAGCTGATACAATGATGGGTATGAGTCAGCAAGGGTTTTGGCTGTTATCCCTTTAAGAGCCTGTATATTAAGAAGAGGCCCTGTTACAGTGTCTTTCTTTCACTGTGTGTTCTTCCCAAATTAATTGCTGCTTATTTGACCTCTGCCTACAATATGTGTATGTATAGTATATATTATTTTGTAAATAAAACCACTATTTATTACAAACCTCTGTTTGCTGTTATTGCTCCTGGGTTGTCTCACATAGTAAAGCTGTGTGCACTGTGACAGAGTCAACCGTTTATCCTTCTAAGATTGGTAAAATGAAGACCCAGATGGTTGGCAGCAACATGCTGGCTCTGTAAACTGCTTAGAAAGAGCACCATGAAGCAGTATATAAGTCTAAGTATTACTGCTATTGCTAAAGATCCTTTGTGAGGCTCCTTTCTAAGCAATGAAGTAACTCTATTCCTTAAAGACAGCTGGCTGCAGTTTGATATAAGAGACAACCCTGGATCCTCATTTCTCTGCTGCAAATAATCATCTGATTTGCTGCTCTGTCATTCCTGTGATTCCTGCTCCTGAAACGTCTTCACTGGATTGGCTAACAAACCTGATTGGGCCTCTGAACTTCAGACTTGATTTTGACTACTCTTTTGTGCATTCCTGTTGAAAGAGAAACCATCAAGCAGGATTTCTTTTTAAGAGACTGTGTTAATTTGCATCCCACTCCTTGTCTATTATAATCTGATCAGCCTTGAGTAAATTGACATTCTCTCCTAGCAACCAGAGTGTGAGTTTGAAACCTGAAAAAGGACAACCCTAAACTTTCCTCCATAAACAAAACAGAAAGCAATAACCTATTTCTGATTCCTACAGTAACAAAATAACACTTTGCTTCACTGGAGGAATCCAGTAACATCACCACTGCAAAAGCAAACCAAAATATGTGTCCAAACTCCAAAGAGATTCCAGGATACCAGAACTTTTTTTTAAAAAGTGAACCTTTGCACCAAGGTACTATTTACTATTTATTAGGTGGATTTAAACACTGCAAAAAAAAAAAATGAAGGATCCATGGGATAAGAATAGAATAATAGAATAGAATTCTTTATTGACCAAGTGTGATTGGACACACAAGGAATTTGTCTTGGTGTGTATGCTCTCAGTGTACATAAAAGAAAAGATACATTCATCAATAGTCAAGAAGATCAATAGATTTAGAGAGAAATAAAAAGAAAATACACATATGGCTGGAATAAAGTAAGATAGATACGAGTAATCTTCACAATTTTTAGAAGAAAATAGCTAAAATAATGATTTGTCATGGTGATTATCAATAGTAGATGGAAAATGTTATGTTAGGCTTACCTAAATAAATTGTAAGTCTTATTCATATCTAGGTCATTCAAGGCTAGCACTGTCTCAGCAACCTCTTAAGGGGGTTTTTCTTCTGAATTGATTCCAGCTTAACTATGAAACTGTAATCATATGTGGTAATGAACTCAGAAGACAGGATGAAGAGCCACAACTTAGCTAACAGTTTGATAAATGAAATTTAAGACTGAAAGAAAAAAGAAAGCTAGTAGAAAGCTAGGAAAGTCTGCCTAATCGCCAGGATAGCAAAAGTAAGGAACAGAGGGTAAATGTCTATGGATATTCTCAATCACCCAGGCCCTGGTTGTCCCAAAGGTGCTTTTTCCAAAAGGTAACTGGACTTTCTTAGTCTTTTTTTCTTTGAAAATGTTTCATTTCTCATTCAAGGAGCTTCTTCATTTCTAAAGTTTTCAAAGGAAAAAATCCCAAGAAAATCCAGTTGTTTTTTGGAAAAAACTATCTTTGGAACAGGAGGGTACTTGTAGACTTGCACAGTTCTCTTAATATAATATTATAATACAATTAGAGTTATTATTCATGGTTGTGCTTCTTGCCTGGACTGCCTTGAAGGATTAACAGAAATCCACTTTTAGATGCTGCTGACTTATCTTAGTTGTCCTATAAAGTTTAGAACTATTGAGTATTTCTGATTATCAGGAGGTAGCTAGTAGAAAATGGATCAGGGCTTTATCTATAGCTGCTCTAAAGTCTGAAATTCTCTTTCCTGGGATTCTCATTTGACCTTTGCAGGTTTTAATGCTATGTATGTATATATAAAAACTGCTATTTTGCAGCATTGAGAACTTCGTGGTGTTATACTGCTAGTTATGTTGTGGTTATATTTTTAAGAAATGTGTTCCTTTTTTAAAGTAAGTTTCATTTACTTTTTCCAAAAGTGCCAAAAATACCAGTTTCCAAAAATACCAGTTCTACTACTTATTTTGAAAATGATAACTTGGTATCAAAATCTTACACTTAATTAAGATTTTGAACAGTTGAAAAACAGAAGTATAAGAAAGTATTCTTATATTTCCTGTTCAGCAGATCATTATCCACATGATCAGAAAATAAGTATATTTCAGCTATATTCTTTCTTCTAAATAAAATTTGGCTCTGTTTATTCATTTGTTGCTTTTAAATGTCAACAAGTAAAGCTGTGTTGTATTTGTAGCAAGAAGGTATTGCTTGAATAAAAGGAGATCCTATCAAGTGTCTAGGAAAACTTTTTTTGCTTGCCCTGATATTTTACATTTTGCCTAAGATAATTTTTTGAATGGAAACATATATAATATTATTACTGATATAGTAATGCAGTCATAAGCAATATTTTTCACTATGTTGCATAAATGATTAAATTGTCAATTTGAGGAAATTTTTAAAAAACTTAAGTGTAAGGGAAATACTTCAAGAAAAACATACAAGCATTTCTTTTAGGACTGAATAAAGCTATGGTACAGAACACTGAGTGAACATATAGGAAATCAAATTTATTCAGTGAACTAGATAAATCTGTGCTACTGTGATAAAGAAGCTGAATAACCTCAGAGCTAGATCTCTGTATTGCTTCTGAATTCTAAATATTTGTAATCTTTTATTCAAGTCCTATTTGACAAATTGACAACCACACTAGATTTGACCAAGCTAGGCTTATTCCTTTATTCTTATATCACCTTGGAATATAATGCCTGCCCTTCTATCTAATTAACTTCTGAGAAATTGCACATTTGTCAGCAGAAGGTCATAACCTACAAATTATTATTTCAACAAAATGCCATCATTTAGGGATAGATGGAACATATCAAATGTGACCATGTTCAGTAAATATAGTCTTAAACTGAAATCAGTAATAAGAAAGGAAAGTAAGTTTACATGAATATGGTTATTAATATTTGAAAAAAATATATAATTAAATATATATCCCAAACTATCCCTCATGACCAGACAGGCACAACTGAATTCAACTCAACACCGAACCAACATTGCACATTTCAGGTAATAGTTTGAGTTTGCTTACACATCTCGGTATTCTATTAAATCAGAAATAGACATTACATTTGTGTCATGAGTAATACAGTCGGGGTGTGGGAAGGTGCAAGTTGAAAGTTTGGTGTGACATATTGCATACAAATTGCATAATCTGAGATTTCAATTTAATATTCAATTTAATATATAAAGTATGAGAAAAACCTGTAGACATTTTATCCTATTCAAATGTATTGTTCCTTTTTCTTAATTTTGTTTTTGTTCTGTGATCCATTATTCACTGGATGTTAGAAGTAATTTTGCCATCCATGGATCCACCTTGGACATCTGGCATTCCTTAAATTGAGATTGCACAGTTTAACCATTATTTTTTTATTTATTTTTTAAATTCATATTTATATCTTGCCCTTCTCCAGAGACTCAGGGCGGCTTACAATTTTTGAGATACAACCCAATGCGCTCAGCAATAGCCTTCCTTCCATTGTATATGCCTGCTTATTACTAAGCGGCATTTTTACAAAGTCAGCTTATTGCCCCCAACAATCTTGGGTCCTCACTTTACCTACCCCGAGAGGATGGAAGGCTGAGTCAACCTTGAGCCTGGTGGGATTCGAGCCTGCAATAATTACAGGCAGCTGGAACTAAGTGCTAGGCTATTAACAGCCTGCACCACCAAGGCCCTCTTTTATTTTGATTATCATCTTGATAAATCTGTGAAAGAAATTGTCTTCTGCTTTTTTGTGTCACATTGTCCAGATTAGATTTGTCTTCCTTTTGTTTGTTTTGTTTGTCATTTGGTAAAAAGTTATTGATAAGAAAAACAGTTGTTCTACTTCTATTTGCAGTTCTTTCTATTTTTAATTTTTATCCAGTTCTTTATCTTCTCTTCTGTTGTCATCAGACACTGCAATATCCACTATTCAGACTTTTTTATCTTTCTCAGAAGGGGTGGCAGAAGCTTGTCTATTTGAATTCTGAAGTCACAGAACACTTTAGCCTTTTCATTTTATATAGTTGTGTCTATTTTGTGTTCATTTCAGTTCTCACTTGCAGACAAATGGTATTTTTTCCAGATACGTTAATGTGCCATTGTTCCTACTTTGTGTCAATAGTAACACCACTGGCACTGACAAACCACCATCAGTCCATTGCAAAAGGCAGCCTTACTTGGAACAGCTTAGGATTCTGTAGTATTATCTTTAACATCAACAGCCACAAACATCTGCCTATCCTAAACCTTTTAGAAGGACTAGATAGGTGGACAAAAATCCCAATTCAATCTAAATATGTGGCTGATAGTGCACCAAACTATAATTTAACTGCTAGATCCTTCCCTGATTACCATATAGTAATAATGATAAACAATATATTTCTTAAACATAAGATTCAACTTAGGTAGCTTATAAACCTGAAAATACAATGCCTTTTTCATCCCATGCTAATAAAGAAGTAGGTATTATTTAGCTAACCCAGCTTTCCTCGGATGTGATATCATAGCTAAGAGGACAAAGTGATTTATGGTTGAACAATCCTTGGTGGCCTTCTCATCATCATATGTAGGAAATGACATCTCCAAAGAAATATTGGGATATAAAATCAATATGAAGTGAACAGTATTTCAGTATTTTTTGTGTGACTACATCAAGGTTTCATTGTTTTTGTTGAGAAAGAAGAATGACGCTGACAGAACTTTTTGTGGTTAAGCAAAAGTCTTAATTACTTTTGGTAATTGTGGTGGTTGTTTACTCTTTGAATATCAGTATGGATGTCAGAATGTTGTAGTCTTTTAAAATTATAAATATATTATTCAGATAAGATTCATAAATTAAAACAGTGATAATATAATTGCAGCAGCTGCAGAGATTTCCCAGTCCAACCACACACACAATGAGAGAGAATGTCAAGGAATAATCCGACATCATGGTCTAATGTCAGGCACCCAATTTTTAAAAACGGAAAGTTTTTGAATAGCTCTTTTATTTAATTTTCCTGCTGATTAACACAAAAGGGCTCATGTTCAATGAAATGATGAAACAATTAGAACTTCTGAAGAATCAGAAATACATACCCTTCAATAGATTTTTTACATATTAAATAAAGTGTACAAATTGTTTCTTAAAAATCCACTTGGGATCTCAGCAATGATATTTTAAACAGATAACAATTTCATTGAAAATCGTCTGAATGCCGTCTGACAACCTTTCAGTTTTCAAGATAAGTACCCTCTTTTTGTCTGGTGCTCTTCCTTGTCTCTACAAAAAAAATAGACAATCATCTCTGCAGCTGTTACCTTTCTATTGTAGTTATAGAAAGGTACTGCCTCAGCTGGGGTAGCCACTGAATAACTCAAGATTAAAATTGGAATTTTGTTACAGATGCCTGTGAATTAATAGGTCATAGCTGGCTCCTTAAATTGCCTTTTTAAATCAAGAGTTTGATATTGATCCTTTCCATTTCAGGATTATTTTGTGAACGTTACTCTGAAGATGCATTGACATAAAGACATGCAAGAAATGAGACAGCACAATTGTAAGTTCTCAAAGGAGTCTTATAATCAGATTCACAATGCTAGAAGTAAATCTGGTACCTTTTTTGCTTGCTTTTATCTCCTTTCTTGATTTTTATGTGTTCTATTTCTGCCAGTCAGTGATGGCAACTGTTTCTTACATGAGATGTTAAATGTTCCTGATAATGTTCCTGATAATGGCTACAATTTTGGGTTAAGTATGGGTTTCATTTTAGTATCACAATCAGGCAGATTAAATCAGACAGTAACACGGGAATAATCTCTATAATTATTTCCACAGCCATTTTGTCAATTATCAATAAATGCTTGACTATAAATCAATACGGATGTTCAATATATGGATTTCTAAGAACAATCTCCTGAGCATTCTTACCACAAAAATCTATAATCACCCGCCTTCATTTTAACTGATTTACACTCTGATGCAGTTCACTTTCAAGGACCTCCATTTCTCTAAGTGCTGCCTTGTAGGTAAGCAACTATCCATCAAATCACTACCAGCATCCAGGAAGCTTATATTTAATTATAGATAAAAAACCAGTGGATGTGGGAACAGAGAGTATAGTCCTCAGATTTTATATATGGTGCAATATTGAAGAAAACATTCAGTGGACAGAAAATGACAGAAACTGCTGCTAAATTATCTTTTTTTAATTAATGCTACTCTTAAAAATATGAACAGGGACCAACCTGCATTATAAATATGTAATCCTTTTCCTCAAGAGTCACATTATTATCTGAGAAAAAAATATTAAGAAATTGTACAAGTAAAAGCTCCTTCATGGATCATTAACTTGCACTAGTAAAGGGGCTTGTATACCCCAATGACTCTATGAGTTATATTGTTCACTCCCAGAAAAGACCTTTACAATAGAAAAATCATAGGCAAGGGGTCGTATTAAATGTATTTTCGTGCAGTAGGAAGTGACAATTTCTTTAAAGTTGGTGCTGTTCAGAATCCAGCTATAAAGGATGTCAGAAGGAAACCAGAAGATGGGCCATCTCTATAGCAGTCCGCATAGTCCCTAACCCTGTTGGGCTTTCTTAGAACTTTATTCTAGCAAGCCTGATGTAGGTGCAGAATGATCTACTCCTGGCAATGGATTGTGGTCTTCTGATTTGCCTTTCTGCCATGTGTGTTGGGCATTGTTCCTTTTGTTTGCTAGTTCTTATTGTTATTTTTTGTTAATAATCTTAAAGCATAACATTCAATTACAGAAATACTTCTGTATGTGAAACAGTTCATTAAATAAGTCATATTTTGCCAAGAAAATCAAATGGGTACTTACAACTCTGACTATGTTAAGTGAAATGTGATGATCCAGGTCTGACGTATACAACAAGATCCTAGGGAGGAGGAGGGGGGAGGGAGAGGGGAGGAGGGGGGAGGGAGAGGGGAGGGAGGGAGAGGAAGAGAGAGGGAGAACATAACTGCCAGCCCTCTGAGGTTAGATCAGATCTCTCTCCCCTCCCCCTGAGAAGCACATTAGGAATGTGGCTGCCTTGGAGGGTGTGTGTATGTGTGTGAGGTGTGTGTGTGTGTGTGTGTGTGTGTGTGTGAGAGAGAGAGAGAGAGAGAGAGAGAGAGAGAGATTATGCTGCACATACATATATCATATACATGATATCTGAAATTCAAAACAAGGCAAACTTGATGTGTCATATGAGAAATGTCAAGATTGAACAACTGATTTTGGTGAATGAGTTAAAGTTCAGAGTAACTAGCCATTTCACATAAGATAAGCATTAGTATACTAGTCTTGAAAGATAGCGCTAGCAATAGCATTTAGGCATATTTATTGATTCACATTGCTTTACAGCCCTCTTTAAGTTGTTGGCAGAGTCAGCATATTGCCCCCAACTATCTGGGTCCTCATTTTACCAACCTTGGAAGTATAGAAGGCTGAGTCAACCTTGAGCCTGGTAAGATTCAAGCAGCCAAATTGTAGGCAACTGGCAGTCAGTAGAAGAAGCAGAAGAACTCACATCACATACCTGATATTAACACAGTTGAGAAAGTCCAGAAATATTTCACAAGAAGAGTTCTACACTGCTCTACTCATTGCAGAATATCTTATGCCACCAGACTTGAAATTCTAGACCTAGAAAACCTAGAACTATGCCACCTTTGATCCGATCTAAGTATAGTATATAAAATCATACATTGCAATGTCCTTCCAGTCAATGAATACTTCAGCTTCAACCATAACAATACAAGAGGACACAATAGATACAAACTCAAGGTTAACTGCACCAAACTTGATTGCAGGAAATACGACTTCAGCAACAGAGTAGTCACTGTCTGGAATGCTCTACCTGATTCTGTGGTTTCTTCCCCAAACCCCAAAAACTTTAACCTTAGACTGTCTACTATTGACCTCACCCCTTTCCTAAGAGGTCTGTAGGGGGCGTGCATAAGTGCACCAACATCCCTACCATCCCTGTTCTATTGTTTCTTTTATTTTTCTTATATGTATTCATTTCATGTACTCATAACTATGTTTATCCTTATACTTATTATCTTGTAAGCAATTGACAAAATAAATAAATAAATAAAGTAGCCTGCGGTACTGCATTCTGAGCCACCACAGTTCTTCTAAGATGTTAGCCTAGAAAACAGGGGAATGTGAGTTCTTCCTTAGGTATAAAACCAGCCAGGTGACTATGGGACAAACTTTTTCTTTAATCCCCAAAACTTTATTATTATGGGAAAAATGGGAGAGAGGAGTATTATATATGTCTGCTGCCTTGAATTGATAAGGATACCATGCGTATTAAAAACAGTGAGATAAAATTATGAAATATCACCTAGCCAGTCAGATAGTTAGACATAGCATTTTTGTCTATCTGTTGAGTCCTTTACAATGACCTCAATTAGGCAGACATTTAATAATATTAAAAATATTGTTGCAGGATATAAGCTTTTTCAATAAAACCTTTTTTGGTAGTTGACTGGTGGTGTGATTTGTCAATGCCCATGATGTTTAAGTGATGCTTCAGATGTTTTGTGACTGCAGCTATTACTATTGATACTATTTTTACTGTCTTATTATGAGTGAGTTGGAATTAGATCCACAGTCTAATATTAGTGAAAACTTTATAATTCAAATCCTAACCAAGGCCACAAAAATATGGTGAGGTCTAAAGATATAGTTCCAAGTAAGGTGTGTTTTTTATTCTTTCTGGTTCTTTTTCATAAAACTAGGATTTTCAGGTCCAATAACCTGAAAATTTCCAAATATTGAGAGAGCGATTTAGATATTGCTCTGAGGGCTATAGTCAAGATTGATATAACAGGTGATTTCTTTTTCTATGAATATTCAACTTCAATATGCAAGTACTGGTATTTTGCAATATTTTCCCCAATGGTTTTTCTTTAATCCAAGCATCTATCATCCTTTTTAGCAATATCACTGAACCAGACTTTCTTCTTTTCAATGACTGTTATATCAGCATGTTATGAATAAAATGACTATCTGTTTACATTTTAAAGTCACATAAGATCTTAACCTGTTCATTTTGCAAAATCTTCTCAACTTGGATGTTCCCAATAGCTTCTGCTACATTTAAATAAAAAAGTGCTGGCAGTTTCTAATAAAGAATACTGACAACTTGTCATGATACTTCTTGGAGTCAGTTTATTAAATTTTACTGCAGCCACTGGTCAAATGGTTAATTATCTCATTCTTTTCTCTAAAAGGCAACATCTTCTGTTTGTGCATGCTGCATTTTCACTTTCATAAAATCAGTTCTTGAGCTGCTTAAATAAGGCTGCATTTCGTTTCTTTAACATACTTGATCTTAATCCACTCCATATGGGAATTTTACCAGATTTCATTTCTATATACTTTAAATATTGACCATGCATTGACTTGTTCTCTCAATTTACAAATTAGTTTTCAATTGTTCCTTTTCTATAGCCAGCCTTCATCTTTGTGATGTTCAAGAGCTGTCCTTAATTTGCAACCTTTACCAAGGTTTGTTGGCTTTTCTTAATGCAGTAATTCAAACCATGTTTTTCTTTCTTCACAGTTTGTTTCACCTGTAGTGGTTCTTTGTCCTCTTCAATTACTGGAAGATACAGCCAATCAATATGGCTTTTTGGGTGTGTTATTATAATGGTAATTTGTTACACAGTAAGCCAGATGTTTATTATTATGGTTTGTGGCACAGTGAGGCAGAAGTTTAGATTTGATTCAGCATTTATCCACATATCAAGTACTTTGCAGGGAGCTTGAATAGGGAGATAGAATTGGTTGATGCTATTAAAAATACCATTGTGGGATGTACGGCATTTTGAGTAATTGACTGATGATGATTTTGTCAATATTATTCAAGTGGTACTCCAGATGTTTTGAAATTATACCCAAGGCTCTTATTTCTCTTGCTACTACCATGTTTCCCCGAAAATAAGACCTACCCCGAAAGTAAGACCTAGCACTATTTTCTAAACCTGCCCTAATATAAGACCTACCCCAAAAATAAGACCTAGTGCAAATCTCCAGTTCCAGGAAGACTTTTCAGGGAGCAACCGTGCACCCACGAAACACCCCCCCCTCCACACTCACACCCACTATTTGGCACCATAAATATATAAGACCTACCCCGAAAATAAGACCTAGTGTGTTTTTGGGAGCCAAAAAAATATAAGACAGTGTCTTATTTTCGGGGAAACACGGTATCTATGCTTTCTTTTGCTACAATTGTTCTGTTTGCAGGTCTTGGTATTCTGTGATTTCCTCTAGTTCTTTTTCTTCTTTTTTTTTTTTAAAAAAAACTTTATTAACTTTTATAACCTTAAAAGCACACAAACAACCCACACCAAACACAAACTGTCAGACACACCAACATAAGCCATTAAAACATTAAAAATCCTTTTCTTCTATTCTGCTGCTCCAGTTATTGCCATATCTACTATCCAGACATTTTTTTTGCTTTATCAACAATTGTTACTGGCTGTATATACAGACAGTGTTGAATAACAATTCAATTTCAGGTAATATTTTCCTTTATATCCATGCAAGGATCATCCATGTAAATGAGGCAGGTTAGCCTAGCAGATGGTTTTTTTTTATGTTGATAGTCATGGCCTGATTGTTCAGTATTGTTGATGTATCTGTGGAGTAAAAAAACAGAAATAGTGATCATATTTCTGTTCTATTATCCTCTCTCATTCTATTATCATTAGCCAGCAACTGTGCATTCCATTATGCCAATGGTTTGGTTCAAAGCTTTTGATGTTCCTAGTGACTTTTGTTATTACTAGCACTTGGTTATCCAGTCATATGGCAGGGAGTCAAATGTTTTCTTGTAAGCATTCCAAGATACGTACAAATTGGTTTCTCTTCTCTTGCAGTTTTCCAAATCATGTTGTCAGTTAGGAGCTGACTGTTTGTTCCTTTGCTCAGCAGAAGTTTCCTTTCTGCTCAGATGGAAAGAGCTTGTTTGTAACTAGATACTGTTGGACAGCATCAGCTATAATACCAGTCAGCAATTTGAAAGTTTTAATGAATATCCCCATTATTTAAAATATTACATCACTTATTACAGAATGATTAATTTTGTTTTAAAATCATTTTAGCCTATATTTCTATATTTTAGAGAAAGGCGTTATTTGTTCAATTCAATTGCTATTGCTGTTTATCTTTTTTTTAAAAAAATGGCTGTATAATCAGGAAAATGGAAGGTCAAAGTGTAAGCCTTCTTCACTGAGAAAAAAGAGTAGGGGAGTGGAAGAATCCTTTAAAGGGCACTGGAAATAAAATGCTCTAAGTAAGTTACCATTATGTTTAAGGATTAAACTTCCTAACTAAGGACACAATCAAATGATAAATGTTTTTCATCAGGTTTTTTTTTTTATTTATAGAAAAAAAGTGATTTTCAGAAGTGTGGGTAAATAGAGAAACAGATTTTAGGGGGAAAGTAGTATTACATACATGCTGACTCCAGTATAATTTTATTTGTTTCAACTCAATAAGTAATGTAATAAGAGGAAAGAATAATAGAGAGAATAGAACCTATTCGCAGCAACAGTATTTGAGAAACGTATATAAGACCCTACTTTCAGTGTGACAAGATAGAAAGTGGGAGAAAGGAACAGAATAAAAGCAAGAAATAACTGTATGTCTTATCCTTTGCTGCCCAAAGGACTACTTATGGACAAGGACTAAAGGAGAGAAGAAGTAGAACTTTATGAAACTAAGTCCAAGCCATGCTGGCAGTATCACTTCTAAGGCACTTGCCAGGAAATTTGGCTGGAAACGGAATAGTTTAGAGCAGAGGTTTCCAAACTTGGCAACTTTAAGACTTATGGACTTCAATTCCCAGAATTCCTCAGCCTGCATAGCTGGCTGAGAAATTCTGGGAATTGAAATCCACAAGTCCACAAGTCTTAAGTTACCATTATGTTTAAGGATTAAACCAAGTTTGGTTGGTTTGCCAAGTTTGGGGGACCCCTGGTTTAGAGGATAGAATGAGAGAAGCAGATTGGAGATCTAACTCAAAAAAGAGTGAGGTTGAAAGAAAAATGGTGTGAGCATTTGCAAGAGGCTGGCAAGAGGGAATCAATAGTGCATTTAGGTCTATACATTGTATGTCTTTAGAAGACTGATCATAGTTTTGTGGAAAGCCATTAATGAATTTGTATATTACTGTTCATATGCCTATACATTATTCCCTAATGACAAGTAAAAGTTATAAAATGTTCAAAATTAAAGGATATTCTGTTGTCATATTGAATGAATTGGAGGGAAATAAAATGGTCTCTGCTGATCAAATGTTTTATAATAGGCACGAGAAGAGTCTTCCTGCTTGGAAGATTCTTTTGGGGAATCAACTCTCATACTCAGAACTAGTTTTTGTAATACTGCAGAATCTAATTAAATAATCAAGCAGACACTGATTTATTGAAATATCTTTTTAAGAAGCTAAATTCCTTCTAAAATGCTTAGAAACTTGACAGATGATAGTCACAGCAAAATATCCTCTTTAATTTTCAGAACTTAAATCAATGAAAGCAGTGATCTTGGCCATTTTTGCAAATGCAGGAAGAGGCAATATTGGTTGAAACAGTATATGGTCATGCCAACTGAATAAAGAGAATAAACAAATAAATCTTCTTCTGGTAGCAGATCAAATATTTTCCTATTGACTGACTACCACCTAAGTTGTTAAATCTTGCTAATAGTTTGAATGACAGCTCTAGCATTTACAATTTGTCACAAACACATTAATTTTAATCAACTATCCAAAACCCATATGTATTTTAACATGATCTTTATTTTCAAAATATGCTACAAATTTCTCATAATATCCTGTTGAATGTTCTTCCCACTTTTTCACCAAAAGGTTCAGATCACTCTGAAAAAAATTGAGGATAAAGTAAAAGCAGAGGAGAAAAATTTAATTTTTCATGTAGGCTTGACACTACTATAATCCTTATCACCCATCACTCCTTATCACCTATTCCCTCCCACTTGTGACTATATGACTGTAACTTTGTTGTTTGTATCCTTACAATTTATATTGACTGTTTCCTAGTATGATTTGATTGCTTATTGCACCCTATGACTATTATTAAGTGTTGTACCTTATGATTCTTGATTCTTGATGAATGTATATTTTCTTTTATGTGCACTCAGAGCATATGCACCAAGACAAGTTCCTTGTGTGTCCAATCACACTTGGTCAATAAAGAATTCTATTCTATTCTATTCTATTCTATTCTATTCTATTCTATTCTATTCTATTCTTTCTTTTTCTGTATGATGCAAACAATTTCTGAATTAAATCTCTGTATTAAGTTCCATTATATGAAACTAAAGTTTTCTCACAGCATAAACTGAAGAGAGTATATAGTTTTGTGGATATTATTACATGTGCATTTGCTCAAATACAAAAGGAAGGAAGGAAGGAAGGAAGGAAGGAAGGAAGGAAGGAAGGAAGGAAGGACAAAAGCGCTCTTTATTTTGACATTAGCAGTCTAAATAATGAGAGAAATGATTGTCAGAATGAAGAGACAGAAATAGAAAAAGAGACAACAGGTAACTAGAAGTGTGTGGGAGGGAATATGAAATAAAGTAGAAAGTAAAAAAAGACAAAAGCATATGGCAGTCCACCCATTTGGTTTTGACAGATTTCTGCACTGTGCCAGTTCTTTATCTCAAAAGGATACTGTGGAGCTGAAAACTATAGAACAATTTCTCCCTAAGGAAAGATTTTTTTTATTGAAGTCAAGTAAGAAATAAGGTTTATAGAACCTTAAAAACCTTAGTATATACTGAAAATTTCTCTCTTCTTAGAATTCAGAATTATCATTTGAAGCCAACTGAAGGAAGAATGAGATGTTCCTTCTTTATAATTCTCATTGTTAAACTAAATAGTTAAACTAGATTTCAGATATGGTGATGGACAGGTATTTAGATAGCTTTGAAAGTTCCTAGAAAAAATTATGAGGGATTGGGTTATCTTCTGAAGTACAGGCAACATACTTTAAAAAAATTAACTGCTATAAAGTAATAGTACTTTAGTAAGAGATCATTGCTCTGCATCACTGACGTGAACTTTCTAAATGCTTCTAGCTGGCCATTAAATAATATAAATTGCTGGATTGGATGACTTTTTGAATGATCAAGAAATATTATGCTTTTAAATTACATGAATTCTTTTAATATTGTTGTTTCCAAGGGTAAAATACAGGATCAAGGGGGGGGGAATACAATACAAAAATAAAAACAAGGAAAGAAAAATAAAATGCATTACAAATTATCAAGCATACACACGAAATGACACCCCTGGTTGAACAAAATTAAATGTTTTAGTCACAACAATTTTTCCCCTCTTAAAAAACAGATCAACAATTTATTAACTTGTAGGTCTATATCTGTAAAATTTCTATATAACATTTAAAAATATCACAATTATAGAAATCTATTAACAATCAACCAATCTGACCCACTATCTATTTAAAAAAAGTTAATAGGTAATTCCAACCAGAAAAACAAACTCTCAAAGTCCTCTACTAACAATCTATTGTTGTATTTATTTATTTAACAATCTATTGTTGTAGTATTTAACTTGCAGAAAGTCTGTAAGTGGCTGATATTCTCTCATAAGACCGTTACAACTGTTGTTTTGATCCATCTAGTATCACATACCATCTTTTGATTCTTAATAATAAAGAGAATATCCAGTTTATCATCTTAGCTTTTCTTTAAAATTACAAATGGAATTTTTCTAAACAACTGCTTCTCACTCTCCCCCCCTAAAAAGGTCTTCATTGAAAATATCTCCATAATACTTCTTGTTCAATTTTTTTCCACAAATTGGGAAATATCTTGACAGCTGACCTATAATTGCATATGATGTTTCCATTCTGTAACCTCTATCAGCTTTTCTGAGAAGGTCAAGTTCATTAATATCCTCTTCAGCCTCCTTTAACAAATGTCCAGTTTTCAAATAAAATTTCTTCTTTTTCAAATCTGTTGACAGCAGATTAACTTCTAGTCCATCCAATTGCATTGCTGATTTAGCTACTGTTGCTGTGTCTAGATGACTTCTTTAGGTTGATTTAAAATTGTTACAAATTAATCAAACCTTTATCCATTTTTTCACTTAAAACTTGCAAACATTTTTTTCCAAAAGTGTCCAAGAAGGTTTTAATGTTAAAATTATCTAAATCCCATCTCTCTCTTATATCTCTTTTTGGGCATTGGATTAACGAATATATAATACAATTTTCAAACATTTTAATTTATTGTTATTTTGCTTTCGTAGTAAAGTTTTTATAGAAAAATTCCCTTCAGAGCGGAGAAAAAGAACCACAATGAAACAGGTAAAAAGTTTCACAGAGAAGATGGGGGAAAAAAATGAACCAACAGTGTTATTTTAGGAAAACTAGTAAAATACAAAATTTTTAAAATAAAAATCCAGCATAAATCTTATTCAGTCATTTTCACTACGAAAGAAAAAAAAACCTTCTAGACTTCTTTTCAACAAAATAAAAATTATTTAAAGGTCCAAAAAAAAACCCAATCGAAGGTTACAATTCTAAAAACCAAATGGGTATAAAGAATATTTAGCATCCAGTCAACTATCAGAAACTAGACTTAAAAAGTGATGTTAAAAACAACAAAAGTGATTGAGGCAAAAGAGCAATAAAACACCAGGAGCAGATGGGCTACTGGCAGAACTTAAATACTTACAAGATTCTTTAGGCCCACAAATGCTGGAAGTCCATAATGAAGTATTGTTAGAAATGAAGGTACCAAATTCATGGATGGAAGCAAATATTACCCTTATATCAAAAGAAGATTCAGATTTAACACAGATAAAAAAACTATAGACCTATATCTTTATTGAATGCTGGTTATAAATATATGCTTCAATAATAGCAGAGAGATTAAAAAGGTTTGTGAATGAATTTATACATTCAGACCAGAATGGATTTTTACCTAATAGACAGATTAAAAATAATACAAGAATGATCTTAAACACCCTGGAGTACTATGAAGCACACCCTGGAAAAGAAATAGTATTGATCTTCTTAGATGTGCAGAAAGCATTTGATAACATAAGTTGGCAATTTATGTTACTACAATTAAAATTTATGGACTTTGGTGAAAAATTTGTCAACATGATTAAGGCAATATATCATAAGCAAATAGGAAAGGTTATGGTAAATGGAGATATGACAGAGAATTTTAATATAAAAAAGGCACAAGACAAGGATGTCCACTACCCTCTTTAGTAGTCATATTGACATTGGAAGTGTTAAATAGAAATATTAAACAAAACATAGAAATTAAAGGTATGGAAATAAAAAAGAAAATACAAGCTACAGGCATTTGCAGATGATTTAGTTTTTATCCTGGAAGTTGCACAAGAAAGTAGACCCAAATTAATTAAAAAACTAGAAGAATATAGTGAAGTTGAAGACTGAAAATAAATAAAGAAAAAAAACTAAACTTCTAGTTAAAAATCTCATAGATACACAGAAAAAAGAGTTAATAAAGAAAATAGATATTCAGATAGTCAAGAAAGTTAAATACCTAGGAATCCAACTAATGGCAAGGTGTGCACCCATTAAAGAAGATAATTATTATAAATTGATTCAACTAATTAAAACAGACCTGGAGAAGTGGAAAAACCTGCAACTGTCATTGACAGGAAGAATAACTACTATAAAAATTAATATCTAACCAAACTATTTATGTATTTCAAACAATACCAATAAAGCTGAAATAAAATAATAAGATACATTTGGCAAGGATAAGTTTGAAAATGCTGCAAGATTCAAAAAACAGAGGGGGCTGTGGGCTGCCAGATTGGGAATTGTATTATCAGGCCTTGGTACTTACATGGGAAAATAATGGATTGGTTTGAGGCACAAAAGATTATTGACCTTAGAGGACATGATCTCCAAATGGGTTTGACATGCCTTTTTATGGTATGGGAAAAATAAAATACATAGTTATTTCTAAAGACATTACATTAGAAATGCATTATTATCAGTATGGGTAAAAATTAAAGAACAACACTATTGGAAAATACCAGTCTGGGTCTCCACAATGGAGGCTCTGATCCACCCAAACGGAATATGGAAAACATTACCAGATACAAAGACATCTTGAACGAAAAGTAAGCAAGAACTGAGTAGTCAAGGATTGACATAACATGGTGGCCACAAATGCAGATATAATCTTGATATGAGGAGGATGCTAAAATTCATGGTTTTTATAAAGAATTAACAGAATTAGATCAAATACTAACAGGGACAGATGAAAAGCTAATAATATATAGCTACTTATTAAGTATCAAGATGGAAGATGAGCAAATAAAGGAGACAATGATAGTATGGTTAAATTTTTGGTTATACAATAGTGCTAGATAAATGGCAGAAATGTGGGATAGAAATTATAAACTAATGATGTCAACTGCATATAAAGAAAACTTTTATAAAATGTTTTATAGATGGTATTTTCCACCCTCAAAGATGGCAAAGATGTTTAAGGATATGTCTGCTAAATGTTGGAAATGCCATCAAATACCTGGTTTGTATTATCATATGTGGTGGACATGCCAAAAAACAAAAAAATATTGGACAAAAATACATACATGGTTGGAAAAAATGGTAAAGCAACATATTGATTTTAACCCACAAATATTTTTGTTGGACATTTTACTGTAAGTCTAAAGAGGGGAATACATATTTGATTTTACATGTATTGATTGCAGCCAGAATTGTATTTCTGGAAAAGAATGGAATGGAAAAGTGAAGAGATACCAGCAGATGAAAGTCTGATTAAAAAGATACTAGAATGTGCAGAAATGGATAGATTAATACTTATAATTAAGGAAAAGGAAGAATCTGAATACTTTTTGATGTGGGATTTATTTTATCAATGGTTAGCTGATAAAAACAGAAGTTAGAAAAATGGAAATATAAGAAAAGAACCAATGAAAAAAGGGAGGTTTGTTAAAATGGATAAGCAAGCATGATGATGATGATGATGATGATGATGATGATGATGATAGAATTCATTCATTCATTTCATTTGTTTATTGGATTTATATGCTGCCCTTCTCCCTAAGGACTTAGGGCAGCTCATAACGTTAAAATACAAATACAGAATAAATTAATTAAAACAGTATTAAATTTTAAGCCCAATAAACTCTACAACCCACAAACTAATCAAAATACAATTAAAACACAGTTAAAATACAATTAAAACCCATCCCACTCCACTTCAGTCCAGGCCAGATTGCTGAAAGAACCAGGTCTTCAGGCCGCGGTGGAAAGAACGGAGGTCTGGGGCCAATCAGAGCCCCAATGGGATCTGGTTTCATAGGGTGGGTGCTACCACAGAGAAGGCCCTGCCCCTGGGGGTCACCAGCCAACACTGGCCAACGGCACCCCAAGGAGGCCCTGTCTGTGGGAGCGTACAGGGCAAAGGGACGTCGATGCTGGCAGGAGATGTTCCCGCAAGTACCCCAGACCCAAGCCATGCAGGAATTTATACGTTAACACCAGCACCTTGAATTGCACCTGGAGGGCATCTGGCAACCAATGCAGCTCACGCAGGAGGGGTGTAATGTGGGAGTATCGGGATGCTCCCATCACCACCCGCACAGCTGCATTTTGAACCAGTTGAAGCTTCCGAGTGGTCCACTAGGGAAGTCCCATGTAGAGAGCATTACAGTAGTCGATTCGGGAAGTAACAAGTGCATGAGTGACTGTCCGTAGTAATGAATATTATTGTAAACACTTTGATGATTATTTTCTAAAACTATTTGTACCCAGACAACACACTGTTTAAATAAAAATGGAATTTTATATGTTATAAAATAAAAAACTTTATGCAAAAAAAAGTGATGTTAAAAACTGAAGCCCCCTGAAAAATACAAGCAGCTGTAGGAAAAGACGGAGACCTGACCACTCCAGCCACTCTTACTGGGAATTGAAATCTTTCCAATATCTTTGCCCAAGCAAGTATATGATCATCCAAAGGTTGTTGTAGATCTTTTTTAGTTACTCTCATTCAAATCTGGGGAGCACACCTCCAAAGAACTGGCTTAGGCAGCAAAATCAGGAGTTCATCAGCAGATTAAAAAAAATTCCCACTATTCAATGCACTATATTCTGGAGACTCCAAATTACATGCATTTCTTGACAGATTAGCAAGACCCACATATTTGTTTACTTCTGAAACAAAACAGCCACATCTTTTCTTCTTGTTTCACTTCTCTCTTTGTGTATAGAAATCAAAACAAACATTTTATCTCTTACCCTTCCATTTGTAATATGACAAATACTATAATAGATATATAGAAACTAGGGTTCCAAGCTCCATATAGCCTCCAAACATCATCCCTGTTGCCAAATCTTCTCAAAAGTTGCCATGAAATTTTCTTACTTTTTTAATTGCACAACAGAAGGGAACATTGTTGAATATATGAGGAGTGCACACAATACCTGTATTCAACTAAAATAGTAAGTGACATAGTTATTGATTTGCCATAGTAATTGAATAAACAAAGAAACAAACTTTTTAATTAATTTAATACAAAATTGCTATATTGCTAGTTTTTTTTAATGTTTTTATTGAGTTTCCTTTGTTACATCATAAAACATCAGTTTCAACAGCATTCTTGGCATCTATACAGGTTCTTAACTTAAATATCTTAACACATTATATTACATTTGTCTATAATTGGATAATAACTTTAACTATAATTATTATTCTTATTTCATTTGTCTATTATTGGATAATAATTTTAACTATAATTATTATTCTTATATTCTTGTATAATTTACAGATTTACTTTTTACTCTCTTAAGGATTCTTGCAATTAGATTTCTTGTCTTGTTTCTTAGTTCTGTTTGTTAACCATTCATACCATTTATTCCAAATTAAAAAAATTCAGAGTCATCTCTTTCTTTCAATTTCAACGTTAACATATTCATTTCAGCACTTTCCGTTACTTTATGTATTATTAATTCTTAATTAGGAACATTGGGGGTTTTCCATACTTGTGCAAAGGCTATTCTGGCAGCTGTTCTAATATGCAGCAATAAGTATTTTACTTCTTTTGGTATTTGATCTTTGATGATTCCTAGGAGAAAGTTTTCCGGTCTGAGCTCAATCTTGTAACAATAATCTCTTGTAGCTAGTTTTTAATTTGGGTCCAGAATGTCCTGGTCTCAGAGCATAACCACCACATGTGGTAAAATGTACCGTCAACTTTTTTACATTTCCAACATTTGGGGCTTGTGTTGGGGTAAATTTTTGCTAATCTCATTGGGGCTAAATACCATCTGCAGAACATTTTTTACAGATTTTCTTTGTATGCTGAGGATATAGTTAGCTTATAATTTACATTCCATGTTTTCTCCCATTCCCCTAATTCTATGTTATAACCGAAGTTCTGCGCCCATGCAATCATTGTATTTTTCACTGTTTTCTCTTCCATTTTAAAGTGTAATAAATATTTATATATTTTGGTTATAAATTTTTGTTCCAGTCCCATTAAAATTTTATCTAATTGGTTTTTCCCTTTGTCAAAGCCAAACTTTTTCAAATCTTTTTTGTATTTATTCTGGATTTGCAAATATGGCCACCAATCAATTATAATTCCATTTTCCTTTAATTCTTGATTTGATTTTAATTTTCCTTGACTATCTAAATAATTCGTCATAGTTTACCATTTTCCTTAAATCTCATCTGTTTGGATGGATTATGGCCTCCATCATTGACAACCATCGTGGCATTTCCATATAATGTTTACTTTTGATTTTCTTCCATGTTGTAATCAATGAATCCCTTATTAAATGTTGGTTAAAATAGATATGTATATTACTTTTGTTTTCCCACAAAAATGTGTGCCACCCTATCAGGAGGTCATGTCCTTCTAGTGTTAAGATTCTCTTGTCTCTTAATTTGACCCAATCTTTGACCCAGTTCAGCACCGCTGCTTGATAGTAGAGTTCCCACTTTGGTAGTCCAAGACCGCCTCTGCTCCTATTATCTTGTAGTAGTTTCATTTTGATACGTGGCCTCTTGCCCAACCAGACAAACAGATGTCATATTGTTTAATTCTTTAAAGAAGGGTGTCCCTAATTTGACTGGGATCATTTGGAATAGGTAAATTAATTTTGGTAAGGTATTTATTTTCAGTGCGGCTATTCTTCCTAATAAAGACAATTTCAGTTTCACACATAATTCCAATTCTTTCCTAATTTGTTTAACCAATTTAACATAATTGTCTTCTTTTAATGATGAACATCTGGGTGATAACCAAATTCCCAGGTATTTCACCTTCTTTACTATCTGCAGTCCTATTATGTTTTCTAATTCTGTTTTCTGCTTTTGTTGTACAGTTTTTAACTATCATCTTATTTTTATTTTTATTTATTTTGAATCCTACCACTTCTCCAAATTTTTCTATTTGTTGCAACAATATTGGTCCCGTATCTATTGGGTCTTCCACTATAAATGCCAAATCATCGGCAAATGCCTAACTTTATATTCCTCATTTCTGATTTTGATCCCTTGAATCTCTGGGTTTTGTCTGATTGCAGCTAGTAGCACTTCTAAAGACAAGATAAATAGCAGAGGCGATAGTTGGACACCCTTGCTCACTCCTTTAACAATTTCAAAATCTTCCGTGCAGTCTCCATTTAGTAATACACTTGCTTTTTGATTTGAGTATACTTCTTGTAATGTTTTTTCTATGTTGGTGCCAAAATTCAGTTTTTTTAATTTGATATAACATTAATTGCCAATTAAGATTATTGAATGCCTTTTGTGCATCTAGGAAAATTAAAGCTGCCTGTTTTTCTGGGTGTGCTTCATAGTATTCAATCGAATTTAGTACTATCCTAATATTATTTTTAATTTGTCTGTTTGGCCTGTATGTATAATTTCACGCAAAATCAGTTTCATTCTTCCTGCCAATATTGTCATGAATATCTTATAATCTTTATTTAGCAAAGAGATTGGCCTATAGTTTGAGATTAGTTGTTGATCGGTGCCATCTTTTGAGATTAATGAGATGTATGCCTCGGACCAGGACCTTGGGAGTCTAGCTTCCATTAATGCCTCATTATATAGTTCTAATAATATTGATTAGAATATTTCAGATAAGTTTTTATATAATTCACCAGGTAAACTGTCCGGACCTGACGTTATGTTGTTGTTTTTTTGTTTTTGTTTTTGTATCACCTTTTGTAGCTCTACCAATATTATTTCTTTATTGAGTATTCTCCTTTTTTCTTCAGAGATTAGGCTCAGACTGTTTTCCTCCAAATAATGTCTAATGTTTTCTTCCATAACTTCTTGCTTATAAAGCTCACCAAAATATTCTTGCACAATTTTCTTTTTCTCCTCCATCTGATGGTATACTTTCCCTTCCTCATCCTTAAGTTGCTGGATTAGTCTTTTTTTTCCCCTCTATCTTTAATTTATGGGACAACCACCTGCCTGGCTTATTTGCTGATTCAAAACAATTATGTTTAACAGTTTTTAAATTACATGCATTTTCCTCTGTAGCTATCAGATTCTTCCGGTTGCAGCACCACAGCAGAGTGGGGAAAGTAGAGCAAGCTCTGCTCTCTCATCCCCAATTTGTGCATTCAGAGGCTCCAGTGAGGGGCATGTAGACCCTGGAAGGGGAGACGAAGGTGTGGGAAAGCCCAAGGAGAAGTTTGACAGTGGCAACAGTCAGCAGCTTTGAAGGATACCCCATTTGCTCTGGTGTGTGAGAGATTGGCCATCTCGATGGCAGACCGAAGCTGGGGTGCTCTCAATCAATGAGGAAGATACTAGAGTATGAACAGCATTTTTGACATCAAACAGCAGATCGGACTATGAAGAAGGTAGAAAGTAAAAGTCAAGGAGAAGAAACAGCAGAGGGAGGCAGCAGAACTGTGAGTCTTAAAATAGCGGACAAAAGTCTGAGTGGAAATGGTGATCTGGCGGTGAAAGCAAGGAACTTTTAAGACAGAAAATTGAAGCCGATTTACTTGATTAAAGATTGACTGGTGTTTTGGACTCATTCTGAATAATTTGGAGTTGATTAAGACTGATTGTTTAGAAATTTGGAGTCTAATCTGATGGACTTGTGACTTGAAAATGAAGAGGAACAGTGGAAAGAAGAAAGAGACAGGACTGAACTTAGGGATGGAAGTGACATTTTGAGACTGTATAGAGAGAAAAAAAGCTGATGCAACAGACCGTGACTAAACGAAATGTGAATGGAAAGTGAAGGGAAAGTGAATGAATAATATTGGACTTTTCTCCAGGATACAATTAATGAAATAACATTTTGATTAAGGTTTGATTTAATTTATTAGGAACCTAAAAGTTTAAATGATATGAAATTCTGAGAAGATTGATGAACTATTATCTTTATGATTATTGATTGATTGATTATTATTAGTTAATGAAATAAGTAAGGTTATATAAATAAGTGGAACCTAGATCTGTTTAACTCTATATTTAAATATCTACCACTTGCTTAAAAGAAATTGAGTTCTATAGTCAAGGATAAATAATATGGTTGATATAATACAATATAATAATATAATATAGCTGTATAAGTATAATTTATATTAATCATACTTTATTCTACTCTATCCCACTTTTTCTTTCTCTTCCCCCCCCACCTTTGGTAACATCTTTCCTGTCTCCCTCCTTTCCTCCTTCCCTCCTTCTCTTTTCCAATATTGGTGACCTATTTAACCCTTAGTTTCAACTTAAGATAGAATTAGTTTTGGATAATATAGGCATATAGCATTATAAGTTGGATCTGTGAAAAAATATATTTTAAGGGAAATTACTGAACAGAATTGACAATGAAGAGAAAATTAAATAGTGAATGGTAAAGTGGGAATAAATTTATAACAAAGTTAGGAATATGACCAGTATTACGACAACAATTTTGAAAGGGAACAAACCAATTTTGGCTCATCAGTGTCCATCGCATCTCCAGCGGGTCAAAAAACAATAGAAGGAATGTAGAGCATTCTATCTGAGGTTCCAAAACATACCAGAATCTACCAGAAGTCCTATAATGTCCCAGTTAATAGCAGAGGCATTGCAGAGGGACCAACAGGAGATAGTGAAAGAATTTGACAAGGTTTTTTGAATCCATACAAACTACACAAGATGAAACAAGCTGCCGAGGGAGGTTCATATTAGGTTTGCCAGGAAAAATGTAAGAGATATTGTATATAGAATTACAAAGGACAAGCCGATGGTGTATAAAGAGAAAGAGATTATGACTTTGAAACAAATCCTGAGGTGGGTGAGAGAGTTAAGGAAGGACTATAGATCTCTGGCGATACTCCTGAATAAATGAAATATCTGGTTCCGATGGCTGGTTCCTGAGGGAATGCTGGTGAAGTGGCAAGAAAGAAGAGTAAAAATTGATAGTATTGAAAAGGTGCAAGAATTTTTTGACCAGTTGGTAGAAATAGAGGAGGAGGGGAGCAGCAAAGAAGAGTTGAAAAGTAAGAGTCAGGAGGACCAACAAGAAGACCCACAACAGGGAACACAGGAAACAGATCAAGAAGAGAGAGGTAATGAAGAGAGAGAATACCTAAGGAGAGAAGGGCTAAGAGTAAGACCCCAAAGAGAAGCAAGAACCAACATAAGATTTAGGTAGACCTAGAACTGATAATGGAAGAAGAAATCAAATTCCTCTCAATAAATATCAACTATTGATCTCCCAGATTAAGAGAAACTAAACTAAATTAACTAAACAAAATATTGACATATGCCTACAGGAGGTACATATCCAAAAACAACACAGAAAATATTTAGATTACCCCAAGTTAGATGTATTATTCACAGCACTGGCAGATCAAAAGAAAAGGGGGGTAGCAATTTATGTAAAAAAAGGGATAAATGCAAAATAAATCTATGCAGATGAACAAGGCAGAATTTTAATGATACAAATCAACTTGCATCAAAAACAATTAATACTGGTGGGGATATATGCCCCTAATGACAATCAGAAGAAGTTCTATAAGAGATTATATGATAAAATAATTAGTGTAGGTGAAGAAAATATTTGCTTAATAGGGGACTTCAATGCCATTGTAGATGTAAAAAAGGATTATGTTAGCAAGGAAGAGATTAGGAAGAAAAAAAAAGAGAACTCTACCAAAAACTTCCTTTAATTTAATGAAAGAGACCAATTTGGAAGACATATGGTGGAAGAGAAACCCAAATGAGAAGAAATTTACATACTATTCAAGTCCACAAAAATCCTGGTTAAGAATCAAGATGACATGGGTGAATGGGGTAATTGAGAAAGACAATGGTGAAAATTACATGGAGAGGACAAAACAAAAGAAAAATGAGATGGATACCAAACTCACAAATAACAAAAGAAAAATAATATACTCAAAGAATCAAGGATGAATTAGAGATATTTTTTAAGGTTAATCTAAAACAACACACTATTTTACAAAATCTATGGGACACCACACAGGCTTTTGTGACAGGTATATTAATAGCTTATCTAGCTAAGAAAAACAAAGAAAAATGGAAGAAAAAGAATGAATTACAAGAAAAGATTAAAAAGTTTGGACATGAATTCCAAAAAGATGCAAAAAATATGGAAGCTAAGAAAGAAATAGGGATGATTAGACATAAATTAAATCTGATTGCTATATTGCTAGCTTTATTCACATTTTTTTTTGCCATGTCTCCTGACCGATCATTTTGGGAGAAATGTAATTCTTTGCCTTAACAAATTAATCTACATTTCTGACTTACAGAATCAGATCTGAATCATTGCATACAAGTGGATGTATACAAGTGGATGTAAACACATACATTTTTCAAAATTATTTTTATTATGCAATTTCCTTTGTTATATATAAAATTTCCACAATGACAGTGTACTGTCTAGGTATAATCTCTTTTAAATACAAATAACAAACCTTATACACACATTAATTATAACCATGGATCTGAATAGCATGAAAAACCAAACAATAGCAATCTGGAACTTTAGATGGCGCTCATATCAGAACACTTGTTTATTATAGCAAGTGTACTTTTCCTAACTCTTAACTGCATTATGCACTGTCTCTTCATATTAATGACAAGTGCAGACATACATACAGCATAAATCAGCCTCTCACACAACAGCTTCCCTAGTAATCTAAACATAAATATAGACTTCCCAGCACATCAAGGACTTAATTTTAATAAGTGGTGTTTACTTAATGGCCACAAATGCAGCTTTTGAATGATTGGCAGTTTAAATATGTGAGTGCTGCCAGCTGTTACCATCAATTTGGGAATGGAGGCTAACAACCCAACACTGAAGATCTGGTACATTAAAGAGAATAGCACACATAATGCAAATTTATTTCTAAATGAGTCAGCAGACCTATTCGGTCAAAGCAGTATTCTTTGCATTGAATTTTTATGTCTTTCTAAACTAATAGTGTATTCTACTTTCTAAACAAGGTGTATCAAGCTTTTATAAACCAAAATTTTCGCACTTTTCTATCGTATTATTTTTAGAAAACTTAAAACTTAGAAATGACTCAGTACAGTGTAAATCTGTACAATCATATTTTGTGGACTACTACTACTTATCTAAAGCTTTTTTAAGATTAAGATAAGTAACATTGCACATTTGAGCATCATTTCATCCTCGTCCCTACCTTCTCTATTCCCAAAATTAATTCAACAATAGTTTTAAAATATTAAATAAAACACAATTTAAATTGCAATTGATTACATGGTCAAAATCTCTCAGTTTCCATTTGAAGACTTGTGTCAGTATTACATTTGTAGATATACCTCAATTGTCTCATGCCCATCTTAGAGTGCAAATTGAGAACAACTATTTCAAATAAAATCTTATGCATCTGTTTATGTCCTCCCTGCCCATTAATCTATCCACAATTATTACATTTACCTTATTTTCTTCACTGACTTTTAAAAACAGTTCTAGTCTTATTGCACCAGCAATAGTCAAAAGATCCTAAACATTGTGAACTATTATAAAAGCATACTAGGTTCCAAGAAGTAATACTTGGGTTGAATTTCAGTTTTCATATTTTCAATCAAGAAATACTAGCTCTGGATAACATATTTAATACATAGAAAGTTGCTGATTATTAGAGCTTTGCACTGCCATGAATTCAAACATGAAAGATGTTTTAGAGCACAGATGAGTATGTATGCCCTGTTAGCAGCTTCTTAAACGGATCATGTATTTTCCCAGATCATAATACAGCTGAAGAAAAAAGCAATGGACTTAAGGAATTGAAAGAGTTGAATTCATATGCTACGTGAGCAGCCTCACATGCTCTAAAGCAGGTATTTTTGCTTTTGAATCTGCAAAGATTTTACCGTCTGATTGTTCTTTCTGGCTGTAATATAAAAATATCATTCCTTACATTTTTTAAAAAAAGTTGCCCCATCTATTACTATAGCAGAGCTGAAAGCTTCTGGTGTGTGTGTGTGTGTGTGTGTGTGTGTGTGTGTGTATACAGTATAAATATCATTAAAAGCAACATTTGTTTATTTTTCAGTTTATTTAAGGAATTTGAAAATATAAATATAACAGTTAGTGAGAATGGACCCTCTGGATTGTCTGTAGAAGTCTAAAAATAGTAAAGACATAAATACGTATAAGAAAGAATAGATAAATTATAAAATGGAGTTTTAAAGTAATTACATTTTACTAGTTGCAATAAACATGGTTTAGGATTTAACCAAAGGGATGAAACAGCTGTTTCCACTTTCCTACCATTCAAAACCATCAATAGATTTTTTTTGTTTTTGTTTTCCTAAATAGGCATCCTTTCAATACTATCTTAGCTCTTATCTTCATTTACATCTTGTAGCAGAACAACAGGCAGATTTGGGGGTTGGAGTTAAACATGTTATCAGTTTATATCTGTTACATTTTCACAAGCATTCCAAGTCCATTCCCTGCCAAATTCCATTGACCCTTGTTTGACACCAATTTAGTGTTTACTTTAGTTGATCAGATTGTATACAGGCTAGAATAAATATCTATTCTGCAACTTTACTGAATGACAATTGATCATTCAGAACAATTAGCTAAAACAATTTCATAATAATTAACTGTAAATGAAACATTAAGCCCTGTTTCCAAAACCAGAATAAATTTAAAACATTTTGCCTCTTAGTAGAATGCCTTCAAAGAAATTAGTAAGCAAAAATTATAGGAAAAGAATGTCATAGTTTGATATTAGTAGTAGAAAATGTCTTAGTTTCTTTGGAGGTCAATTATGTTCAGGAAATATAATAGATTTGAAATTAAATGGCAGATCTTAAATTTTAGGCATATTAGCAAGAAAGTGAGTATTGGTCTAGATATCAAAGCACAGAATTCCAGAATGCAAAATGTAACTAGTTCAGATTGTATTATATTAAAAATAAAATGAAGTTTAAACCATTACATAATAATGTAATGTTAAAAACATAAACAAAATAATGAAATAAGTCAAAAGTTTTCATCAGACAACAGAAATCTAGCATGCCTAGACTGATGTGCTATTAAAATATAAATGTAGACCACATTAAATTATGACTGTCTCACATAGCAATTATAGACTAGAATAAGAACTACAGTTCTGCTTCTTTGTTGTCATAAGAGTTTTTCTATAGTAAGCATTTTCATGGATTTGACTTCAGCATATATGAAGAAAAGATTTTTAATCTCACTTTATTAAAAGCTATGATGTAGTTATAGCATATTTTTAATATTATTGAAAGGCATAATTACAGTTAATGCCTGAACTCCATGATGACCAGTTATTAGGTATATATTAGTGGACTTTTTTTTTTTTTGGTCTTCTTTAGGTTTAATTTTAAGCTTTTTTTTTTTACTGTACTCCTTAACTTTCTTTACTAGATTCTGTAGATCATTTGCATTTTCATCTACCAAATGCAAAATATTATCAGATGCACTCAGGTTGCTGGTATTTCTTCCTTGAATTTATTTATTTATTTATTTATTTATTTTAATTTTATTTGGACTTGTATGCCGCTCCCTCTCCCGAAGGACTCGGGGAGGCTCACAACTAAAATGCAAACAATAAATAATTTAAAAAACAATTAAACCCAACAAGCCCAAACAACTAAAACCCAATTTAAAACACCCCCCCCAAAGGTCAGTCCAGCCCAGACTGCTCTAACAGCCAAGTTTTTAGATCGCGGCAGAAGGAGGGGAGATCAGGAGCCAAACGGAGCTCCAAGGGTAGTTGGTTCCACAAGGCGGGAGCCGCTACAGAATAGGCTCTCCCCCGGGGCACTGCCAGCCAACACCATCTTGCGGATGGCACCCCAAGGAGTCCCTGTCTGTGCGCAGGCACAGGGCGATTGGCATTCGATGTCGGCAGGAGACGCTCCCGCAAATACCCCGTACCCAAGCCACGTAGGACTTTGAATGTTAATGATAATACCTCACAATCACTATTAAGCCTATCTATGAACACTGTGCCTAGATTCAAACTCAACCAGATAGGAGAACCTTTTACCTTTTCATTGAATAAGAAAGAGATATAGTTTTGTATCACTTCTTTAATGACCTGCAGTCAATCTGATTCACTATGTTCTTCTAGATTATGGTTTCTTATCATCTGTAGAAGTTTTGCATGAGAGCAAGATGTTCCGGAATTTAAAGCCATTTCACAGTTTGACATGGCTGACACAATCAAAGACGTTTTTAAATGAAAACATATTGGCTTCTTTTGAATTGATTAGCTTTCCCAATCATAATCAGTGTACTTTGTTCCTTGGCTCATTCTAAAACCTACTTGAAATTTTCTTTCCATTGTGAAGCTCTAGTCTACATGATCATTATTTTGCTAATATATGAAATTAAGGATCTGTGCAATAGTTTGCATTGTGTTAAAACTGCTTTCTTTAATATCATTATATAGAGACTCTTAAAAATCTATTGGCCACTAAGTTGTTCTCTAGATGTATTAGCATAGTTTGATCAAAACTTTACTGATTCTTCTATGGTTTCTTTATTACACTAAAAGCTACTATTTAAAAAAAAATGTCTATTTTAACCTTGAATGGTTAAGTCAATTTTATATTCCTTTTTTTCATTTAAAAAGGTTAATGTTTATTTCTTTTAAGTAATATCCCAAAAGCTGGAATTCTCAGGAAATATAACACAACTCTTTTATAAATCCAAGATAAGAAAGTTTTCCAAGTCACTCTTGGACAGTTGATATCCAAGTTGATGTCCAAGTCATTCTTCTTCTGATTTATTACAGGTAATCCTTGCTTAATGACTATTCATGTAGCAACCATTTGAAATTATATTGCTGAATGAAAGGATATACAATTAGCACCTCAACTTACAGCTGTTGTGGGAGTCCTGCAATAACATGATCAAGACCTGGATACTTGTCAACCCATTTGCATTTATGATGGGTTACCAAGTGCCATTCAATCATATGATTGTCATTTGCAATCTTCCCTGCTGGATCCCCCAGTAAATCATTTGAGAAGATGGCGAGGAAGGTGACAAGCCACTGTTGCCTGGCTGGTTCCTGGAGGCTGGATGAAAAAGGTTCATGCTGAAATAAAAACTTGGGTTCTGGCTTGGATTTTGGGATAGATCTTTTTCAGCCAGCCTCCTTGAGAGCAAAATCATTGCCTGATGAAAAAAAACTGCCAAGTCTCTCTGTGAAGCAGCATTTTTTCTGCCAAAGATGCTGGATGAAAATTGATTTTTTTCACCCAGCTCCTTTGGAAACAAAAGCCCTTTCTGGAAATACTCTGCTCCACACAGGGTGGAATCTCTCTGGCAAGTCACACTTTTGCTACTTGCCAGAGGGCTGGCTAAAAAAAAAGTCTGTCCCAAGAAGAAATCAAAACTTGTATTTCAGGATGGTCCTTTTTCAATCTGTTCCCAAGCAGGCTTTGATTTTGGGATGGACTTTTTTCATCCAGGCTCCTTATTTATTTATTTATTATTTATTTATTAATTCGACTTATATGCCGCCCCCTCTCCCGAGGGACTCGGGGTGGCTCACAACTAAAATAGAATACAACAATAAGTTACTTAAAAATATATTAAATTAAAGCCGAATTAATATTAGTATTATTATTAAAACCCCAAAATTACGTAAACAACCCCAAGGGTCAACACTGCCCAGATTGTAAAAACAGCCAGGTTTTTAGCTCACGGCGGAAGGTGCGGAGATCGGGAGCCAGCGGAGCTCCAGCGGAAGAAGATTCCATAGAGTGGGGGCTGCCACAGAATAGGCCCTCCCCGGTCCCCGTTGAGTCCATCCAGCCCCCGCCTGTGCGCGGCTGGTATTTGAGGCTGGGAGAAGTCGTTCTCGTAAATATCCTGGACCCATGCCATGTAGGACTTTGAATGTTAAAACCAAAACCTTGAACCTCACCCGAGGGCAACCGAAGCCAATGCAAGCCACGCAGGAGGGTGTAACATGGGAGTATCGGGAGGCTCCCATCACAACCCGCGCAGCCGCATTCTGCACCAGCTGAAGCCTCCGAGTGGTGCACAAGGGCAGTCCTAGATAGAGAGCGTTACAGTAGTCCAACCGGGAGACAACGAGCCTGAGTGATCGTCGCAGGGCATCCCGGTCCAGGTATGGGCGCAACTGGCGAACCAGCCAGACCTGGGCAAAGGCCCCTGGCCACGGCTCCCACCTGCTCCTCCAACTTGAGCCGTGAATCCAGGAGAACCCCCAGGTTCCGTGCCCTGTCCACAGGGGGTAACACCTCCTCCCCATGACCAAAGATGGAATCTCCAAACTGGACCGGGATGTCGGTATGCACAGCCACTCTGTCTTGGCTGGATTGAGACGAAGCATGTTCCTGTCCATCCAGATTCGCACCGCTTCCAAACAACGGGACATCACGGAGAGAGCATCACTGATGTGGCCGGGGTGGAGATGTATAACTGCGTATCATCAGCGTACTGATGATAACTCACCCAAGCCACGGATGATCTCACCCAGCGGCTTCATATAAATGTTGAACAGGAGAGGCGAGAGGACCGACCCCTGAGGTACCCCACAAGTGAGAGACCTCGGGTCGACCTCCGTCCCCTGCCAACACTGTTTGCAACGTCCCGAGAGGTAGGAGGAGAACCACCGTAAAACAGTGCCTCCCACTCCCAGCCCCGAGACGCCGCAACAGGATACCATGGTCGATGGTATCAAAAGCCGCTGAGAGATCTAACAGGACCAGGACAGAGGAAAAACCCCTGTCCCGAGCCCTAGAGAGATCATCCATCAGCGCGACCAATGCTGTCTCCGTGCTGTACCGGGTCGGAAGCCCGATTGGTACGGATCCAGGTAGTCCGCTTCATCCAGGAAAAGTGGCAATTGCTGGGCCACCACACTCTCAACAACCTTCGCTAAAAACGAAGGTTGGAGACCGGACGAAAGTTGTTCAACTCGGCTGGGTCAAGGCGGCAGGGAACAGCCCCTCCCTTAACGGCGTTGATAACTGCCCGGAGCCAGCCGCGTGACCTCCCTGGAAGCATAAACCAACCAGGAAGGGCACGGGTCCAATAAACATGTGGTGGAACTCAGCCGCCGCATAATCCTGTCCACTTAATCCTCAGAAACAGGATCGAACTCAGTCCAGATAACATTAGCCAGACCACTCGCCTCCCCTCATCAGACCACTGCAAGTCCGAGTGCAGCCCTTCCCGGATCCGGCGATTTTGTCCTGCAGATAAAGACCAAATTCCTCAGCTCTACCCCAGAGGTCCGCCCCTCCCCAGTTGTAAGAGGGAGCGGGCAACCCCAAACAGGGCGGCTGGGCGGTTATCTGCAGATGCTATGAGGGCGAGAAGTAAGATTTCCTCGCCGCCCCCACAGCTACCAGGTAAGTCCTAATATGAGCTCTCAACTGGGCTCGGTCGGGATCCGGGCGGGTTGCCCTCCACCTACTCTCTAGTCCCCTTCTACGACGCTTCATCTCCCGGAGCTCCCGGTATACCAGGGAGCCGGTCGGGATCTGCGCCGAGTGAGGGGACGCATGGGGACAACCCTGTCAAGAGCCCCGCAGCCGACTGTTGCCAGGCGCCGCAAGGACCTCGGCAGGGCTGTGGGTGAGGATGCAGGAAAAACCCCAGTTCTGTCTGGAACCTCTCAGGGTCCATCAGGCGCCTGGGGCGGAACCATCTCAGTGGCTCCTCATCCCAGCGGTGTGGGGTGGCTTGATGGAAGACCAACCTTAGGAGATAGTGGTCTGACCATGGAACAGGGTGGGTTGCAATAACACCATCCCCGGACCACTACGCCACTGCTCGAGACAAAAACTAGGTCGAGCATATTGCCCCCCGTGAGTCGGGCCTTCTATTAACTGGGTCAGACCCATGGACTCCATGGAAGCCATGAATTCCCGGCCAGCCCGACCCGCACCCAGGGAGGGCAGATTGAAGTCCCCAGAACCATAAGCTCAGGGAACTCCACCGCCACCCCGAGGCATCGAGCAGCCCAGGCAGGGCGGCTGATACACAGCTGGGGACAGGTATGTAAGCAGCACGCCCATCCGACCAATTGGCCCAAACCTCACGAGGAGGGACTCACACCCCTATCTCGAGCAGGGACCTCCCTTGGAAATAAGGTCTCCCGAATAACCACAGCCACCCCTCCACCCCTTCCCTGGGGTCGAGACCGTGCATAACCCGAAAACCTGGGGGCAGATATCAACCAGAGGGACTCCGCCCTCTGGCCCCAACCAGGTCTCGGTGATACAAGCCAGGTCCGTGGCCTCCTCCTCAATAACCTCCCGGAGGAGAGGTGCCTTATTCCCCACGGACCTGGCATTAAAATACACCAGCGGAGCCCAGGGGCCCTGGATCCCAACACCCCAGAGATTGAGAAGAGGCCAAGGGGTCAGAGCATCACGGCTTGAATACAGCGGGACGCGCTCCCCTAACATGATACGCCCCTTTCCTCGTCGACTCCTTCCCATTCCAACCACCCTAGGGATCAAAGCCCCCACTATTCCGCCTGGAGCCCCGCCACCCCCACCCCCGACCACGATCCTGACTGGGGCTACAGTGGACACCTATAAAACCCTCCCCCTCCCTAACCCATTTAAAAATCGAATAAGAAATTTGACTAATGACGGCCTGGAACCTACCCTCCACCCTTCCCAGGACCCCCACCCCAAACCCTACCCGCGCAATGCCAACTCTCTGGGTTCCATAACCCATCCTCGAGGTACACTGTAGAAAGCCTGGCAGGCCAAGCCCGGAGAGAGGAGCGTCCCGTAAGGCCCAGAGGTCCGTTGACGAATAGACCCACACGATGTTATATTGCACATATAAGGGAGGAGTCAAAAGATGGAAACAAGTCCGTTAACAAAGATGTTAAAAGATGTTGAAAGATGTTAGGATGTTGAGGCACCCAGTCCAATCCCGCATCCATGCTACCGCTGAATGGTCCCAGAGAGTAGATCAGGATTGCTCTCTCACCGCAATCCGGCGGGCCAATAATAAAGGCCCTCCTCCGGGCGGTCGCCGCTCTCACCGGAGTTGTTGGGTAAGCATGTCCGGGTGGTAAGATGAATCACAGGGGTTGGTTCCAGGGAGGGGGACTAGCAAACCCGATCCACCACCCTCACACAGTGGTAGGCAGGGCGCTTCCACACCTCTCTCACCAAACCATCCATCGGGTGAAAAAAAGAGCAAAGATGCTATTTCAGGAAAGACTCTGTCCAACACTGTGTAGTATAGTGTCACTTTTATTTTGTTATGCTTTCAATAGAGCTAGAATTTGTCAGCTCATAAGTGAGGGAACATCTTTCAGACAATGAATTAGATCTTTCAGGAGTTCTTTTCCCCCAGAAATATGTATAATGGACAGTAACACATACTTGACATACATAAGTTATTAATACACATGTGGACCTTTTGAATAACAGTACAGTACAAATTATGTTTAGTGAAAATGATAATTTTATCAGAGGGTTGATATGTAAACTGAACAGAACTGATTCATTTTGAGGAAAAAAACAGAATTTGAGAAAAACATTCTTGAAAGATCTGTCTGCCTCTATCTGTAGATTTACAAAGTATATATAATTTCCACAGTTAAACCTTCTACATCTCTAATTCTCCATTATAACTCTGTTCATATGTCTAGTACAATATTACATAGATATTTCTTCAGCTTGAAATTCTAGCTTCAAGCTAGATGGAAGCAAGACAAATTGATTCTCATAGAAAACTGCGAAGAGTGCCAGTGGGAATAACTTCCTCAAATTATTCATATTAGCTTATAAGGGATATTCTATTGAGTTCAACAGACTTTCTTTTCCCCCTAATCTTAACAAAGAAATTGGACATTTACAACTATAAAATAATGGCTGTGCTTATTTTGTGATAATTGCAATGAGTCTAGTTAAATACAAATTCTGGAAGATAAGAACATTTGGAACAGAAGCTTGAATTCACTTTGTGTTATTCAAAATTATAATATATCTCCAGATTTTAGATAATCAGTTTTCTCTTATGTAAGAGCACAAGAGAAAGAAAAAAATGTACCACCAAATCATATTAATCACAATTGTTTATGTCTGTATTTACAGATTGATTTATATAGTATATTTACCATTATTTTTCTCAAGAAAGTCTATATGTTAAAGCCCTTTGATTTTTTATTATTTATATAGTATAGAAATACTATATAAATAAAAAATGCAATCACAAAGAGAAAATATGCATTGTGTACTTTGATATAAATAATTCATAATATGAATTGTATAAGGAATCCTCAAAGAAATAGGACAGCTCCTTCTATAATTTGGCTGTTACTGATTCTTTCACAGAAAAAAGGTATAGGCTATGATCAAGGACATATGGCTAATCATCTGTACAAATATCTTTTATATTACAAACAGTAACTGATTTCACAAGTTTTCTTATTTTTTATAGACATAATACCTTGGAGTATTAAACCTTGTTACAGTGCTATTGCATATTTAATGAAATAATAATAATAAAATTTGAAACTGTGTATCAATCATTGGACATCATTTATCAGTCAGTATATTACTTTAAACAGTACTGAACATTACACAATTAGAAAGATCTGGTTAATATAATTAATATAATTGAAGCATCAAACACTAAAAGGAGATGATCATTGGTGGAAGAGCATTTGTATACCTCTTACTTCTGAACACACCTAAATCAAATATTTCTGCACAGATTTCCATATTTTACATTGTATATAATTCCCTTACATGAATGCATATTAATAAATCTATAAAAATGCTGCCTTTCTTTCAACCTTGTACTTTTCATAGCTAACATAATCCTATGTCATTACAATATTTCAATTACTGTGACAGTTTTGAATTTTTTATTATTAGTAAATAATCAAGATAGCCACAATATCACCTAACAGAGCATAAATAATAAAATATCTCATTTTATTTGTGTCTATATTTTAATTAATAGCCAATAACTATTTTATATTATTCCTTTCTGACACCATGCAGTACTTATTATTATTTGTTCCCAGGAATTACTGAGGTGAGGCCCGATATTCATTTGAAGAAAAATTTTGTTTCCACTTGGCTTATGGACCCTGACTTATTAGATGAGGAGAAGAAAATGCATCTACAAATACATTCCAGCATACAAGATGTTTCAGTGCGCCTTTATATTTTAAACCATATCAATATGCTTTAGTTGTTCTTTGCTCTGAACAAGCTTTGAATTAAAATCAGTGCAAATGTTAGTACACTTCAGACTATTAAGTATTATGTTTTAATGTAAGAACCTTTATAATGTGTGTGTTTAATGCAATTTAAAGACATTCATTTCTCTTTCATGGAACATGTAGTGTTCAGCTTTAACAAGTTTATTGATGTGAAACTGATTCCATGACATTTGGCTTGCAGGGTAGGAAATTGAGCTTTCTAGATGCCATGTTTTTTGCATTCATCTCTGAAGTTAAATTCTGAACAGAATATAAATGTTGGGAGCCATGGTGAATACAGTATGAATCATAGGATGATTGGATCGCATGATGATAGTCCAATTATGTTTGGATTATCCACCAGTTTTTAAACAAGAAGAATTACATGCTGTCATTAAAAACTAATCCCCTTATTTGTAACTACTTTCTGTCACAGTAGCAAAGTTAATGAGTGGGATGTGGTGGAGTGGGCTTGGAAGCTTGCAAAATAGTAAATGTTTAAAAACTATCAAACCAACCAGTTACAACCAGCTAGAGCAACCTTCAGTTATTTATTGAAACAATTAACTAACTAGTGCTAGTAACCTTCAACTTTTATCAGTTAGCTTTGAATTCAGTTCCATTCTGAAAATAGTGCTAACAGAATTAGTGCTTAATTCATGCTTCAAATAATCTGGCTGTTAGGTTCCAAGTGTGGAAAGAGGCACAAAGACAAGCTGAGGGAGATTTTAGCTTCATGCCCAGTTTTCTGAATAAGTTCAAGAAGACTATAGACCTGGAAGATATGAATCCACACTACCCTAGTTCAAAACAATTTATAAAAGGTATTACAACACAAGCAATTTGCTTTCAAAAGAGATAGGATAAAACACATATTGTATCCTATTGTGACAAAAACTCAACACTTCAGCTGGCAGAGATATAGTCTTAATGATTTGTTAAATCAATTTTATATTGTATAGAGCATAGAAATGGCACGCTAGTCTTGATTTTAAACAAGGTCTAGCAAATAGTGCAGAGTCTAGACATATCAAAATGCTGGGTTAGGCAGATGCTTCTGTAAAAATTAAGTATCTAACCTCTTTTGTCAACCCTACCCAGAATGGCCACAGTTGTCATTTTTCATACAAGAGATATGCATACAAAAGCCTAAACTGGCCAACGGGTTTCATCAGATCCTACCAACTGACCGTATCAACAACAATCAACAACTATCAATTAACAGTTAAACTCTGAACAAAGTATAAATGTTGGGAACCGTGATTAATACAATATGAATGATACAATGAAATTATATACCACATGAATTTTTGGCCATACTATTAAGATATGAGCACCTTGATTCAGGCAAAGTACAGGAACATTATTATTACACTTGGTTACAAAGAACCCAGATGTTTAGTTCAGATGTGGCACTTTTATCCACCTATCAGATTCTTCTAAGAACTTGGGATATGAAGATGTTATTGTTTGATGGTGGTTAATGATATTACCACAGAATGTAAACTGTCTGATCTTTTTGCAGCAGCTAACTATGTTGTCAAATTCAAATTTTGCAGAGGTGGCATTTACTGTGTTGCTGCATTCCCAGTTCTGTTTTTATATGCATTTGTACTTAGGTATTGGTCATTATTTTGTGATAGCCTCTAATTCAAATGAATTTTGGATGGCTTAAAAGTAAAGACTTCCTAGTCATGGTTGCCACTGCTCTTTCAGCAGAAATCAAGAGTTCAGGAAGACCCTGGTTACACAGTTTCTGGAATGGAAGTGCCTCCCCATCCAAAAATAAAGATACAAAGTTCCTAGAATTATAGGGACATAAAATCCACACCCATTTGGTCTTAATCTCATCCTACCATACGGATCTCTGTGTGGAAGAAAACCTTCATTGCAAAATCTGATAAACTAGAGCAGATGTGCAAAAATGATTGAAAGCTACTGAAAATCAAGGATGCCTAGGATGGATTCATTACCAGCATCCTAAGTTCCACAGATGTCATCTATCGGTGGAATCAATATTCTGTCCAGGATTGAATCTTGACATATAAAAGTGGCCTGGTATAAAAGACACCCACCGGAGCCTCGTGAAGCTGCCAGATAATTCTTATTAGTGAGAAAAGACATAAATTAACTATACTACAGCTGACCTCACAAATTCAAAGACTGTCTTCTTTCCAAGAACAAAGAGGCTCAGACTCTGCCTGGGTAACATAGCTAGGCTAGGTTTCAATAATCTTCATAGGATCTAGACAGCTAAATTCAATTAAGCAATTCTGAGCATCTTTATATCTAAGATATATCTCAAACACACAGACAGACACATACTCATATCAATATATGTATATATTTATATCTATTTCTACCCTATCTATCTATCTATCTATCTATCTATCTATCTATCTATCTATCTATCTGTTAAGTTTGCATGAAGAGTCAAACGCGAGGAGCTTCAGTAAAGAGTTTATTCAGTGACTACAGCTCGAATGGACCTGACTTGGCTGGGCTACGGCTGCTTCTTATAGCCAGCAGCCGTAGTTGCCAGCCAATCAGAGTGCAAGGTTTCTTCCCGCACTATTTAAACCAATACCATTTAACATTTTACAAGAACAGTTCAAATAAACCAATAACATTCAAACCTACATACATAACACCCCTCCCCACTAGGTTCAGTCCATACCAAACCCCAACCTATCTAATGTATTCTTTTAAATAGGTGGGGCTCTTACGTGTACATTGAGACCTTCGTGGTTCAGAAGTTTTAACGTTCTCACCCAGTGAGAGAGGAAATGTGTCTGCTGACATTTCCCTGTTGGGACTTCCTGTGAAAGGAGACCCTGTTAGACTGTTAGAATTTGGTCTCTCCTCCCAACCCATCTCCATTCCAATGTCAGCACCCAAGTCAGGTAGTGATGTGCAATCTTCCACTTCTAAGGATGGATCTTGGCATTGTGACAGGTTTTGGGATGGTTCCTGTCATAATGGCTCGTTACACATGGGGTTGATTCTTGCTTGCTGATTTTCCTCCTGTTCCTCCCCTTCCCCCCTAGAAGTGACATCAGGTGAGGAAACTAGAGAGAGACAGGGGCGATGTTCCTGAGGGAACCTGGATCTGAGTTGACCAATGTGCCTGCTCCAGAGGAGTCCATCCTCTGTTTGTACCCTGTAAGAATGAGGGCCAGTGATTTGAGTTATTGCAGCAGGAATCCACAAGGGCTCACCTATAAGGTTCTTAGCATACACAGAATCCCCCACACTAAATGTATGAACTTTGGAAGTGGAATCTAGTGGTACATTGGGTGCGTAAGTGGGATGAAGGCGGTCAAGGGAAGACCTAAGTTTCCTACCCATCAACAACTCTGCTGGGGATAAGTTAGTAGATGGGCTAGGAGTGATGTGCTGGACACTAAGAAGTTTTTCAAGCTTCTCAGTGATGTCCCCAGGACCCAGTTGCTGGAGCTTCTCTTTGGTAAAGCATACCATGCGTTCAGCCCGTCCATTAGCCGAAGGGTGCCCAGGGGCAGTAAGGGCATGTCTGATACCCTGTTGCACTAGAAAGGATTCAAAAATGTTAGATGTAAATTGAGGGCCATTGTCAGAGACAAGAACATCAGGTAACCCATGGGTTACAAACAGTTTTCTGAGCTGCTTGATGACAGCATCAGTTGTGGTGGATGTCATGGGAAATACCTCAAGCCATTTGGAATATGCATCTACTATGACAAGAAAAGTGTGCCCTCTAGTAGGACCTGCGAAATCAATGTGGATCCTAGACCACGGGCCCCTAGGACATTCCCATTCCTGTTTGGCGGCTTGAGGTGGGGCAGGCCTGACTACCTGGCAATTGGGACAAGATGCAACCCAGTTTTCAACCATTTTGTCAATACCTGGCCACCATACATAACTCCTGGCCAATCCCTTCATCCTTACAATACCAGGATGACCCTCATGTAACATTTCCAAAACCTCCCTTTGCAGTTTTGCAGGAATAACCACCCTGTTACCCCACAAAATACATCCTCTTAATACAGATAATTCAGTTTGCCTGGACTTAAAAGGTTGGGCAAGGTGAGGTAGATCTTGAAGAGGCCAACCTTTCTTAATCCAGCCTATAACAGAAGCCAACACAGTGTCTTTGGCAGTCTCTCTGGCAATTTCAGCAGCATGAACTGGAAGCTTGGCAACAGTTTCTAGGAAAAAGGTGTGTGTTTCAGGTTCAAAGTCCTCCTTGTGGCAAGGAAGTGGGCAACGACTTAGTGCATCAGCATGTCCAATGTCCTTGCCAGGCTTGTGAATCAGTTTGTATGAATAAGCTGCAAGAAATTCAGTCCACCTCAGCATTCTTGGTGACAGGATAGTAGGTGTAGGTTTGTCTCCTGCCACAATGCCTAACAAAGGTTTGTGATCTGTAACAATGGTAAATGTCCTGCCATACAGATATTCATGAAATTTCTTGACAGCTGCAACAACTGCCAATGCCTCTTTGTCCAGTTGGCTATAATTCATCTCTGCTTTAGTCAAAGTGCGAGAGTAAAATGCAATAGGGGCTTCCCTCCCACTTGGAAGCCTGTGGCTCAAAAAAAAAAACCCACTCCAAAGGGGGATGCATCACAAGTCAGTACAATAGGCAAATTCTCAGAGAACTGTATCAATACAGCATCAGAAGTGATTATTCTCTTAATACTGTTAAATGCTGATTGTTCCTTCCTCCCCCAGATCCAAACAGCCTTCTTATCAAGCAATCTGTGCAAAGGTTCAGCAATGGTTGCCTTTTGAGGTAGGAACATGTGATAAAAGTTAATGAGTCCAAGGAAGGCTTGCAAATCTGTTTTGCATTTAGGTTTAGGGGCTTCTTTGATTGCTTTAACCTTGGCATCAGTAGGGTGGATGCCATACTTGTCAATCATGTAGCCAGGAACTCAACCCTGTCTGTTTTAAGTGTGCATTTTTCTTCCTTGACTTTTAACCCCATTTTCTGAATCTGGTAAGGACTTCTCTGAGTCTTTCTTGAAGCTGAGTGTCATTTTCAGCAGAGATTAACACATCATCAAAGTAAGGCACTACCCCTGGCAGTCCTTGAAGCATTCTTTCCATAAGACTTTGAAAAATGCCTGGTGCCACGCTTACTCCAAATTGTAACCTTTTACATTTGAAGGCACCTCTGTGAGTCACAATGGTTTGGGCCTCTGCAGTGGCATCATCAACTGTTAGTTGTTGATATGCCTGGGCCAAGTCCAATTTGGCAAAGACTGTACCCCTGCCAAGTGAATGTAACAGATGATGCACCACTGGAACTGGATATGCACTCTGCTGCAGTGCATGGTTCAGTGTCCCCTTATAGTCTCCACAAATTCTTACTGACCCATCAGCCTTGACTGGTGTGACTATGGGTGTTTCCCATCTGGAGTGATCAGTGGGCTCTAAAACCCCTTGAGCAATTAATTTGTCTAATTGTGCATCAATTTTTTCCTTTAAAGCAAATGGAACCCTCCTGGGCTTTAAACGAATTGGGGGCACCTTGGGATCTAGGTTGAAAGTGATAGGGGTCCCCATATACTTGCCCAGTCCTTCGCTGAAGACCTCTGGAAACTCAGACTTCAAGGCCTCCTCCCATTCAGAGTTGCTCACGTGATTGATGCCAGTCACCTTGATGCCTAGTGGCTTGAACCACTCAAGTCCCAGCAAGCTTGGGCGATCCTTGTCCATGATGGTCAGAGGCAAACGTTTGGTGTGGCCTTTAAACTGCACGTTGAAATCTCTTGCTCCAACTACTGGAATCTTGTTCCCTTGGTAGTCTTGAAGAGTCAGTGCTTGCTTCTGGAAATGTTTCTTCTGAATGTTGGGAAGTAGCCTGTGAATAGTGTCCCATGACAACATAGATAAATAGGAGCCCGAGTCCACTTCCATTTGGCAAGGCCTTCCTTCAATGAACACCTTCACGTGTACTTTTCTGCTTCTCAAGGGTGAAGAATGACCAATGGTGATTGTTTGGTGAGTTTCATTCTTGCCATTTGCTTCTGAATTTTGCCCCATCTTTTCCAGGACATTGTTGGGCTTAAAATCCTTTTCAGGAAATTTCTTCCTACTAGGTGGAGTTCTGGATGATTTGCAGACTCTGGCTAGGTGACCCCTTTTCTCACAACGTAGGCAGATGGTGTCTAAGAACTTGCATTCAGTGCGAGGATGCCCCCCCCCACAGCCTCTGCAATAAAATTCTTGCCTCTTTCTCCCAGGGTCTTTCCTTTTCTTCTCCATTCTGAGTCTAAAAATCCCTTCCTCCACCTCACTGCAATCTGAATCAGAGTCTATTTGTTTGCAATGGGTTGTTGTGGATTTTTCCACATCAGAATGGCTTGAGGCCTGGCTTGAGGCCTTGTTAATCTTTTTCATGGCCGCTGCTGAGGACTTGGTGGCTTCCGCTGAAACAGCTTCTTCAATGGCCTCCTTAAACATGATCTTAGGTTTCATTAACAGTTTGCTTTGTAAGACCTTATCTTTGAGGCCTAAGACAAACCGATCACGCATGGCCTCTTCTAAGTTGGTAAAGTCACAAGCACCCCCAATGTCCCTTAAACTTGCCACGAAGTCATTAATATTCTCGCTTTCCCCTTGATCTCGACGGTAAAATTCATGTCTCTTAATGAGGCATGATACTTGCAGGGCGTAATGGGCTCTTAAAAGTTTTTCCAAATCAGGCCATTCCATTACCTTCAGTTCTGCAGCTCCTGCCAACGCCTTCGCCATCTTGAAGACTGCTGGACCGCAGTGTATAAGAAATACCGCCCTCTTCCGTCTCTCGGGATATCGACGAGTTGTTTCCTTCCAGGTACATCTGGAAGCGATCCGCATACAATTCCCAGTCTTCCGCCGCCAGATCGAATGGGGCTGGGGGGGTGTTCAGCGCAGCCATCTCACTCTTCTGTTCGCCTTCCGCATTGTCTCTTCTTCAGGGCAATCCCATCCTCGTCGCCAGTGTTAAGTTTGCATGAAGAGTCAAACGCGAGGAGCTTCAGTAAAGAGTTTATTCAGTGACTACAGCTCGAATGGACCCAAGTTGGCTGGGCTACGGCTGCTTCTTATAACCCGCAGCTGTAGTTGCCAGCCAATGGGAGTGCAGGGTTTCTTCCCGCACTATTTAAACCAATACCATTTAACATTTTACAAGAACAGTTCAAATAAACCAATAACATTCAAACCTACATACATAACACTATCTATCTATCTATCTATCTATCTATCTATCTATCTATCTATCTGAGAAACATAGTCTATATATTAATATCAACATCAATAATTTAGTTAGGAAAAACCAGTTCTTTTGACTGGCTTCAATAGCCTATATACATATACAGTACATGCTTATATGTATATGTGTGCATATACTGTATTTACATATAAGTCCGTTTGTGCCTCTGTATTATTGTATCTGTCTATTGATCTATCTATATTTCAAAGCCATAATGTTATTTTTAGGGAACAAATAGTTTTTACCATGTGTTGGATGATATGAAATATATACATATTACACACACACACACACACACACACACACATATATTCAAATATTTTATATATATAATGTGTATTTAAGTATTTATCAGAGAATTTATCCAGCTCAAAAGAAACAGACATTATTCAATCTTTAGTGTTCTTCTCTAGCAGATGTTTTTGTTTATAGTTTATTCTGGATAGTGCCTACAGCTATTGCTATACAGAAGGCAGGTCCAGATGAAGCAGAAAATGTGGTAGAAGAAATATAATGAGCCAAAAGTTAGTACCATTATATCCTATGGTAAGTTCAGGCTGGACACCTTAGATCTTGACCTCCAACTATGCTGTAAATAACTTGTCAAAATTCCAATGCTCAGATTTTTAAGCTGCAGAATATGTTTGCCCCTGAAGCTGTGCTATATTGCAGTCTTCTTTTATCCCAGAAATATATTTGTTAAAAGGTATGATTTACAGTAGATATTCTTGTAGTGTTATACACTAGTGTTATATAGTGTTATATTCTATGTTATTTATTTATGAAAATAAATGAAAATGGCTCTAGGCAGGTTACAAAAATACTATTAAAATTGTAATCATAAAAATATAGTCAAATCAAGAAAATATAAAGCATTAAGAAATTGAACCATAGATAAGAAGACATTGCATTTAAAAAAAAACATACAATTGAAGTAATGTAGAAAACTTGCATTTTATTATTGGGCAGCTAAACCAAATACATAAATATAGCAAAAAAAATACAAACAAGATGTCAGCGTTCCAGGGAAGATCCATTCCTGTCAGTAACTCCAAGACACACGCCATCTCAAAGCACTTTTATTAGAACAGTACCTGGCACATACTGGGGAAATCCGGAACTAAATCTTCCCGGCTTCCCCACAAAGACCCAAGCTACAACCCATCCCCTTTTTTCTTCATCACCAGATCACGTGCACCAATCCCAAAGTAAATTTTAATTCTTTCTGCACCACACTCTGTAACCTTGAACTATTAAAATAATATATTTTGTCTACTAAGAGCTACTCAATTAACATACCCCCTCCCACTTTCTTCAACTATGTGGCAGCAATGAATTCCATAGCTGACACAAGAGTAATTTAGGAAAAGAGCAACCATAAAGCAATTATTCCCTTAAAGTCCCAACTTTCAACAAAGAGTTGTTTTGTAGCTATTTTTATACTACTCTGAGTAGTGAATGAAATTGGTATTAAAGTTTTAGCATGTCTGTGAAGATTCTGATTCATCTAGGTCAGGGTTGTCAAATTCAATTTCATTGAGGGGCACATCAGGTTTGAGTTTGACCCCAGGGGGCTGGATGGACATGGCCAGGTAGAGTGTGGCCAGGGTAGGTGTGGCCAGCTTGATGTAACTTGTGTTGTGGTGGCTTGAGCGCTCTGCCAACAGCTCTCCTGTGTTCCATTTTCACTGGCAGAAGCACCACAGGCTGGTCCTTTGCTGTTTCCAGAGCAGCATTGGTTTGTGTGATTAGGCACTTTTTTATGAAGTTGTGTGGATGTCCATTTTCCTGGAAGATTTTGTACTAATGATCTGTTTCCTTTTTCTGATGTTCAGGTTTGTTGTGGTATTTGTGCTTATTTGAACAGTGTTCATACACAGCTTCTTTCATTGTGGGAAGTGTTGTTGTTACTTTGATAGTGGAGCAGTTTTATGATGTAGAGAGTCTTATGATAAACTTGTATTTCTAATTTGCCATCACTGCATCTGCTGATTAAAATATCCAAGAAATATACTGCATAGTTGTTTTTCTTCCCTAGTGAATTTTATTCCTTTGAAAATGTTGTTAATAGCTGTGTCCCTAATTGGGCCTTTTCTATTGTGACAAAAGTGTCAGATCAATGCTTTGAGTTGTATGCATGGAAGTGCTATAGATTGCATTACAGGCTCTGCTATTAGTCATCAAAGTAGTGATCCCATGAGTATTCCTTTTATTTGTTCATATATTTGTGAACTGAACTTAGATTGAATTGAAAGTATGTGGTTAAGCAAAGGTTAATAAGATCCATGATAGCAATAGCACTTAGACTTATATACTGCTTCACAGTGCTTTAAAACCCTGTCTAAGTGGTTTACAGAGTCAGCATATTGCCCCCAACAATTTGGATCCTCATTTTACCAACCTTGAAAGGATGGAAGGCTGAGTCAACCTTGAGTCTGGTGAGATTTGAATGCCAAATTGCAGGCAGCCAGTAGTCAGCAGAAGTAGCCTGCAGTACTGCACTCTAACCATTGCACCATCGTGGCTCATTCTGGTTATTTCAGTGTTGGTGTATTTGATTAGGCCTGGTGTGTTGTGTACTTGGGCATGATATTGGCTATAATTGTGCTCAATTATACTTTTGTATAGAGTAGTATTATGACACAAGTATGATTAATTTCTTTTTAATTTTGATATGTTTTTGAGTGCATAAATGTTAATTGGCTTGTATTCAGCACCTTCCATGTATATGTAAGATATTGCAATTGTCATGTATGTATCTCACTAATGTTAAAATGTCCACAAAATATACCATGACATATTTTAGTATGTCTTTGTTCACTAGAAAATTATAGATTATTAGATTTCTTTCTTTATTTTATTTATTTGTCAAGCATGTATTAGATAACAGATATAATTAGAACATGATTATGATTACATGAAATGGGTATGAATAAAAGGGGACATTAGGACAGGGACGGTAGGCTTATGCACGCCCCTTACAGGCCTCTTAGGAATGGGGTAAGGTCAACAGTAGACAGTCTAAGGTTAAAGTTTTGGGGGTTTGAGGAAGAAACCACAGACTCAGCTAGTGCATTCCAGGCACTGACAGCTCTGTTACTGAAGTCGTATTTTCTGAAATCGAGTTTGGAGCAGTTTACTTTAAGTTTGTATCTATTGTGTGCTTGTGTATTGTTGTGGTTGAAGCTGAAGTAGTCATCTACATGGATATGAGTGTTGCTATCCACTTGGACTTTCAGAGTTTCCCATGATGGATATCTTCAAGTATCAAGCACAGTTGCACAGATTTATATGGAGTCTGGGAATTATAATAGAAAAAAGCATTCAAATACTGATATTGTTACTTAAGGACATTCTTCAGAATGCTCCAAACAATAGTTTTACCATATTAACCTGTAGCAGACAATACTGTATACCCTTCATTCTGCTTTTAAAGCAGACTTCTCAAAAATGGCACCCTAGGCTGTGCTGTAACTCTTCAGAATTCCCAAACACAAAGATTGCTAGTAATTCTTGAAATTGTAACTAAACGACCTAAGTTGGGGGAATGTTTCTTTGGTCAGCACTGAAGTTCACAATTTTATATAACTATATATAATATGGCATTTAATTGTATCATATGGAATGTTTATGGGTACAGCTTAAAACAGCCAAAGTATTTGCATTTGTTTTTAGTTAGGTGGGGAAATTTATTTATTTTTATTTTTATTTATTTGATTAGCCAACTGCTTACAAGATAATAGGTATAAGTATAAACATAGTTATAAACACATGGATACATATAAGAAAATAAAAGAAACAATAGGACAGCAATGGTAGGCACTTTGGTGTGCTTATGCACGCCCCCTACAGACCTCGTAGGAAAGGGGTGAGGTCAATAGTAGACAGTCTAAGGTTATTGTTTTTGAGGTTTGGGGAAGAAACCACAGAGTCAGGTAGAGTATTCCAGACATTGACCACTCTGTTGCTGAAGTCATATTTCCTGCAATCAAGTTTGGTGCGGTTAACTTTGAGTTTGTATCTATTGTGTGCTCTTGTATTGTTATGGTTGAAGCTGAAGTATTCATTGACCAGAAGGACATTGCAATGTATGATTTTATATACTATACTTAGATCGGACAGAAGACAGTGTAGTTCTAGGTTTTCTAAGTCTAGAACCTTAAGTCTGGTTGCATAAGGTATTCTGCAATGAGTACAGGAGTGTAGAACTCTTCTTGTGAAATATTTCTGGACTTTATCTACTGTGTTAATATCAGATATGTAATGTGGGTTCCAGACTAGAGAGCTGTATTCAAGTATTGGTCTAGCAAATGATTTGTATGCTCTAGTTAGTAGTGTGATATTACCAGAGAAAAAGCTACGCAGGATTAGGTTAAGAACTCTTAATGCCTTTTTGGCTATGTAGTTACAGTGGGCTCTAGCACTTAGATCACTAGAGATGAGTACTCCAAGGTCCTTGACAGAGTTTGGATCATCAACAAGGTCTTGATTATTTAGCTTGTATTTTATTTTCTGATTTTTTTGCCAATATGTAAGACAGAGCATTTATTTGTTGAGATTTCAAGTTGCCATTTGTTTGACCATTCTGATATATAGTCAAGGTCTCTTTGAAGGGTAGCAGTATTGTCTGTGGTGTTGAATAGCTTTACATCATCAGCGAAGAGAACACAGTTGCTCTTAATATGATCACAGAGGTAATTTATGTAGAGTATGAAGAAAGTTGGTCCTAGAACATTGCCTTGGGGGACACCACTGTTGACAGGTACAGAATTTGATAGGACTCTCCCAATTTTGACCATTTGTTGTCTGTTTGACAGAAATGCTTCTATCCAGTTATGCAGTTGTCCAGAGATACCATAAGATTTTAGTTTTAGTAGTAGTTTGTCATGTACCACTGAATCGAAGGCTTTACAGAAGTCTATGTAGATTGCATCTATTGCTTTGTCCTGATTGAATTGTGTAGTCCATATGTTTTTACAGTGTAAGAGTTGCAGATTACAGGGTAGTTTTTTTTCTGAAACCACATTGTTTATTAAAGAGTAGGTTGTTTGTCTCTAAGTGGAGGATAATGGATTGGTTAATAATTGATTCCATGACTTTACAGGTGACACAGCATAAGGAGATTGGTCTATAATTTTCAACTAAGCTGGGGTCTCCCTTTTTGAAAAGTGAGATGACCGTGGTTAGTGACCATAGGTTTGGCAAGGAACTGGTCCTGAAAGATTTTTCAAAGATTGTGCTCAGAGGTTTGGCTATGGCAGTGGATAGCTTTTTTAAGAAGTAGGCACATATTCCATCCGGTCCAATAGATAGTGATGATTTTAGATTGCGTAGTGCTTTTTCAACATTGTCTTCTGTAAAATCTATATTTATTAGATCATTGTAGTTGTCTGTGGTTTGACTAGGAAATACTGGGCATGACCCATTGCTGTTTACAAATACTGAGCCAAAGAATGTGTTAAAAAGGTTTGCTTTAATGGTGTCATCGTTACAGTCTTTACCATTAGGTCCTTTCAGGGGTGGGATGGACCTTGAGTCTTTTAGTGTGTTGTTTACAAAATTGTAGAAAGTGCGGGTGGAATTGGTGGTTAGAAGGTTTTCCTCTTGTTTAATGTGATAATTGGTGCATTCACTCTTTATCTGGTGGCATAAATTTTTGTATCAGCTTTTGAAGTTGGCAACATGACCAGATTTGTTTTTTTGCCAAAGTGATCTCTTTTTGGATTGAAGCTTCCTTATTGTTATGGGTAATCTGTTTTTTCTGGTTTTGGGAGTTATTATTGGTACATATAGTTTGATGACTCTTTGGATTTCAAATAAAAATACGTTGTAATGGTCTTCAACAGTATTGCATCCAGTGAATAGAGATTGCCAATCAAAGGATGAGAGATTGTTGTCAATAAGATCATAGTTGCCTTTTTTGAAGTTATAATTGGGGATCATGTTGTTGTGATGATTTTTGTGCGGACGTATGTTGAGACAAAAGTAAATCATCATTCATATGGCTAATTCCTTTGTTTTAATATATGCAAGCAACAAGAACTTACTGCAGCAACTATTTTATAATTAATTATTGATTAGACATTACAGCCCTCTGTTGAATCTCATCTGAAACTCAGACTGATTCTTTGGTCATTGTGCTAGCATTTATTAAATATGCATTATTAATCTGAATTATGTTCTGCTTAACTGTAAGCCCTTAGAGCAAAATTAACGATTACCGCATTAGTGTTTCTAAAATGGAATCGATTTTCCAACTTTACCAAATTAGTAGAAAGAGGGGCTGATGATATTGATAAATGTTACCTCAGAATCTCCAGCACAATAGATTTTTTAAAAAAATCCTTTTTGAGCCAGAGATCTCTTTCTCTTTTACAACTGAGTTTTTTCTACCTTTTAGACTTTCTGTGCTTTGAGTGTCACTATAAATATATGCTTATTGTTAAATTACTAGGAATAGCAATAGGAGATTCGTCCATGTCAACATTTCTCATGGCAAACACAACATAAAGTGTTACAGCAAGCACAACCTGTCTTAAACAGGAACATCAAGCATGTGTATTGTACAAATGAAGAAACCACTTTTATTCGTAAAAACAATAATAACATTATAGAAATCATAGAAAATTATAGAAAATTGCATATACAATACGGACTAATATGAAGTATTAGTTTAATACAATGATGGTTAGTTCAGGCTAGAAATGCACAATGAGCAGAAAGAACACACACACACACACACATACACATCAGTGATGGGATTCATATTTTTTTACTACCAGTTCTGTGGCCTGGCTTGGTGGGCGTGGCAGGGGGAGGATATTGTAAAATCTCCAGTCAGAGGTGGTATTTGCTGCTTCTCCAACCTACTCAAAATTTCTGCTACTGGTTCTCCAGAACTAATCAAAACCTGCTGAATACCACCTCTGACACACACATATATATTAGAGTACACAGTACTGTAAAATACAGAATTTTGAAGTATATAGTATATAGAATTATAGAAAAATATAGGATCTTGTGCATAAGAGAAAAGTGCAGTTGAACTTCTTTCATTCTCTGTTGAGTAAATTTACTGAATGAATTATCACTGGAGAAATAGTAAAGATACAAATACAATATTATTTTTCCCAAGTATTTTAATGGGTAGTATTTCCAAAAGCAGTAAAACATATTGACTGTTTAATGATGTCAAAATTTATTATAGCAGCAATAATATTGTAAACTCTACATGTGGAACTGCTGCAGAAGCATCAAAAGTCCATAAAAACAATACAGAGTCTGCAAAAACATAGAGTATGGAAAAATACCACTTCAGAGGTATTTTTTAATTATTACTGTAGTATTCTTGTAACTAGAGCAAGATCTTAACTAAGTTCTAGATCTAGAACAATAGTTATTTGGAGCATATGATTCAAGATAGTATGTCCAAAAATTACTGGGGAAAAAAGAAAGGATAAAAAAGGAACTTAGTTCATATTACAATATTATTAAAAGTATTGAATTTTGTTTAAAACATCCTTGCATAATACTTATTCCTGTGACTTTAACTATGGATTCTTTTGTAAGAATTATTTGTACCCACTTCACATACTCATAATCATGTTCCTAATTATATTTGTTATCTAAAACATGATTGTCTAAATAAATAAATAAAAATAAATAAATAAATAAATAAAATATTTGTACATTTAGATGTTTGATTAAGTAATGGAAGTGAATAAGCATGCTCAACACAGAATATATTTGAAGGACTTGCTTGTATTTTATTTATTTAATTTAATTTAATTCCTGGGGATTTTATGCTGTTCCATTTTAGACTGGCTTGCAAAAGCTTACAGTGATATAAAGAAGAAAAAGGAAAATACTGAACCAGAGGGCAGATTAGGAAGAGCCCTTTGGTGCTGTGGGTAGGTATGTGTGCATTTATGTCTGCATGCACATGCATTTAACAATATGATTCTAAGGAATCTTTTTCTGAAATAAGACCACTGAATTTGGGTATCAACCTTAACATTTGCTTTCATTGGCTTGGCTTTTTTTTAAAAAAAAGTTTCAGTTTATCATCATTGCATTGAAGGCATAATTTAGCTCATAAGTTTTCATTACATTTAACCCACTTACAATAAATATTATTTTTAATTTTGTATTTATTATTTATTTATTTATTAATTCGACTTATATGCCGCCCCCTCTCCCAAAGGACTTGGGGCGGCTTACAAAGTAAAAAACAACACGACAATAAATTAGATAAAACCAGATTAAACAAATCATCCTTTAGGATGCTTGAGAAACCAATCATTAATGTCAAATTCGACTATCAGGAAACAAAAAATTTCACAAACTATGATGGTATTGGTAGAACTCTGCAACTGACATGTCACCATTAAGCTGATACACCTGTCATACAATCATGTGACCATAGGGGCATGACCATTTAGAAGATGCGGGTGCTTTATTTCCATATAACTTTGATTGTAAAATGACTAGTCATAAAATCAGGATTACCTGAATAGTCTAATAAAGAACAATACATGTGTGTTCACCACTGCAAAATCTTCTGTTATATTTGAAACAAATTTCATGATTTAAAAAGTTAAAAACTGAATTGAGTTTTTTTTGTCACAAGCCCAAAAGTTTTATAAAAGACTAAGAATTAAATAGACAATTCAGAAGACATAAAAAGAAAAGTATATAAAAATAACTTTTGCAAACCACCATGAGAATTACTTCATCTGTATTAATAGAAATAAGATAGCAGAAGTTAATTTGAAAGAACCATGGATCAGAAGGCACACAGAAAACACTGTTCCATAAATGCTTCTTGGTTTGCACTAATTTTGCTGCATTTCTAATACTTTCATATATTCATGGAGTTATATAAGCAAAACAGGATCTTTCTTTTCTTTCTTTTTCTTCTGAAATGATACATATACAATTGCCTTAAAATCTATTTTACTATTCCTCAAATGACAACATTCCCATCCAGTCTGAGTATTTGCAATGTTATGGAAATTTATCCAGAATATTGCTTTGTACAAGACAGCAGCTTAAGAATTTCTAAAAATGTTTCAGTTAAGAGAACATCACCTGTGCATTAATTCTCACACAAAATTCACGGGTAAGCATAGTTAATAGCTCGGCTGTCTTCATTTTTCCTGCAAGATTTTGTATACATTATTACTGAATAATAGATTAAATATCTAGCACAGTTTAAAGGGAGTATTATAGGTCTCAGCTTGTTTATGACTGTGACTATGTGTTATGTTTGATCTTTGTTCATTTTTCAAAGACGAATTTGTAAAGGTCTCTGATACTGACAGCTCAGGTAAATGTTACTAACACAAGCGTCAAGCTGGAAAATCTGACAACTATAGACAAGCAAAGTCATCCAGAAACAGGAGTGTCATCTCCTTGCTTCAGAATCTTCTCTCTCAAGAGATTCAGGTGTTATTTCCACTTGAAATAACAAATGTTAAGGTGGAAAAAGGAGTAAAGAGGCTAATGGGTATCTTGTCAATGCCTGGCATGTTTTGTACTTTCTGGAAAAAGAACAGAAAAAGAGACAATGTACAATTTTAAAATATATTCTATAATTGTGATAATGAGCTAGATAAGATTTTCATGCCTTTACAAATTTAAACCATTATTACAGTGATAGTTAAAATATCCAGATATTTTATAGTTTCTGTTATAGTAACATACTGACAGAGTTTATCACTATTTCCCAGTTTTTTTATTATAAAATTAGGTGAAGTATACAATAAAATATACCTTCAATTAGAAGTAAAATTCATTAAATTCAGGAAGATTTATTTCTCAGTACAAAATGAAGAAAGCTTTGTTTGTTTTTCTATAAGAACAGCAATTGGTCTGGTTACCAGAGAAATCCATATTTGGATTTGTTGATTTAATGAAGCCACTGACTTTGGCATAACTATATATTGTATAGGATATATTTTACAATATATAGATAATAATATTAACAATTGCCAGTCCAACAAAGGATGAGAAGTAAAATGAATATTAAAGCATACAATTTGATTCAAAATAATGGGACTTATTTTCAGTAAGATTTCTACTGCAGTTCTGAACAAAGCAATCATTTTATTCCAGAGCAGAATTTAAATTTAGGCACTCTACCACTCAGAGAATTTATAGTAGAGGTACTCAGAGACCATTCAGTCTTGCTTTACATACCTTATCTTTGAATAGCTCACTATGGTGCAGGATATTTCCCAGGTTGTCCATTCCATGTGTCTAGTAGATCTGAAAGGAGATTCAGAAAACAAGAAACAAACCTAGGAAACCAAATGCCTAACATTTGTATTTATAGTCAAGCTAGAATACTGACAACAATATTTTTATAGACATGATCATTTGATTTCCAAGCTGGGAAAAAATGAATCTCTATGAGTCTCATAAAATATTATTTGACATTAGAATACTGACCACTCACCTTTCCTATTCAAATATAACAGATAAACATGATGCAAATATAGTCAGCTTTTTTAAACAGGGCAGATAATGGGTTTACCAATAATTATTTTTTTCTGATTCCAGCATAATTTTCTTGCCTTCTGCTTTCTATCTCTTGGACTCAGATAAGATTGATAACCAACCAGCTAAATATGAGCCAACAGTGTGCAGCAGCAACCAATCTACAACCATGTGACCAAAGCTTTTATAAAAGACTAAAAATTAAATAGACATAAAAAGAAAAGTATATAAAAATAACATTTGCAAATAACCATAAGAACCACTTCATCTGTATTAATAGAAATAAGATAGGAGGAGTTAATTTGAAAGAACCATGGATCAGAAGGCACACAGAAAACACTGCTCCATAAATGCTTCTCGGTTTGCACTAATTTTGCTGCATTTCTAATACTTTCATATATTCTTTCTTTCTTTTTCTTTCAAAATGATACATATACAATTGCCTTAAAATCTATTTCACTATTCCTCAATTTTGTGATCACATAATTGATGTGTTGGGATTGCAATTTACAACATTCCCATCCAGTCTGAGTATTTGCAATGTTATGGAAATTTATCCAGGGTATTGCTTTGTACAAAACAGCCTTAAGAATTTCTAAAAAATGTTTCAGTTAAGAGAACACCACCTATGCATTCTCTCTCCCCACAGCTGGATTGGAGGAATGGTAGCATTTTGCCCTTTTGAAAAAGAAAAATAATTATTTCCCTCCCTTCCCTTGACTTGCCACCTAGTGTGCCAGAGGAGTCAGGTAAGCCCCATCTATACCAGGTGAAGTCCCATCCTTACCCCCAACCTTACTAGTCACTGCAGCACTGTCAGCGGGGCTGAAAAACCTCCCAGCCATGGTGCATGAGGTGCTCAGAGCACTGAGAAATCCCAGGGATCCAAGCCAAGCCAAGAACGAGGGCTACAATCAACCTCACCCTGGAATCTCCTAGTGATCTCCCAACTCTGCTTAAATCCAGGCCTGCTGCTGCATCCTTAAGGTAGTCCTCAACATGACCAGAATTGGAACCAGTATTGCCATTGCTAAGCTAGTTGGTCATTAAATGAGTTACATTCAGTTTTACAATGTTTTTGCCATGGTTATTAAGTGAATCACTGCAGCTGCATGGTTATTAAGTGAATCACTGCAGCTGTCATTAATAAGGGCAGTTTTCCCATTGATGTTACTTGTCATAAATCTATGCCAATTGCCATGCACCCCAGTCCTGTGCATGTGACCATGGGGATGTTGCTACAGTCATATCTGCAAGGACCCATCATAAATCCCTTTTTTCAGACCATGATGGGAACATGGAACTTTCTCAAAATGATCAGCTGTAACTTGAAGAATACTTCAGGGTATTTGGTTATGGACTGTACAAAATTTAATCCATGTGTTTCTTTAGCCACGTTCTCACAAGGTCTTTTTAAGGTGAATAATATCTAATCCTTCCCATATTTCTCTTTTATCACCTATTCATCTGAGCATGCAGAGGAAAAGCTTGATGCTCTGGATCTCTAATACTATATTCCAGATACAAGGGAGAATCCCCAAACAAGGGGCAAAATGTGTTCCTTCCCAGCTCTCCAGCCAATGGACGGTTGTCCATTCAGATGGAGAAGCTCTGGTTGATGAGGATTCAGGGCTCACTGGCAAAAGCCCCTTAAAGCTGGCTAATCAATTCATAAGCCAACCCCACCCCCCCAAGGTGAAGGCAGACAGTTGGTGATTATTTTTCAAATCTTAGGTCCAGGCCAATCAAAGCCCTTACCTTGTGACATCAGAGACCCCTCCTAAACTCATTGTCTGGAGTTTGCCATGGCAACATCCAGCATCCTTGGTGAGTCTGGACCACAAGGCTGGGAGGGTATGCTCAAAATCCCTGGAAATGAATGGATTGGATGGATGGCATGGTAGGTATCGCGAGGGTCTCCCTTGTTTGAGCTTGGTAGAAAGAAGAGACAGTTTCCATTAAGGAAGAATTAGGGAGGCGAGATTAGAAAAGTGGGGTTCAACCCCAGAACACAGATGTTCCTATAACTACCATGTCAGCAGCCTCCATACCTGGGATCGAACACCTGATGCACCATGGAAAAGGTACATTTCTCCAGAATTGGGGAATTGGCTGGTTCAGGTGTGGTGATGTGATCTAGGAAAAAAATTGGCTTTGGGATGCCCCAATTGGGGAGACATTGAAACCACAAAGGTAGAAAGTCATCTGACTCAATTATTTTGGGAAATTAACCTAAAAAGCAATTCTATCGGTGCATGTAGTTATTTCCCAAACACATGTGGCCTGGTTCTTGACATATTTATTTATTTTTCATTATTATTATTTAGATTGTTATCTATCTTTATTCTTTCTCTAAATAGCTCAAGGCTGTGAACATACCGCAGGCTCCTTCGAACCCACAACAACAAGCTTGTGAGGTAGACTATGGCTGAGAGCGAGGGATTGCCTCAAGGTGACCCACCAAGCTTTCATGCCTTGGATGGGACTGGTAAGTCCTTGGAGGGGGTGGGCCCTTATCTAATTCGAATGGTCACTACTTTTCACTCTTATCAGAACCAGCCTAGCAGTGCAGAGATGGCTGAATTGATCGATTGTTGATTCTGACTGCTTTGGAGTGTTTTGATGCAAGATACATGTTCAGAATCAAATGGGAAATCAGGGTAGTTTTCATGGATTACCTCAGTGTTTCTCAAACTGGGCCACTTTAAGGCATCTGTGGGTTTAAGGACAGTTAGCCAAATGTCCACTGAACTGAGAGAGGAAGTGGCTGTGTCTCTCCATTTTTCAAACAGGTCAGCAAGAGTGAAGAAATAGTCCTATGGTGAACATCCTTGGATATCTCTCAGAGACCAGTGATGGTCCCCATCTCCAGATTAAGCACATAAGATTCCATTGACTTTCAGATTCAGGAATTTAAGAAAGACAAACAACGGATGAAAGAGCAGCACAGTTGTCTCAAGCAGAGAGTAGATCAACTTCATACCACAACAGAAAAACTGCAAAATTGTGTGTGGCAAAAGAGAAAGATTGCACCATGCCACCACAACAATCCATTAGTTAGGCTCAGAGAAGAAATATTTGATGAAATACATTGAAGAACTCCAGAAAGAACTGTGCAAATCATTATCCTAGTGGCTTTCCTCAAACATGAAAAGGCTGCCTTAGAACCTTTGACAAAGTCCTAGAGGAGGTCTGGAAACTTCTTAAGAACATAAAAAGCACCTTTACAGTGTTCAGCATGAATTGGCTGAAATGGACCAAAGTTCCTATTTTGAGATAAGCCACTTCAGCCAACCGAAGGAGAAACCCATCCCGCTTCTGAATGTGAGGGGAAATAAGAAGAAGCATATCAACAATCTGCAGCAGGAGGACCAGATTTGTGTCCACAATGGAAGAGCTGCAGAAAACTGTGAACGATGTTAGAATGGCGATCCAAGAATTAGAACAGCAGAACAAATGTTTGGAGAAAGGCAATGAAGCCCTCCATAGAGAGGTCACCAGCCAAGTGGACTTCCTCAGAAATGACTTTGGTACCCCTAAGCGACTGGTACATGGGACATTCTCTCTCCCCATAGCTGGATTGGAGGAATGGCAGCCTTTTGCCCTTTTGAAAAAGAAAAGTAATTCTTTCCCTCCCTTCCCTTGACTTGCCACCTAGGGTGCCAGGGGAGTCAGGTGAGCCTCATCTTTACCAGGTGAAGCCCCATCCTTACCTACAACCTTACCAGTCAATGCAGTAATGTCAGCGGGGCTGAAAAAGATGCATCAGGTGCTCAGAGCACTGAGGAATCCCAGGGATCCAAAGCAAGAATGATGGTGGAGATGATAGCCATGGCAGTGATGAGGTTGAGAGAAGCATCCACAGGCTCAGCTCCAAGCCTCGGAATGCCACCTGAGGATAAGGGGCAGTTGAGATGAGAGAAAAGGCTCTGGTGTGGGGAGAGTCTGACCTGGGACCCAGACCTGGGAGCCAAAACTGAGCAGCCAAATGACCTGAGCAGTTGGGATCCAGGCAGTGCACAGGAGAGGAGAGGAGAACAGCTAGAAGCTGAACCGGGAGCCGACAGGTCTGCAGGAGATGCCTTGAGGCAGCAGAGACCCTTGGAGACAGCAAGACTTACAGAGCTGGTGGCATAGCTGGAAGACAGGGCTCGGTTGAGGGTCTTGGGGGGCAGGCAGAAACTCCTGTTACTCCAGAGCCTGCAAGAGTGAAGCAACAGAAGGGAGAAAACGAGGCACACCAAGGCCAACTAAGGTAGGTCAGTGGCCTCTGGGTGGTGAAGTAGTCTTAGGGATGGTAGAACATAGGAGATAGATTGATAGGGCTGGAAGGGACTTTGGAGGTCTTCTAGTCCAACCCTCTGCTCAAGGCGGGAACTTTATACCACCCCACTGAAATGGTTCTCTTGTCCATTCTGAGAACTCACAATTTTAGAGGCAAGCTATTCCATTGCTTAATTGTTCCTCTTGTCCAGAAATTTCTCCTGACTGAATCCTGAGATACAAGCCATCTGGTCCACATGATTTGTACTTCTCATACTAATTTCGTGCCTATTTGGAATTATATACCGATTCTATCTCCCTCGGTGTTGCTTTCCATACATTTTTTTCCCTTTTGCATCAAAAGGGATGCAAAGAAGGAATTAAGCATTACTGTGTTCAACCTGCTGCCTATCTCCTTCTTCTGTTCTGCTCCCATTAGTGGACCTCTTGTTTCCTTGACTCCCTTCTTGTTTCCTACATTTCTTTTCTTATTGTTGGCATTAGTTACCAGTCTTTGCCCATTCTGGTCCTTTGCTATCATGACTGGCTCTTTGCAAATTCAGTCTCCTTGTTGGTATTCTGCTTTAGTTCTCTGTCCTTCTTTCCATTTTTTCTACTTGACCTTTTTGTCCCTCCACTTGTCAGAGGGCTCTTTGCCCAAACATGCTGGTATCACATGGTATCTCTAATTTTTTTGTGTCATATTTTTTTTAGTTAGCTCCTTAATGCCTTCATTTTTCAGGGTTTCCCATTGTCTTGAGCTGTTTTTCCTTTTCAGACATCTACTCATGGAATCCTTCCTAGTCTCTGTTAGCTTGTTGAAGTCAGCTCTCTTAAAGCTAAACTATTAGGCTGCTTGGCAGTGCTTGGACTAGAAGACCTCCAAGGTTCCTTCCAACTCTCTTATACTATGATTGTTGCTTCGTTAACTTCCCTGTGCTGGATTAAGTATGTTTTGGTGGGGGCTCCCCCTGGCGTGAAAGCCAGAAAGCTTGAATGGGATATTTGCCAGTTTCTTTGTGGAGGGAGAGTAGGCTCTGGGGTTTCAGTTTATGCAGTTAGCAGAGGGTTTTTTTTCAGCAGCTAGAGGATTATTTAATCAAATTGGACACATTAGAGTACAGTACAGGTATAGAATTTAACTATCTGTTAGGGCATGTTAAGTCTCTTGAGTGTTTATTAATCAAAAATGGTTTTCAAAAAGTGGACCCATGCAATAGAGAAGGGAAATAGAGTATAGGCATATATTAGGATTTTTTAGTTACTGGAAGTATTTTTAAGTAATACCTTTTTAAAGCATTTGACAAACATAACACATTACAAAAACAGTATAGGTATATATCAGAACTTTTTCGGTTATTGAAGGTTTGTTTTTACTTAATCTTCTTTTCAAAAGTGGGCATATATAAAGCAGGAAAGAAGGACAGTACAGGTAGATGTTAGCATGGCTTCCTCCTTCTCTTGCTTCCCATGAGAGGCTCTGGAGCAGCAGGAGCATCTGCCTGCCCCCGAGACCCTCTACCCAGCCCTGTCCTCCCATTCTGCTACCCTCTCCTTCAGCCTTGCTGCCTTGGGGCTTTCTGCTCCACCAAGGCCTCTCCTGGTGACACCTCGGCTCCCCTTATGCTTCTGGCTGCTCTCCTCTCTTTGCCTCTTTTGCAGGCTGCTTGGACCCCAATTGCTCGGCCCATTTGGCTGCTCTGTTCCAGCTCCTAGATCCAACTCTGGTCAGACTTGCCTGGCACACAAGGTAGCAAGTCCCCCACCCACCTCCTTCCCTCCATCCTCAATGATCCATCAGTGAGGCCTAGAGAAGAGCTCTTTGTTGAAACACATGGCAGAACTCCAGAAAGAACTGTGCAAGTTATTATCCAAGTGGCCTTCCTCAAACATGGTAAGGCCGCCTTAGAACAAAATCCTAGAAGAGGTCTGGAAACTTCTTAAGAACATAAGAAGCACCTCTACATTCTACAGCAAGAACTAGCTAAAATAAAAACCAAAGTTCCTATTTTGAGAAAAGCAACACCAGCCAACTGAAGAAGAAAATTATCCCTATTCAGAATGTGAAGGAAAACAAGAAGAACCACATCAACAATCTACAGCAGAAGCAGTTAGAAAATATGTGATTTTAATACAGATTTTATCTGTTATTTATTATTTTATTCTAGAATTTTGACTGAATATTCCTTGAGTATATTTTATTTGTTCTGGTCTCTGCTCTTTGCTCTGTAATAAATGTGATTGCATTGGATTGGATGAGATTCCATTTACCAAGAATTATACCTAAAAATACACATGATACAGTTGACTGTTCCTCATGTAGTGACCAAATTCTTCAGATAAAGGAACAATAAATGTGTCTTAAATAAATACACCATTGCACTGAGGTTGGAGTTATCAAATTTGAAAAAAATAGGACAGAACTGACAATTACTGGACAGGCATCTGCCACCTGTTAATTCATTGTTGTTAATTCTGTCTTAGTTGTTGCTAATGATTCCACAATGATGCAATCATAAACTATTTAGATGAGGGAATAGACAGGGAATTTACCAAATTTGCAGATGATATTAAGCTGGCAGGATAGCCCCAAGGTGATAGGCTCAAGACCCAGATGGATCTGGATAGACTTGAACACTGGGCCATATCTAACAAAATGAAATTCAATGTAGAGAAAAGACAAGTCTTACACCTAGGCAAGAAAAAACATGTCTATAGGTGTACTTTTGGTTTTTCTTGCCTAAGTCTAAGACTTTACTGAAACAAGGCTTAATAGCAGTAACTGTGAGAGTGATCTTGAAGTCTTAGTGGACAACCAGTTGAATATGAGCCAGCAGTGTGTGGCGGCAGCCAAAAAAGCCAATGCAAACTTACATTGCATTAACAGAGTGATGCAATCAAGATCAAGAAAGGTACCAATACCACTCTTTAAAGCCTTAGGAAGACCACACCTAGAGTACTGCATCCACTTTTGGTCATCACACAATAAAAAAGATGTTGAGACTCTAGAAAAAGTGCAGAGAAGAGAAACTAGGATGATTAGGGGACTGGAGGCTATAACATATGGTGAACGGTTGCAGGAACTGGACATGGCTAGTTTAGTGAAGAGAAGGATCAGGGGAGACATGACAGCACTGTTCCAATATTTGAGGGGCTCCACAGAGAGCTGTGGGTCAAGCTATTTTCCAGGGCACCTGAAGGTTAGACAAGGAATGGTTGGAAACTGAACAAAGAGAGATTCAACCTTGAAATAAGGAGACATTTTCTGAAAATGTGAACAATCAACCCATGTAACAGAAGTTGCCACCAGATGTTGTGGGAACTTCATTACTGGAAGCTTTCAATAAGAGTCTGGACTGCCATCTGTCAGAAATGGTGTAGGGTCTCCTGCTTGGGCATGGGGTTGGATGAGATGACCTTCCAACTCTGTTAATCTGTTATCCTCAGAGGGGATCTGTTACCTATCAGCACCACTACCTGTCAGAAGCCGATCCTCCCCTATGTCTGAAGAGCAGGGAACTCTCTGTCTGGTCAACCACCTCCCCCAATACTAGAATTAAAGCCACACCACCCTTCATGTGGTGAGATCAGCCCCATGAATTGGATGGCTTCAAGATTTCTTTCCTTTGCTTTGCATCGTTCTGCTGTCATAAATAACTGGGGGGAGGAGGGGTGAAATATTTATGGGAAGTGAGCTGGACGTTTGAGAGAATAAACTGTATAAGTTGGGGGGGAGTTTCTTCTTTATGCTTCTTTCCTATGCTATGCACAAGTGCACCTCTTTATCAAAATAGGCCAAGGTCAACGGACAGATGCCTCATCACCACCTGAAGATGCCCACATGACATTACATACAAATTTTAATTGGATGGACAGTTTGAACTATTGTGGGTGGGAACATTGCTGAGCGCATTGGGTTGTGCTCCAAAAATTGTAAGCCGCCCTGAGTCTTCGGAGAAGGGCGGCATATAAATGTAATTAAAAAAAAAACATTGCCATCACTTTGTATATGTGATTTACGCGCTCATTTTTTCAGATTCAGAATTCCTTTGATGCTACCACTTGATTTCCAGTAAAAGATATCTTTTCTCTAATTAATGGAGTCTAAGTGTTTCTTTCTTGGATTTTGAATGGAGCACCAACTGTCAGCATCCAGGTGGTTTTCTTGAGAGCAGGATTGCTTGGTCACCACCTTTCTCTCTCTTTCCCTCTTTTTTTAAATTGGTTTGTCATAGTTGCAGTGTTCCAATACTTGAGGGGCTGCCACAGAGAGGAAGCATCAATCTATTTTCTAAAGCACCCAAAGGCCAGACAAAGAATAATGGATGGAAACTGAACAAGGAGAGATTTAGCCTCAATACAAGGATAAACTTTCTGACAGTGAGAACAATCAACCAATGGAACAGCTTGCCCTCGGAAGTTGTGGGAGCACCATCACTTGGAACTTTCAAGAAGACATTGGACTCCCATTTCCCATGTCAGAAATGGTGTAGGGTCTCCTGCCTGGCCAGTGGGTTGGACTAGATGACCTACAATGTCCCTTCCAACTCTGATTATCTGTTATCTGTTTTCTGATAAACAGGCAGACATAAGAAAATAAATGGAAAGGAAGTATGAATTACCTGTTTTGTTGCCAGCAGCCCATTCCTTTATATTATTCCTATATTCTTCAAACAGCCAAGTGTTTAATTCAATTTAAGTATACCTGGCTTTTTGACTAAGCAACTTTCCTTCAAATGTCCCTGTGAAAGACAGAGCATGTTGCAAAAGGGAAATATTAATTTTCTTGTAAAGTGACAAGACTTTATTTTATTCAATGTATATCACACACATACACACCCAAGACTCTAAATAAAGTTTGATTTTGATTTACAACACAATAAATTATTTATTTTTAAATGATACTATTTGGATTATATCCTTCTTTGACAGATTTATAATGGTCTTGTTTGCAGTCCACATTTAAGTTCATATTTGAATAGAATTAGCACTGAGAAAATTACATTTTAGACTTTTATCTCATCTTTGTTCAATAGTTCAGGCTCAAGCAGTGGTGGGATTCAAAAATTTTTACTACTAGTTCTGTGGGCATGGCTTGGTTGGTGTGGCAGGGGATGGATACTGCAAAATCTCCATTCCGTCCCCATTCCTGGGGGAAGGTTACTTCAAAATCCCATTCCCTCCCCACCCCATTAACCTGCTTTCCAGCTCCATTCAGTTGTGCAGGGCAGCAAAAGAAGACCCAGCTGATCAGCTGGGACTCAGGAGGCAGATAATAGATGTGGGTGGGGCCAGTCTAAGGTGGTATTTGCCAGTTCTCCAAACTACTCAAAATTTCCACCACTGGTTATCCAGAAATCGTCAGAACCTACTGAATACCACCTCTGCTGCAAGGGGAGGAATCAAATGGCAATCAAACAGCATCACCTCCTCTTATTAATCTGCTTTCCAGTATTTTCTGCTAATTAAGGTGTATTATAAGAGATCACATCAAACATCTAAATGGCTGCAAGCTACTTGAGAGAGAGAAAAAAAACAGGAAAAGAAAAAATCAGAAACTGAGAGATAAAATCTGCTTGGGTAGAAGAGGCAAAAGAGGGGGGGAAACATTCAAAAATCACACCATTCCAAATCAGCTAAATAATGAAAAAAGTATCCAGTATATATATATATAGATCAACTATCTCTTCTTCCAATAATTTTGAGACTCTCTTAAAGGGGATTTTAAAAGAACTAGACCACCACCGGATTCTGGAGCTTTCCTGTTCTCTCAGTGATCATTTAACTGAGTGGTGTAACTGCATCTCAGGCTTCTTCTACTTCATTCCTTCTTTTCTAATTTAGCTATCATTTCTACACAATATAAGGCAATGCAGAGACAGGTCTGGGAGAAGTTGTTCCCTCAGTGTGGCTCAATTTATAGCTAAGAATGTCCTCTTACAGCTCCAAGAGTCATCTTGATGTTTGAGCAATTGGCCTCCATAAATGAGAACCTAGACTAATTAAAAAGTGACTTGGAGGCTTTTGTCTGAAAGCATTCTGAAAGACTCTGCTTTTATCAAAGCCCAATGTGACAGATCCAGTTAAGCAACATTTCCTGGAAAAGAGAGTCAAGAAATTCTAATAAAGCTGTAAAGGCTGGCATTAAAGCCCAAGCTAAATACTATTCCTCTAATGCTAAGGCAACTGACTCCATGTCTGTCCAAAAACTTCTTCAGCAAAATAAGTGATTTATGGAGACTTCTTTTTTCTGGAAAAAACAGTGCTTGAATGGAAAAGATTAACCTCCTCACAATTGTTCAGAATTTCAGAGAAAATATTAAAATTATTCTAGGCAAATTACCAAAAGTTTATCTATATTTCTGAAAGACTAAGATCATTTTCAAAAAAAAAGGAAAAGATTTGGAATTCAAAAATACATGGTACTAATGTTTATGAAGTAGAGATATGAATAAAGAGTTTTTCAGTTCATAATCCTGTGAGTTTGGTTTATAAAACAGAATCTAATTGTTTTAGATGGACACTAAATAAAATGCTGGTGTAGAAAGAAGCAATATGGAAGATTATGAAATTGATTTTTGTTTTTTTAAAAAATAGGTAATGGTATTGATTTAAAAATTGTTTGTGATTCAAGTAGAGCTCCTGTTACTGGTTATTTTATACAACATAATAATGAACTTAAAAAGAAGTGTCAAGAGAAAAGACAAGCTATTTTTGATGAAATAAAATCAGAAAAAGAAAAATTAAATTGCCATTGAAAACAAGTATTCTCAACAAAATAAGCTTTTGCAGTGACAATTATCTATGTTAAGAAAGGTGTAAGAAAAATGAAAATAAAAATGAAATGTAAAGCAATGTAAATAAGGGCTCTTAAATTCAGGCCGGATGCATCACGCACTGACCACGGCCACACCTGATTTAGCAAACGGGAAAAAAGTACCAGGACGTCACATCACTCTGCTGTGACAATGTGAGTTTGACACCCCTACTGTAAATGAATAAATAAATTTGAAAATAAACCAGGAAATTGGCTAGCATATAAATTATAAAAGAAAACAAAAAGAAAATGATATTGAAATTACAAGAAGATACTTAGTTAATGGACAATGTGGCAATAAAAATCAATAGCATTTGCAATTTGTATGAAGCAGGTGACATCTTTCTATAGATCACAGGTGTCAAACTCGACCGAGTCATTTGATGCCACGTGCTGTATCATGACACTTTTTGCCTTTATTGACCCGGAATGGGCATGGCCAGTGTGTGATGCATCCAGCCCATGGCCCCCAGTTTGACACTCCTTCTGTAGATAATAGATGAATATCTAAAAGAAAAAAATACTGACAGAATCTTTGCACAGGTTCATCTGGTGTGCCAATCATACCCCTTCCTATATCAAGAAGCTTTCTCACAGTCTTTCCTGTTTCGTTATGTCCTGTTCACATTACTTCAATTTGATCTACATGGGCTTCCCATCTGGAAGCTATAACTGATTCAGAATGTGATAGTACAGGCATAATGAATGTTCCTTGACTCATCCGTGTAACACCTCTCTTGCATGAAGTGCATTGGATGCCAGTTTTCTTCCAGCAGCAATTCAAGGTGCTAGTTATTACCTCTAAAACCCTATATGGCATAGGACCAGGTCATTGTGACCCATTTTTATGTAAGGAGATCTATCAATCAACCCAATCAGATAGGTGATCATTCTCCTAGACATTTCCATTAAATATTAAAGAACCCTTTTCCAACAATGACCACAACATGATTGACTTTTGTCTCAACATACGTCCACACAAATATCAACACAACGACATGATCCCCAATTATAACTTCAAAACAGGCAACTATGATCTTATAGACAACGATCTCTCATCCTTTGATTTGCAATCTCTATTCACTGGATGCAATACTGTTGAAGACCATTACAACATATTTTTACTTGAAGTCAAATGAGTCATCAAACTATATGTACCAATAACAACTCCCAAAAACAGAAAAAACAGATTACCCATAACAGTAAGGAAGCTTCAATCCAAAAAGAAATCATTTTGGCGGGAAAACAAATCTGGTCATGTTGCCAACTTCAAAAGCCGATACAAAAATTTATGCCACCAGATAAAGACTGAATGCACCAATTATCACATAGGAATATTTCACAAGAAGAGTTCTCCACTCCTCTACTTGTTGCAGAATACCTTATGCCACCAGACTTTATTACATTATTTTATTATTAATATTGTTTTAATTCTTGGTTGCAAACTTTGATGTAAGATGAGGAGATATAAATGTTTAAATAAATAAATAAAACAAAGAAACAGAGGCAGGTTATTAATGGATCTATAACAATAAAGAAAATTACTGAAGCTACAAAATGATTAAACTAAGAAAGGTCCTCGGACCAGATGAATTATCAAGTTTTTATTATAAATGTTTTGAAGATAAACCTTTACAACCTTTTCAAAAGACAATTAAATATCCTACAAGAAGATGCCAAAGAGTTGGAAAGAGATTAATATATCAAGGATACCAAAAAAATCTTTAGGATTCCCAACAACCTCAGGGTTTTTTGAAGAACACAGATTGGGACATCTTTTATCACCCTGACCTAGAGGTGCACATTGCAACTGTTCTGTGCTATATCAAACACTGCACAGATACTATCACTATGGATAAACATATTAGGATCTATCCCAATCAGAAATCCTGGATGACCAAGGAAGTCCAGCACCTCTTGTGTGACAGGACCAAGGCCTTTAGGTCTGGTGATGGGATAAGATACAGTGTTGCCAGAGCTAATCTGAAGAAATGTATTCAGAAGAAATGTATTCAGAGGGTAATTTTTATAGCAATAACATGAGGCAGGTGTGGTGAGGGATTCAACAAATTACAAACCATCAACCGACTAATGTCATCCCTGCTGAGTGGGATGCTTCATTGGCAGAGGAACTGAATCATTTCTTTGCTCTCTTTGAAGTGGAGACATCAGAGACAGATAAAATACAACCACCAGCCAAATGTAGCCCCCACCTCATTGTGGAGGAACAGGAGGTGAGGAACATTCTGAAGGCTGTGGACCCTAGAAAGGCTGCCAGTCCTGATGGTATCTCTGGCTGAGTGCTTAAAGACTGCGCTGATCAGTTGGCTGGAGTCTTTACCAGGATCTTCAATCAGTCTTTATCCCAGTCCTCTATTCCATCTTGTTTGAAGGCTTCCACCATTGTTCCACTGCCAAAGAAGTTCCCTATCAATAACCTCAACGATTATAGACCAGTGGCACTCACTCCTATCATCATGAAGTGCTTTGAGAAATTAGTCTGCCAGCACATCATTTCTGGTCTTCTGCATACATTTGATAAACACCAGTTTGCATACAGAAGAAATAGATCTACAGAGGATGCTATAACCATCACTCTTCATACTGCTCTGACTCATCTAGAACAACAGGGGGGCTATGTGAGGATGCTTTTTGTAGATTTTAGTTCTGCATTTAACACAATTCTCCCACATAGACTAGTGTCTGAACTTCTGGACCTTGGCCTTTCTTATTCAATCTGCCTTTGGATTATGGATTTCCTATCTTGCCGCTCACAGAGGGTCAGATTAAGTAATCATATCTCTTCAGCTCTTATTCTTAATACTGGTACACCACAAGGTTGCCTGTTGAGTCCCTTACTCTATATTCTTTATCCCTCTACCCTCTTTGGAAGAGCTTTATAGCTCCCACTGCCTTAAGAAAGTTCAAAACATTCTCAAAGATCTGTCTCATCCTGGGAACCCTTTTTTTGAACTATTATCATCTGGCAGATGGTACAGAATAATAAAAACAAGGACAAATAGGCTGAAAAACAGCTTCTATCCCAGGGCAGTAGCTCTTTTGAATTCTGCCATATAGTGCAGTGTTGGTATGTGTTGGGGGTTTTCGGTTCAATGTGTGGAGGGTGAAGGATGTGAGTTTGTGTTTATTTTCATGGTCATGGTCATGATATGCACTGAAGATGGTGTTTGATTTTGTTGTACGAGGTGCAATGACAATAAAGTAAACTAAACTAAAACTAAAAAAAGAAGACAAGATTTGACTATAAGAAGAAATGAAAGGCTCATATAATTATTGAATAATAACTACTAGTTCTTCAGAATGATTTTAGATGATAGACTTAATATAATTTTGCAAAATATATTCATGAAAATCAATGTGAACTTTTACCAAAAAGACAGTTAAAAGGCAATTTTAGAAATGTGTTAGATATTTTGGAATATTTGGAGCAACATAATGAAAATCAAGTCTTATTGATCTCAAATGCTGAAAAGGCCTTTGACAATTTGAACTGAGCTTTCTTTTTCAAGGTTTTGAAAGATATGAATTTTTGAGAGAATTTTATAAAATGGATAAGATCAATTTACACTTCAGAAGCACTAATAATTGTAAATGGAGATCAAATCTTTTGCGATATAAAAATGAACAGAAAAGTAAGGCCTATATGTCTACTCTCTTGCTTATTTTGGTTTTTGAAACAGTGGATAAAGCTATAACAGTGTGGGAGTGAAAATAAAAATGAAACTTATAAATTATGGGCTATTACAGATAACTTAGTTCTATGGGATCATTTTAAGGTAATTGAAATATTAAAAGGAAAATTTTTAAAAAATGGTACATTAGTTGATTTCAAGATTAATAAACAGAAGACATGCAAAAAATGTGAAAATAGAAGCTCAAATAGAATTGATGAAAAAATGGATTTTAAGATTGATAAGAAAGTAAAATACCTGAGTATTACTATGACAATATGAATTGTGTTATTTCAAAATAATTTTGTTAACATTGAATTGAATATTTTAAAAAGGACATATTTTAACATAAGAGAAATTGCAACTCATTTCTCAGGAAAAAAAATGTGAAAAAAATGAATGATTTGCCTTGAATAATGTTTTTGTTTCATACAATATGTTTTCATAACTGATACACTATTTAAACACTAATAGATTGATATATCTAAATTTGTGTGGCAGAGTGAAAAGGACATCAAATATAAGGTTTTATAGATACAAAGGAAAGAAGGAGATTGTGTTTTACCTGATTTAAAATTGTATTTTTCATATGTAATTATAAAATATGTGTAAAGTTTTAATGAAACTTCAAACAGAAGAAGAACAAGTGAAATGATATATAATAAAGTGGCTAAAATTTTGTGTTATAGCGTACATGTTGAATAACATGAAAATATATGTCTGAAAGGATTGAAAATTGCACTGTTACAGTCTTAAAGAGATTCTTTTATAAAATGATGTACCGTTGTTATGTTACCAACTTGCTGGAGTGTATTATTTCAAATTTATTTTTAATTTTTGGAAATGTTAGCAACAAGAAGATACATTATGTCATTTTGATTGTAAAAAATGTGTAAGAAAACTAGAAAATTCTGGATTCAAATAAAGTCACCAATCCAGAGCATTTTAAAGAGAAATATTCCACAGGGTAGGGACACATGAGAAGAGTATTAGCTTTCTCTTTGATTTTTCTCTTTCTTTTCTTTTTCTTGCTTTGAATTGGTTTGTATTTGTTTTTATTTTCTTTAAAAATAATAATAAAAGATTTGGAAGTGTTTTTTTTTAGCTTCCATCTCCAATTTCCCAGAAGTCTGAAATGAATAGGAACAATTTCACACATTTTTAGTTGTCATAGTATAATCTACAGTTTCTGCTTGCCAGATAGCAGAGCTTGAAACACTGAGATGAATAAATGAAATAGCAGCCTGGTCAATGACACTCTTTCTTGCAGCCTTCATTACTTATCATTTCCATCCAGTCAACCCACATTGTTATTCATTAATCATTCAGTCCTATTAGTATCAAAAAAGGTCTTTAGCCTCATATCTTAGTCACCACATCCAAAGAAGATACCTAGCAATTGGTGAAGTGAAGGACAATACAGTCATTTAAACATCATATGATTTCCTTTTCATACTAGTATGTATTTTGGTTTAGAATCCATGTAAAAATACGGAAGCCTAAAAACCAGCTTTTTAACATAGCAAAATAGTATTCACAATTTGAGAGATTTAGCAGTATAAGACATAAGGATTTTCCTAATCTGAATTTTGATTATTCATATGATTCTCCACCTTCATGGTTATCTTTTTCTATTATATGGTAGCAAATCATAATAAATGATTCTGAAAAACATCCCTCTAAACATTCTGTAAAAGGAAGACAACATAAATGCTCTCTATTTTTGTCAGCTTAAAGTCAGATGTATTGACTTGACCTTCAGTTCTAAACTCAATGGGCACATATAGGTGACATAAACAATTCCACCTGAAAAGGTCAGGTAAGCTGCTAGTGAACTTTTCCTATTGAGACACTTGTAGGAAGCAGCTAAATAGGTTTATTTTGTCAAGAGTCAAATGCCTTATGAGATGAATGGCTTCATGGGAAGATGGACATTTTAAAATTTGTGATATGGCATTTCTGAATCTGTGATAAGCAGACATGATTTTTTTTGTGGAAATTTAACTGAAATAAGTATTTTGCCAAAACTTTGAGGAATTTTTTTTTCAATTCAGGAAGTATGATGAATATCAGAACTCAGTAAAAGGTAAGTCTTCCCAGAGTTTAATTTGACTCCTGATAAATATATGAACAAATCCATGTAGTTTGCTTGGAAATTAGCAGCAAATTATTTATAATAAACAATAGTAATAATAAATAATACTCCAATCAAGGAACTGCCAAACAAGCTAACAGTAAACAGCCCAACAAAGAACCTCCAAGACCACTCCCATCAACACTGACAGGGCAAGCTACTAAAATATTATCTGAAAGCAAACTCTACTCAGGGATGGGATTATCCTGGTTCGGATCGGTTTGGGTGAACTCCTATCTGCAATGATTAGCGCGAAGCATGCAATTAGAGAACCAGTTATTACACCCCTGACCATACTCCTTACTAGCGCTGATGATGTTACCTAGTTTGGGTAATGAAATGTCTGCAAGAAAACAAGACCCCTCAAATTATTTATTATTGTCTTTTCAGCCTCTGAATTTTCGATAGCTTCTTACCAAAATGTTAACCATGTTTAACCCTGCCTAGTATTCTAACTTGCTGAATGTTAGAATCTAACTCTTTTCAGATTATTATCTGGAGTTCTCTATGTTATGCTTCATGTTTTGTTTTCAATGTATCAATAATTTCTATCATTGTATCATTTCAATGACAAACCAGAAGCATTTCATTGTCCCTCCAAGGTAGACCAGACTAAGAAACCAATGCTACTGGTGAGTATTATTTTTATTCTAAAGATTCAGTAAAAGAATTTTGAAAGTCTTAATGTGCTTGCCCTTTTTCTCCTTTTATCTTTGTGTGAGCTAGGAAGGACCTTGCCTGAGACATTTATTCATATTACTTAAAAGCTTATGTCCTTTTTATATGATTTTAAATGATTTTATATGATTATCTGCCTTCTACATTTTTCTGATTATGTCAAAGACTAATCTACATTAAAATATCTGCTTCATACTATCAACTTCATACTTACAATACTAGACAACACAATATCAACAGTAGAAACTTTCAAATTTCTAGGTTCTATCATATCACAAGACCTAAAATGGAGACCTAACATCAAAAATGTCATCAAAAAAGCACAACAAAGAATGTTCTTTCTGCGCCAACTCAGAAAGCTCAAACTGCCCAAGGAGCTGCTGATACAGTTCTACATAGGAATTATTGAGTCCGTCATCTGCACCTCTATAACTGTCTGGTTTGATTCTGCAACCCAACAGGACAGACAGAGACTTCAGAGAGTAATTAGGACTGCAGAAAAAACAATTACTACCAATCTGCCTTCAATTGAGGACCTGTATACTGCACGAGTCAAAAAGACAGCTGCGAAAATATTTACAGACCCCTCACATCCCGGACATAAACTGTTTCAACTCCTTCCCTCAAAACAACGCTGTAGATCACTGCACACCAGAACAGCTAGACACAAGAACAGTTTTTTCCCAAATGCCATTACTCTGCTAAACAAATAATTCCCTCAACACTGTCCAATTATTTATGAAGTCTGCACTACTATTACTATTAATCTTTTCATCACTCTTTATCACCCATCCCCTCCCACTTGTGACTGTATGACTGTAACTTTGTCACTTGTATCCTTACTATTTATATTGACTGTTTCCTAGTATGATTTGATTGCTCATTGTATCCTATGATTCTTGACGAATGTATCTTTTTTTTATGTATACTGAGAGTATTTTCACCAAGACAAATTCCTTGTGTGTCCAATCGCATTTGGCCAATAAATGAATTCTAATGCTATGCAGATTACAGCTGGTATAATTTTAAAATATGTATTTACTTATACATACTGTTTGTAGGCTACACATTCTATATGACTCTTACAATTGTTGTTGCTTTTGTTATAAACATGAAGAAATCATAAGTGACTTGAATACAAACATGGAAACCAAAACAAACTACTTCAAACAATCTCTTTGATTCTTATAGCAATATGTGCAACAAAAAACTGCATCCTTTTTTCTATACAAGCAGTTCTATTTAAAAGGATGGGGGTGGAAAAGAGGAGACTTAATATAATATCTAATTTGGGATATAAATCTCAAATTATGGTGTTTCTGGTTGCATTTCATTTCAAATGTGATATATGATGAGAATAAGTGGAAGAATTAAAAGGAAGAAAGGTATTCCATAATATGAGTGTCCATTAGAAATGTAGATTTTATCACCAGAAATATATTAAAAAGTCAATTTTATTGAGAATTTGTGGGGGTTAAGTCAACATTTAATATACATATGTGCTTGTTTCTCGTAATATACATTTTATTTGTGAACATTTTTTTAATGTAACAATTTTCTAATGCTCCGTAACATTGTAGCCATATTTTTGCTTAACCTGTACATTCAGTGAGTAATCATTTTACAGTTGGCAGCTTGCCAATAAATGTTGATTGTATGATCTGTAACTATTACATAATAGATTCAGATACTGCATGTTATCTGGAAGGGTAAGAGACAAAAGAAAGTGTATTGTTCACTATTAATAATCATTGAAATTGAGGATGGCTATCTAACTATGACTAGGTAGGTGATTTTTTAAAGTTCATATGATTGGAAATAGATTTCTATATATACAGTGTCTATATTGGGTATATGTTGTTTGAATCTCAAGGGTGAGATTCAAGGTTTTGGCTTTAACATTCAAAGTCTTACATGACATGAGTCCACAATATTTAAGGGAGTGTCTCCTACCGATATCGAGTGCCAACCGCCCTGTACGGGCACACAGGCAGGGGCTCCTCGGCGTCCTGTCGGCAAGCCAATGTTGGCTGGCGGTCCCCTGTCGGCAAGCCTATTCTGTGGCGGTCCCCGACTTATGGAACCAACTGCCTCTAGGCCTCTGTCTGGCCCCTGACCTCTGCATCTTCCTCCGCGAGTTGAAGACCTGGCTATTTGACCAAACCGGGCTGTGACTACCTCACGGGGGGCATGGGATAGTTTTAAACTATTTTAATCTGGTCTTATTGGACTTTATATTTGTTTAATTCTTTTTAATTATTTATTGTATTTGTATGTTTTAATTGTGAGCTGCCCCGAGTCTTCAGAGATGGGGCGGCATATAAGTCCAATAAAATAAATAAATAAAATAATAGTATCAGTTTGCATTGCAAAGAAAAAATGTATGAATATGACCATAAAGACATAAACAAATCTGGCCACACTGCCAACTTCAAAAGCCGATACAAAAATTTATGCCACCAGATAAACACTGAATGCACCAATTATCTCATTAAACAAGAGGAAAACCTTCTGCCCACCAATTCCACCCACACTTTCTACAATTTTGTAAACAACAAACTAAAAGACTCAAGGTCCATCCCACCCCTGAAAGGACCTAATGGTTCAGACTGCAACAACAACACCATTAAACCATCTCTTTAACACATTCTTTGGCTCAGTATTTGTAAACAGCAATGGATCATGCCCAGTATTTTCTAGTCAAACCACAGACAACTACAATGATCTAATACATATCGATTTTACAGAAGACAACGTTGAAAAAGCACTATACAATCTAAAACCATCTCTATCTACTGGACCGGATGGAATATGTGCCTACTTCTTTAAAAAGCTATCCGCTGCCATAGCCGAAGCTCTAAGCATAATCTTTGAAAAATCTTTCAGGACCAGCTCCTTGCCAAACCTATGGTCACTAGCCACGGTCATCCCCATCTTCAAAAAGGGAGACCCCAGCCTAATTGAAAATTACAGACCAATCTTTTTATGCTGTGTCACCTGTAAAGTTATGGAATCAATTATTAACCAATCCATTATCCTCCACTTAGAGACAAACAACCTACTAATAAACAATTTGGTTTCAGAAAAAAACTATCCTCTAATCTGCAACTCTTACACTGCAAAAACATATAGACTACACAAGGCAAAGCAATAGACGCAATCTACATAGACTTCTGTAAAGCCTTCGATTCAGTGGTACATGACAAACTACTACTAAAACTAAAATCTTATGGTATCTCTGGACAACTGCATAACTGGATAGAAGCATTTCTGTCAAACAGACAACAAATGGTCAAAATTGGGAGCGTCCTATCAAATTCTGTACCTGTCAACAGTGGTGTCCCTCAAGGCAGTATTCTAGGTCCAACTCTCTTCATACTCTACATAAATTACCTCTGTGATCATATTAAGAGCAACTGTATTCTCTTCACTGATGATGTAAAGCTATTCAACTCCACAGACAATACTGCTACCCTTCAAAGAGACCTCGACTATATATCAGAATGGTCAAACAAATGGCAACTTCAAATCTCTACAAATAAATGCTCTGTCTTACATATTGGCAAAAAAAGCAGAAAATAAAATACAAGCTGAATAGCCAAGACCTGGTTGATGATCCAAACTCTGTCAACAACCTTGGAATACTCATCCCTAATGATCTAAGTGCTGGTGCCCAATGTAACTACATAGCCAAAAAGGCATTAAAGTCATTAACCTAATCCTACGTAGCTTTTTCTCTGGTAATATCACACTACTAACTAGAGCATACAAAACATTTGCCAGACCAATACTCGAATACAGCTCATCAGTCTGGAACCCACATTACGTATCTGATATCAACACAGTTGAGAAAGTCCAGAAGTATTTCACAAGAAGAGTTCTACACCCCTCTACTCATTGCAAAATACCTTATGCCACCAGACTCAAAATTCTAGACCTAAAAAACCTAGAACTAGGCCACCTTCGGTCTGATCTAAGTATAGTATATAAAATCATACATTGCAATGTCCTTCTGGTCAATGAATACTTCAGCTTCAACCATAACAATACAAGAGCACACAATAGATACAAACTCATGGTTAACTGCACCAAACTTGATTGCAGGAAATATGACTTCAGCAACAGAGTGGTCAATGTCTGGAATACTCTACCTGACTCTGTGGTTTCTTCCCCAAACCCCAAAAACTTTAACCTTAGGCTGTCTACTATTGATCTCACCCCTTTCCTAAGAGGTCTGTAGGGGGTGTGCATCAGCACACCAAAGTGCCTACCATCCCTGCCCTATTGTTTCTTTTATTTATCTTGTATGTATTCATTTCTTGTATTCACAACTATGTTTATCCTTATACCTATTATCTTGTAAGTGATTGACAAACAAACAAACAAATAAATAAATAAGTAAATAAGTAAATAAATAATCAAGTCTGACTCAACAAAGCTATTCTTTCTCTTGGCACTGAAATGGGAGCGTTAGGAAAATCAATAGTCTTAAGTGATTGTTTTGGGTAGATAATGTGTTTGAATAAAATTAATTGGAGGTGATAAGGATTTGATGTTAACTTAGGAAAGTAAATGTTGGAGGTTGAAGTGTTCAGTATATATTTGGGCTTTCTGGAGACGGGAGTTAATCTTAGTGAGGATTAATAAACCACATTCTAAAATTATACAAAAGAAGATATATTTACTGGAAATATATTATCAGGATACACAATTAACTATATTCTATATCAATCAAAAGAAAAGTGCATATTCCCTGTGACTTTGTACAAGGCAAAAAGGCAGGTGGAAGTAACTTGAGTTCAGCAATCTCTGAGACAATCAGCAGGCAGAATAATAAAGAGGGAAAACAGACTAAATCCTTAAATCCCTTATCAATACTGTCTTTTGTAGGTCATAAGGTTCCAAAGGATCACTCCTGGTGGATTTATACTTTCAGTGGTGCAAACAATTTGCATTTTATTTGGGAGTGATTTAAAGAAGTAATGATTCTTTAATTATTCATCACGGATATTTTTTTTTCTAAGCAGGAATTGAGAAGAAACTAGTTTATCTGATTTACATTTCCTAAATCAAGAAAAGAATTACCTGTCCATTTTCATCCAGGCAGCTCCCTGCCTAAAAGTAGACTAAAATACATATTGATCTGCACATTCATTCTATGTGCTAAATAGTGCCCTAAATAGTTTTCATCATAATTTACATAAATCAAATAGATCTAATATCATGAAGTAAAATTGTATCTGTCTAAATTAGTTTGAGATTTTGCATATGTAGGATGGAGTTAAACTAGATTATATCTTAATTGGGTTTGAATCTGATTAAAAATGCACAATAAAATGTTTTAGATATTTCTGATTTTTCCTCTTAGGCTTAATTTTTTATGATGAATTTGCAATATATTTGTATAGTTTATAAGGCTAGTTTTCACTGTACTGTTTTAGCAAATACCTATAATATTCTATGAATGTGAAATAAATATATATATAATTCACAATACTGTAATTCTAGTTTATTCTTTAAATATATTGAACAGTTATTATATTTTTGATGGAAATAAAGGTGAATATCAGTTTATAAGGACAAAAATGTTTTTTTTCACAGAATATACATTCACATCTGTGTTAACTACATTTCATATTTTGCATATTTGCATAGTAAACTCAGGATTCTCCCACTACCAGTTCTAAATATTATAGTTTATTAAACAGACATATCTGTTTAGGACATTCAAAATGAAACTAATAACTAATTAATCCAATTTATTTTTAATGAGATAAATAGCATAAATTACAGCATGATTCAATCATAATTTAGTATTCAAGGGTTATACTTATCAGCTTAACTAGGAAACAGTCTACGGACAATGTAATATTTAATTGAATTTAGTACAGGAAGTCAAAGAATAAGTTCAAAGAAAAACGGAAAAGCAGGAGATGTCCATAACTGATGTATCTTAATGGAGGCATTGATAAAACTTAGTTATAGATGATAAAAGAAAAACATGTTCAGATGCAAAAATATGTGTCTTAGGCTTTATCAGCATTAGCAGATTAGAAGAGTCTGATAAAGAGTCTGATAAAGATTAGAAGAGTCATAATTCTCTACATTGTACATTGTTTAGGCCATACCAATTTAGACATTATATTTTAGAATGGACAATGACCAATTAGAGCATATCCAGAAGACAGAAACCTTTTGATAAGAACAGGAAAGTAGATTTTTTGAGGTAAAGTTTTGAGTGTTTGATACCTTTACAGGCACAAAGGTAAAATCATGATAATTTTCTTCAAGTATTTAAAAAAAATATATAGAAGTGGGCAGAACTGTTCTAGAAGACAGGATATAAAATAATGCATTTAAATTTTAAGAAGTGAAAAAACATTAGATTGTCTTTGGATCCTTTGCTGGAGAAATTTGAACAGAGATTTAAACCATCTTTCCAGAAATCAATAACATTGGATTCCTAAACTGGAGAAGGGATTGAAATAGATTATCTCCTTATTTCAACCCAATCCTTACATTGTATGATTCTATAAGAAAATTACAAATAAAAAGAAGGCTTTTATGATGGCTTTTGCCTCAGTACATAATATTTATACACATAAAAGGCATGGTGGCAGTTGTCACTGTCACAATTTAGTTTAGGAATAGAGAATAAAAAAAGAATATTTTTTTACAGAAAAAAGGAGCTCTGGACTGCTGAAGGAGAGAAAGCAAAGACTGTTTTCAGTGTCCCGTTAACTTTGTGTTATTGATATAATACAGGTTGACTTAGCTGATTGAAAATAAAAGCATGAAGAGAAAAAGAAAGATTCTAGGAAACTTTGTTGTCTTCTATTTGGATCTGAGGGCAGTTTTTATTCTTTGCTTACTTTGAGTTTTGGGAAATCATAAATAAAGAATCAGACGAAAAGAAGAAAGGGAAAATATGCATGCTTCAGTAGAATGTGGCATATTCAAGATTTGACAATGTACAGCACACAAAGGCCTTTGTATGAACCAGTTTGATTTGTGTTAAGTACTAATATGCTTTATCTGGCTGTTATTAATTAACTCAATTTTTACTTGCTTGCTAATCATATTTTGCCCTTTTATTTCCTCACTTCAGCAACCACTATTCTGCTGCCAGCTTGGTAACTAACTCAATATCCTTTCTCACCTTTATTCTGTATCTGAAAAAAAAGTAAACTTTTTTCTCCAAGTTCTTTTTCTACCTCAGTTTTTGATTATAAGTACTGTCAGTGTGTCTGGGAAATCACCTGACAGTTTGGCAGATACTGTTTACTTGTTTTATTCTTTTTTCTTTCTGTTTTCTTGGCTGAAGAAAGGTTGAGAAAGAGAAGTGTTCTAATATAATTGTATTCAGGATGCTGCAACATAAATGTTGTTGCAATGGCAACCAGTTCAAAATTTCAGGGGGTGTTACAACCTCCCTCACCCACTTATCTCTCTCATCGTTGCCCTCTTGTTGTTGCTCCTGAGCTAATCTCTGCCAACTTCATTCTCCTGCTGCTGATAAGGTGCACCTTCTCTGACCCTTTATGAGGCAGCTGCTGGCATCATGATGCCTTCCTGAGGGTGTGTATGGCCTTTTCAAAGCCTTAGAATGCCATCCTGAAATAAGCATCACTAGCAGCTGACTCAGAAAACCCAGGGTGGACATGACTCAGCAGCAGCAAAGAAATAAGATGGAAAGGTCAGGTCTCATGACAGACCAGGTGGGGACCAAAAGGGTGGTAAAGTTCAGGGCAGCCAAAAAAGATAGAAATGAGGCAGAGATAAGTATGGGGGAAGTTGAAACAGAGGTGAGCCTGTAACTTGATTGAACGGCTTCAGATAATCATTCAGAATGATTAATTATTTATAAACGTTTCATTGCCTGAAGCTCAACCAGTGGTGAGATTCATCTGGTTCTCACTGGTTTACCAGAACCGGTAGCTAACTTTTTGTGAAGTTCAACAAAATTCCTGTCAAACAGATAACAAATGGTCAAAATTGGAAACGTCCTATCAAATTCTGTACCTGTCAACAGTGGTGTCCCTCAAGGCAGTATTCTAGGTCCAACTCTCTTCATACTCTACATAAATGACCTCTGTGATCATATTAAGAGCAATTGCATTCTCTTCGCTGATGATGTAAAGCTATTCAACACCACAGATAATTTTGCTACCCTTCAAAAAGACCTTGACTATATATCAGAATGGTCAAACAAATGGCAACTTCAAATCTCAACAAATAAATGCTCCGTCTTACATATTGGCAAAAAAAAAATCAGAAAATAAAATACAAACTGAATAGTCAAGACCTTGTTGATGATCCATACTCTGTCAAGGACCTTGGAGTACTCATCTCAAATGATCTAAGTGCTAGAGCCCACTGTAACTGCATAGCCAAAAAGGCATTAAAGTAATTAACCTAATCCTACGTAGCTTTTTCTCTGGTAATATCACACTACTAACTAGAGCACACAAAACATTTGCTAGACCAATACTTGAATACAGCTCACCAGTCTGGAACCCACATTACATATCTGATATTAACACAGTTGAGAAAGTCCAGAAATATTTCACAAGAAGAGTTCTCCACTCCTCTACTCATTGCAGAATAACTTATGCAGACTTGAGGTTCTATACCTAGAAAACCTAGAACTACACAGTCTTTGGTCCGATCTAAGTATAGTATATAAAATCATACATTGCAATGTCCCACCTGTCAATGAATATTTCAGCTTCAACCATAACAATACAAGAGCACACAATAGATATAAACTCATGGTTAACTGCGCCAAACTTGATTGCAGGAAATACGACTTCAGCAACAGAGTGGTCAATGTCTGGAATACTCTACCTGACTCTGTGGTTTCTTCCCCAAACCCCAAAAACTTTAACCTTAGGCTGTCTACTATTGACCTCACCCCTTTCCTAAGAGGTCTGTAGGGGGCATGCATCAGCACACCAAAGTGCCTACCATCCCTGCCCTATTGTTTTTTTTATTTTCTTATATGTATCCATGTATTCATAACTATGTTTATACTTATACCTATTATCTTGTAAGCAATTGACTAATCAAATAAATAAATAAATAAAATAAAAATAAAGTGCAAGACAGGTTTTTTTCCCCTTCTCTCTCCCTTCAGTTAATAGCTCCAGGCAGACAGACAAGAACCATTTAACAAGCTTACTTAGTTGCAACTTAGTAATAACAAAATCACAGGAATGCAGCCAGCACACACCTTGAACAAAGAATACAAACTGAGAGGATTAGGCAGGGAAATACCCAAGAAACCCATCAATGACTGATCTAGGGATGGGATTAACCTTCTCCCTTCAGGAAGGACATGATTACAAACTTTTTCATTATAAAGGGTATGTTGTGGCCCCGCCTCCTGAGCCTGTGTTGACAGAGGAAGAGGACCTGGATGATGAAGAGGAGGAACAGGCAATGCCTTTCTCCCCAGGACCTTCCTCCCTGGCAATGCCTCCCTCCCCAGGACCTTCCTCTCCAGGACCTTCCTCCCTGACAATGCCTCCCTCCCCAGGACCTTCCTCTCCAGGACCTTCTTCCCTGACAATGCCTTCCTCCCCAGGACCTTCCTCCCTAGCAATGCCTCAGGTTTCTTCGAAAGCCAAGAGGAACAGCCTGAGAGACGATATCGGCACGGCCACAGCTGGGGAGTGAGGAGGAGGATTCCTGGCTTGATCCCAGGCAACGTCGGAGGGAGAAACGTCAGCAACAATGTAGGGAGTGTGGGAGGGCCAGAGATTGAGCTGGACCACACCCCACCAGGTATAAAAGTGGGTGTGCCTACATTGCAAACTCTGTACGTGACAAAGTGTGGAATAAGCCAAGGATTCCGTCTGTGTTATGGTGCCTGCTTTGGTTTATGGACTTTGGGAATAAATCATCCCTTCTGGCTCAGTGAGTAGTCCATTCCTTGTCAGCTCTGAACTCAGCAGTCAGAGCATGTGTGATTGCAAGACTCTTATCGGCTGTAGTAATTGACTTTTGGAGACAGGCCAGCGTGACTCTCTGTGCGAGTGTTGCTGCCAAGTTCCTTACCTTCTGGGGAAGGGAAGGGAAGGGGAGACAGAACAGGGTATTAAGTAACACTTCTGTGATCAACTGATACTCCCTGGATTTCTCCAAGACCTTTTATAACCACTGCAATGTTGGCTACTTCTTGTTTCTTCCTGGTGGAAAAAGATACAGGATGGAACAATGATGCTGCTTGATCATAAAGGTCCTGAATTTAATGCATAAGTACTCCAGCCAGCTGTATTGCTTCTGCTGTGAAGTACCCAATTTAGAACATAGAGAGAATAATACAGTTGGAAGGGACCTCAGAGGTCTTCTAGTCCAACTCTCTGCTCGAGCAGGGGACCCTATATCATTTCAGACAAATAGTTGTCCCATCTCTTTTTGAAAGTGTCTAGTGATGGAACACCCACAGCTTCTGAAGGCAAACTATTCCATTGGTTGATTGGTCTCACCCTTAGAAAAATTCTCTTTAATCCTAGGTTGCTTCTCTCTTTGGTTAGTTGCTTCTAGTTGTGCTATTTGGTGCTTTGGAAAATAGACTGAGCCCTTAATTTTTGTAGGAACCCCTTAAATATTGGAACAGTGCTATTTTTGGTGCTATTTTATAGTGAGTTTTAAGCACTATTTTATTGTGAGTTGAGGAAATGTTTGGCAAAATTGATTGAATGGGAAAAAATGGCATGGTTGAATTTGCTTTTCAAATCCTGTCAGTACTTATCTAGATAAAAAGTGGAAGATCATTAAAAAGTTTACCAGTATTGTAGAGCTGGGGCAATTTTTGCACTGTCACTTTGAAACAATCTCAAAAATTCCAATGGAAAGAGCACATAAAGGGGCTATCAGTTTGGGTCTCTTCAGAGATGTACTAAAATCCATGATCGTGCATGGTTTTGATCCCTGCTCGCTGCCAGAGTGCTCCGAGACAGCTGAATTTGGGGCTAAGCCACTCCATAGAGGTAGTGAAGAGTGGGGAGACCACTGTCAAGGCTTGAAAAAACCTTTTGGCAGGGAGTAAAAGGTTTCCAAAACATCCCTGCTAATTAGAGGTGATAGATCATGCTTTTCTTTGCTGTAAACGCTGATAAAATTAAACCCAGAAAATAATCTAAGAAACATTTTTATTTATAAAATAAGAAAACCTAACGAAGCTCCATACTGGCAGCTCTCATACAGGCATATACAAAAAAAGTACAAAGGAAGTGAAGTATAAACTTTTTACACATGTGCAGTAAACTCAGACATCACAAGACTTTCTTATCTCATTACTATGGAGACAAGATAACACAGTGCTGGCTAGTAAACACCTGCTTGCTATAATATTAGCTTAGGAGCTGAACAGACAAACTAAAAAAATGTAGTGACAACCGCAAGCAGGGTTGAGGAGGGCCGCATCTCTCCTCCCCAGCTGGTCTTTAATCCCTTTCCCGAAGGCGGTTGCAGCAGTGGTCAGAAATGGCCACCTCAAAGAAAAACCCGACTGGAGAAGATTGTGCAGGAGGAAGTTTAAAGGAGAAAGTTTGACTGACCAGGTTGAACAGAGAAAACATCCACTTAAGGTACCTGGAACTTGAATTATAAACACTATTGTTATTTCTAAAAAAGAGTTTTAAAGAGGCGAAAGAGAAAGAGAAAGGAAAAAGAATTGTTTTTTTTCCTCTCACATTGACAGTTTTAATTGATTTGGAACGTTAAGAAGAAGGGACTTGAATTTAAAAAAAATTGATACTAATCCACTTTGACATTAATAGGCTATTCCTAGCTGAAAATAAAATGTCAAAGGGATAAAGATTCTTGGAGAATTTAAAAATTTCTAAAAAGAAAGAAAGCACAGGAGGAAAAAACAAAAAGGGGGTGGAATCTGGAAAAATGGAGGAGACCACCTGGAACTAAAAAGAATCGAGAATTGAATTTTAATAAGATCTGAAAAGGACACATTGTAGTTGAAACTTTGTTACAAGACAATAAAGCCCCTGGAAAGAGAAAGTGAGAAGATAAGCAAGATACAGCTTTGGATTATTAGGTGATTCCTGGATTTTCTGGATGGTGGATCCTAATGAAATTAAATAAAATCAACTGAGGGTTGTTAAAAAAATTTTTTTTTAATGCCATCATTCCTTGAGGAGCTAAAAATGATACTTGAAGAACAAAAAGAAGAAGCACAGGAGGGAAGAGAATCTTTTGGCTTCACACTTCAATTTATAGAAATGGAGATTTTGAACTATGAAAAACAAGAAGGACTGCTTGGAGAACAAGAAGGGCGGGACAAAGAAGAAGCCATCTTTAATGACCAAGTAATTTTAAGTGGGATAAAAAAGGGAAAGGGCGGAAAGGGAGTTAAAAATTTAATATCTGAAGCAACAACCAAAAAAAGAGAATAACTTGAAAAGTAATTATAACTTTAGGAAGAAGCAGTAGGGAGTATCACAGAAGGGAGAACCAGATAGAAAAGGGAACAAAAAGGGGAGGGAGAAGAAGAAGGGGAAGATGGAAAGGAAAAGAAGTTATAAAGGACAGAAACAAGATATAGAGGAACAGGAAAAGCGTACAAGAATTAAATGGATAAATCTATTTAAAAGACACAGAAACAATGGTTAAAATTTAACTTAAAGAGACGATTCTGCAAAGGTACATGAGATAGCATTGTTATGATAGATGATTGAAATGATAGATAAAATTGTGTAATGGAATACTTGTTAGTAATTAAGTGAAACAAAGAGGACAAGAGAATACAGGATGAATTTGAATAAGAATAATAATTTAATTGACTATTGTTAATAACTATTGTTTTGTTTTTTGTTCAAAGATAGTAATACATTAAATATGAAATATAGGTGATTAAGTGAATGACAACTGATATTATTAGGCAATATTTGTTATGGAATTTTTTTAAATAGAAATATACAAGACTGTTATTAATATTAATGGTGGAGCTGAATTTGAATAATTTTTATTTATTATTGTTATTCATATATATATATACAGATGTGTGTGTGTATATATATATATATATATATATATATATATATATATATATATTTGTTTTCGTAGATTTTCACGGGTAAAGGTATGTAGGTCTTGGTGTATTCGGGTCTTACATGGGACAAGACCCGAATACACCAAGACCTACATATATATATATATATATATGTATGTATGTATGTATGTATGTGTGTGTGTGTGTATGTGTATGTGCATATGCATGTGTATGTGTATATGTGTATATGTATATATATTGGTTGGCTGAGGTACTGGCTGTGTGTCTCTCAGCCTTTTGTGTTGTAACGACCTGGGTAATGAACTGTGTGATTACATTCTGAGTTCTATGTTGTGACATCCTGGGTCTTGTGCTGTAATCTCCTGGGTCGTTGGCTGTGTTGCCACCACCAATCTCCCTCACCTGACTCAAACCCAAGCCCACCCCACAGACAAAAGGCAACCACCATCCAGAAATCAGACCATAGCTGCAACTCCAGCTGCTACACCCCCCTCCGACCCCCAAACTAAGCAAACTGACACACGCTATAAACACATAGCCAGATCTCAAACTCAGAGCCAAACCAAGGCCCGGAATGTCACATCACAGCCTTCCACCCAGGATACTACATCACGGAACTCAGGAGATTACAACACAAAATCTCAGGAGGTTGCAACACAGACAACGACCCATGAGATTACAGCACCACACCCAGGACGTCACAACAATAGAACTCAGAAGGTCATCACACAGCCCATTACCCAGGTCGTTACAACACAAAAGGCTGAGAGACACACAGCCAGCACCTCAGCCACACAGGGTCTCAGGAAAAAGCCATCCAATCTGCATACATCAACTCCACAAACCAATCAAGAAGTAACAACACAGCCAACTCTAGAGTTTAAAGGGAAAAACAGCCACGATCACACACTTTTCCCAGGAGAACGAAGCTGAAGACACCAGCCTGGAGATGATGGATGAGATTTCGTCAAACGCTTGCCAAGGTATTCTCAATCTTACACGGGACAAGACCGAATACACCAAGACCTACATACCTTTACCCGTGAAAATCTACAAAAATATATATATATATATATATATATATATATATATATATATATATAATTATTGTTGAGACTTAGCATGAAATCTCATCCGTCATCTTCAGGCTGGTGTCTTCAGCTTTCTCCTGGGAGCTGAAGACACCAGCCTGAAGATGACGGATGAGATTTCATCGAAACGTTGCCAAGGTATTCTCAATCTTACACGGACAAGACCAATACACCAAGACCTACATACAAAATATATATATATATATATATATATATATATTCAAGAACCTAGTGTGTATTTTTAAGGGAATGTACCAAGCAGAATTTGGTTGATAATAGCTATGTGTTATAAAATAGAGATTAGAAAATGAATGTTATAATTGTAAATGCATAATATAAACTTTAAACAAGATTTGAATGGATAATTAAAAGATACAAAGGTGTTATACTCTAGTCTAGTAACTACAGGGGAAAATGTGTTTTATGAGAAAAGAAAATATGAAATTGTAAACAGGACAGACGAAAGTGTAAAAATATTGATTGGAAAGATATTGAAAACTAGAATAAGACATGTAATTGAACTACCTGGATCCGTACCAATCGGGCTTCCGACCCGGTTACAGCACGGAGACGGCATTGGTCGCGCTGATGGATGATCTTTGGAGGGCCCGGGACAGGGGTTTTTCCTCTGTCCTGGTCCTATTGGACCTCTCAGCGGCTTTCGATACCATCGACCATGGTATCCTTTGCGCCGCCGGGGTTGGGAGTGGGGGCACTGTTCTTCAGTGGTTCTCCTCCTACCTCTCGGGCATCGAATCGGTGTTAGTGGGAGGGGTTTGGTCGACCCTGAGGGCTCTCTCTTGTGGGGTCCCGCAGGGGTCGGTCCTTTCCCTCTTATTTAATATCTACATGAAACCGCTGGGTGAGATCATCCGTGGCTTTGGGGTGAAATTCCATCAGTACGCTGATGATACTCAGCTGTACTTTTCCACCCCTGGCCAGATCAGCCATGCCCTCTCCCTGATGTCCCGTGCTTGGATGCGGTATGGACCTGGATGAGTAGGAACATGCTCACTCAACCCGCCAAGACTGAGTGGCTTTGGTCGGCGCTCGACCCAGCCAGGATTGTTTATCCTTGGCCATAGGGGAGGTGTTACCCCTGTGGATAGGGCACGGAATCTGGGGGTCCTCCTGGATGCACGGCCCGTTGGAGGAGCAGGTGGGGGCCGCCGCCAGGGGCCTTTGCCCAGCTCCGCCTTGTTCGACAACTTCGCCTTTTCTGGATCAAGACGCCTACGATGGTTACTCATGCCCTTGTCACCTCGAGACTCGACTACTGCAACGCTCTCTATCTAGGACTGCCCTTGCATACCATCCGAGATTGCAGTTGGTGCAGAATGCGGCGCTGGTGGTGATGGGAGTTACCCGTTCTCCCATATTACCCCCTCCTGCGTGGCCTGCATTGGTTGCCGACAGCGCCCGGTGAGATTCAAGGTTTTAGTTTTAACATTCAAAGTCCTACACGGCATGGGTCCCCAATATCTGAGGGAGCGTCTTCTTCCAATAGCTAACTCTGGCCGCCCTGGCTCATAGGCAAGGACTCCTCGGGTTCCATCGGCGTCCAATGCCGGTTGGTACTTCCCGAGCCTTCTCTGTTGCCCCCACCTCTGGAATCAACTGCCTCTGGAGCTCCGCCTGGCCCCTGATCTCCGCCTTCCAATTAAAAACTTGGTTGTTTGACCAACCTGGCTGTGACCCTCCTTTGGGGAGGGATGGGTTTTTAATATATTTTATTGTCTTGTTGTGTCTTATATTTGGGCTTGTTAGTTTAATGTCTTTTTAAATATTTATTGTTCTATGTTTTAGTTGTGAGCCGCCCCGAGTCTTCGGAGATGGGGCGGCATACAAGTTCAAATATAAATAAATAAATAAACTTAGAAAGAAATGAGATAATTAAAAATGAGGTTATAGAAAGCAAAGAAAAGGGGAAAATTATTGAGAAAATTGTGAAAATAGTTATAAGATATGAATTAGAATATATAAGATGAATATGTAATTGAGCTTATGTCTGTATGGAGAAGTGATAACCCGGGAGCATGCTGTTCTCCAAAAAGGACATTTTATTTGTATTTGTATGTTTTGTAAAACTCAAATAAAACTTTATTTAAAAAAAAGAGCACATAAAAGAGGTATGGATGACTTTCCTAACTTTTTGTAGTTGACTAAGTTGTGCCAGTTTGGTGAAAGGTGGATGTTTCAGCTCTCTTCTCTCTAAGATCCTCTGCTTTGATCCTCTGGTGCCTCCACCTTTCTTTCTTTCTTTTCTTTTTTTATTAAATTTTATTTAGTAATCACACACAACCAAACAAAGACATAAACAAAACATGACCAAACAAAAAACATACATTAAATTCAAACCAAGTACTGCTGAGCTCGTATCACTCATTGTCCATCCTTTGTTAAGTCCAATTCAAAAAAGCTATTGGATCTTTTTCTTATCTAGCCATCCATAGAAATTGTTCCATGTTTTGTAATAGTCCGTTTCTTCCTTATTTTTGATTTCCATTGTCAATTTGTCCATCTCTGCACTCAATAATTTTCCTTATTAATTCTGCTTCCGTTGGAGTTTCAATGCTTTTCCAGTTTTGTGCAAAAGTCATCCTCGCTGCTGTGATAATATGAATCATTAAGTAGAAAATTTCCTTCGGTATGTCTTATTAGTAATTCCAAGTAAAAAGAATTCTGGTTTAAAGTTTATCTCTTCATCACAGATTTCTGTAACCATTTGTGTATTTCATTCCAAAATTCCTGGGCCTTTCTGCAACTCCACCATATGTGATAATATGTACCTCTTTCCTTATTACACTTCCAACAGATAGGGAGAATTTATTATTTATTTTGTTTAGTCTTGTTGGTGTTATATGCCATCTGTAGAATAGTTTATATAGGTTTTCCTTATATGGAATTGCAGAGGTTATTTTTTTATTTCTAGTCCAGATATTCTGCCAATCATCCAAATTTATGTTATGACCAAAGTTTCTCATCCAATGTATCATTGTTTCTTTTACAGTTTCTTCTTCTAATTTGGTTTGTAATAATACTCGATAGGTTTTTTAATCATTTTTTCATCTGGTCCTAGCAAAATTTCATCTAATTCCGTCCTAGTTTTGCTAATGCCCAATTCCTTTTTGTCTTTTTGTTTAGATTGGAGTTGCAGATAGGCCCACCATTCTAATTCTATTCCTTGTTCACTCAACTGCTGTCTGGTTTTTAGATCCCCTTTTTCATCTAATAGTTCTTAGTAGGTAATAATTTTATCATATCATAATAGATGTGGGTGCTTCAAGGCTTCTAATGTCGATATCCAGATTGGGGTTTGGATATACATTTGTTTCTTAATTTTAAACCAGGTATGTAGGAGTGTCTGTCTAACTTTATGTTTTTGCACATAGCTATATCCCTTTATGTTATCTTGTCCAAGGAAGGCGTGCCAACCTGTCTGGAGGTTGTATCCTTCTAATGTTAATATTCTTGTATTTGTGTGATTAATCCAATCTTTTAACCAGGTCATAATTGCAGCACTATGATATGACTCCCAGTCAGGTAGACCAAAGCCCCCTCTCTCCATGGTATCCTGTAATAGTTTTAATTTTATCCTCAGTCTTTTCTTTTGCCATATAAAGTTTGATATTATTCTATTCAGTTCATCAAAAAAAGTTTTTTTTTAGTTTTATGGGAGCATTTTGAAAAAAGAATAAAATTTTAGGTAAAGTATTCATTTTTATCGTGGCTATCCTGCCCGTAAAAGATAACTTTAAATTGTTCCATCTTCTTAAGTCTTCCCTTATTCGCTTAATAAGAGGATCATAATTATCTTTCTTCAGAGTGCTGTGTCTGGGTGATATAATAATTCCTAAGTATTTTATTTTTCAACAATCTCGATGCCCATTGTTGTCGCCAGTAGTTCTTTCTGTTTATTTGTCATATTTTTAGTGATCATTTTTGTTTTGTTTTTATTTACCTTTAGACCGGCTACAAGACCAAATTCATCCAATTTTTCTAATAGTTTGGGTCCAGAAGATTGGGGTTCCTCTAGAATAAAAGGAGATCGCTCAATGCTTGTAGTTTGAACTCTTCCCTTTTTATTTTTAATCCTTTTATATCACTTTCTTTTTTGATTGTCCTAATTAAAGCCTCTAAGGTCATAATGAACAACAGTGGTGACAATGGACATCCTTGTCTAGTTCCCTTCTGTATTTGAAATTTTTCTGTGAGTCCCCATTAATTAGAATTGTGGTTTTTGTTTTTGGTAGATAGCTTTGATTACATTTACAAATTTGGGTCCTAAATTCAAATATTTGCTTTGTTGTAGGATAAAGTCCCATTTCGTTGTCAAATGCCTTTTGGGCATCTAAAATAATAGTGCAACTTGTTCTGCACTCGATCCTCGTAATATTCTAGTACATCTAGTGTTACTCTGATATTATTTCTGAGATGTCTCTGTGGGAGGAAACCATTTTGGTCAGTGGATATAAGTTTATTAAGTATTTTTTTTAATCTTTCGGCCAGAATAGTCATGAAAATTTTGTAGTCTACCTTAAGGAGACAGATTGGTCGGTAGTTCCCTGGATCTGTTAAATCGGTGCCCAGTTTGGGAATAATGGATATTTTTGCTTCTTGCCATGATTGGGGACAGTTCGCTTTGTCTAGGACTTCATTAAATTTTTTTACCATTTCCTTTCCTAAAATTTCCTGTTGTGATTTATAGATTTCAGCCGGGAGGGCATCTGGCCCCGGGGCTTTATCCGTTTTTTGCTTATTGATGGCCTCATAGACTTCTTGAGGGTTATAGTATGATTTAGGGATTTTTTATCCTCCTCTGAGATTTCTGTGAAGTCAGCGTTTTTTAAATAATTTTGGATTTGGTCTTCTGTTACGGTTTGTCTCTGTATATAAATCATTATAATATTTTTGGATAATCTGCCTTTTTTCTTCTTCTTTAAAACATGTTTCCCCTTGTTCGTTTCTTAGTTTAGTAACCCATCTCTTTTGTTCTGTTTCTTAAGTTTAGAGGCTAACCAGCCCTGGTTTGTTTGCATTTTCAAATTGATATTGCTTTGTCTTCTTTAATTTCTGAGCTAATTCTTCCTTATCGATTAGATTTATTTTATGTTTAATTATATCCAGTTGTAATTTAACTTGTTTGTCCTGTGGTACGATCTGCAATTTCTCATGCCATTCATTATATTCCTGTTGTAATTTTGTTCTCTTTTGTCTTTTTTCCCTGTTTTTCCTGGCCATATATTTAATGGACACTCCTCTCATTACTGCTTTAACCGTGTCCCAGTTATTTTGAAGAGAGGTGTCCTGAGGATTGTTTTCTTGGAAGAAAAATTCTAACTCTTTTGTCAACCTTTTATTAAATGTTTCATCTTTTAAGATTGACCTCTGGAGCATCCAATTATTTGATTGTTGTTGTTGTCCCTCCCACCTAAGCCTAATCATATTGTGATCTGCTAGTGCGTTTGGTTCCATTGTTATATCTAAAATTCCTGAATTTAATTTTTTAGTCATCCAGATCATGTCAAGTCTTGACCAAGACATATGGCGGTTGGAGTAATAAGTAAACTGTTTTTTCTCTATATTCCTCTCTCCAGACATCACTGATATTGAATTCTTTAGTGAGGTCGAAAAATACTTTTGGTAATTTTTTTTTCTTTTTAAAGTTAATGTTATTTCCCTTGTAATCTAACGATTTGTCTACGACCGCATTGAAATCTCCTATAATAAATAGTTCTTGATATTGTAGTTCTTTGAGTTTATTATGTAATTTTTGGAAAAAGGATTCTTGGGGGCCGTTTGGTGCGTAAATTACCACTAATAACCATTTGGTCTGTCTTAATTCAGCTTCTACCATAAGTATCCTATCTTCTTTGTCCGAGTATATTAATGAAGCAGGGATCTTGTCCTTTATATAAAGTACTACTCCTCTCTTTTTCTTTTGATCTAAGGCCACAAACAAATTCCCTAATTTTTTATTCTCTAATAAATATTTTTGGTTTTGGGTAATGTGGACTTCTTGTAGTGCTATGATGTCAGCTCTTTGTATTTGTAAGTATTTGAAAAGCTTTTTCCTTTTTACCGGGGAATTTATATACCAAGATATAGAGTCACACAAATTTATATTTTTATTGGATCCTGTACTTGGCACTTTTTGTAATTCTAATGTCTTTAGGGTCTTCTGCAAGTTCTGATTTCCCGTTATTGTCATCTTTATTATCTATTATATTTACCTTTTTATGTGCCTCTGGTCTTTCCCTTTCCTCTTTTCTGGTTCCCTCCCGATCTTCATCTTCCCCCTCTCTATTTAATTGTTGGTCAAGAAACATCTCTGCCTTCTCTGTGGTCTCTAATTTGTATTTCTTATCGCACCAAGTCACCATTATACCTTCTGGGACCAGCCATCTAAAGTTAATGTTTTTTTTAATAAGTCTGGCTGTTAAAAATTGATAGGGTCTTCTCAAATCTCTTATCTTTTTAGGGGTTTGTTTAAGTACTGTTATTGTTTTATCGGCATATTGTAAGGTATTATCCCTGGATCTGTGTAAAATTTCATCTCTAAGAGATTTCTTAAAAGCTTAAGGTGTACCTCTCTTGGCAAATTAAATCTCTTTGCATAATTGGTTTGAACTCTGTATAGTTCATCAATTTCCTTCATTAAATCTTCTTTTTCTAGCTCCAGTAAACCAGCTAATATTCCTGCGATGACCTCCCATAGGTTTTCTCCCCTTTCTTCTTTTACGTTTTGAAGTCTCAAATAGTGGGCTGCTTTTTCTTATTCGAGATGGATTATCGCTCTTTCTAATGCTTTGTTCTCTCTTTCTAACTTCTCTGTTAATTCATCTACTCTTTTTTCCTCCTTGTGCACCCTTGTTTCGATTTCTAATATTTTCTCTTGATTTTTCCTCATCTCCTGTTGAAATATTTCAAATTTTTCATCTATCTTTTGTATTTTGTCCTTTAAATCTGTTCTAACAGACCCTATTTCATTTTTCATCTCCTCACGGTTTTTAACCATCATTTCTTGCATACTTAGTAATAGACCTTGTAGGTCCTTAGAAGAGTTGGAATGTTCTTTTGGGAGCATCTCATCAATTGCTCTCTGTGCAGAGGGGCTCTGCACCGTTGTAGTAGTTGGTAATTGAGTAGGTATTTTTCTGGCTGTGCCAGTCTTAGAAACATTGGTAGTGCTCGTCGTTTCCCAAAGTTTACCTACAGTTTTTCCCACAATAACAGTTGAAGTTTACTTTCTCCCCTTATTTCTTTTCCTTCTAATCAACTCTATTTCCCAATCTCCTCCCCTTTTTCTAAGAGCTATAATTAAACTATCCTCTGTGTGAACAAAATTATCTCAATATATGCTGCTAATAGTATAATGTAGTTATACTTATTCAATACTTATCTGCTATATATCAAAGTTATTCCAACAGTTTCATTAAATCAGTGATTGAAAAATGCTAATAGTGACTTTAGTTAGTTTCTTCAATTAGTTAATTAATTATTCTAAATATTCTAAATACTCTAATTTCATTAACTCATAAACAGTTGAAGGTAATTTGTTTCTAAATCAACTATTATAATAATTCACTTATCAGTTATATAGTTCAATAGTTTTAAGTAAATAAATATTTAAATATTAGAAAAATATTAGAAAAAACTTCTAAATGTGCAATGGCGGTAAGGAAAAGAAAGAAAAGGGGGGGTATGGAGAGGGGGGTATCGAGTAAGAAAGAGAAGGAAAGAGGGAGAAAAGAAAAAGAAAAAAAAAGAAAAAATCGGGTAAAGCAAGAGTCTGAAAGTTACAAAGTTCAAGCTTAAAGCTTAAAAAGAGAAAGTAACACAAGAAATATAATGTATCACTTTTCAGTTCCGCTCCTTCGTGTTACAACGTGACTCATGAAGTTTCCTTTTTGTCTTCCTCCTGTTTCCTCTTCTCCCGTTAATTACTATCTTCCGGATGTTATTTCCAATGAAAAGTTCTATATGACTCAGCGATCCTTCTTGTTGAAATCAAATCAAGTCAATAAAGTCCAAATCTATTTAGTTATTATCTGAGGTTTGTTAAATCGTCTCTCTTTCAATCCTATTTCCCCAATCTTTCGTAGTTGAAAATTTGATTTATAAGAGGTCCACAGCATCCATTTCAGTCAACTCGGCTGCTATCTTTTGATTAAGCAAAGGGGGAAATCAGATCTCTATTTCTTGTTTCAACTCAATTAGAGTCCAACCCGAAGCATATCAAGCAGCATATGTTTGTTGGATTATCTAATCCTCTTCTTCTCCTTCTAACGATTTAAACTTTCATTCCTATTCCCTTCTTTCGCTCACCATGGATCTTGCTGTGCAACCACCCTTTTAAATCGGAGCTATTTATCTTCTCTTCAAGTATTTCAAAAGTTATCTATTGGCGTCTGAATTGTCCTTATTTATTTCTTTGCTTGCTGGATGTTATTTAAACTTGCAAAGCTGTACCTTAGGTTCTGCTTGGTCACCGCTAGTGTAATCAGCTGTCAGCACTTGGGGGTGGCCATTGCTAGCCTCCCGTTCCTCCACCCATTTGTTCTAGGTTCACCCAGATTTCACCGCAGACCGCCATCTGAAGCTTCTCTCTGGGGACCCCTCTCCTTCGGGATCTCTCCAAGCCCCTTTGGGCTCTGTAAAGCCCCCGCGAGCGGTGAATGAAGGTCTGTGCTCCACAGAGTCGTCTGCCCGCAGGTTCCTTCTCTCTGACAGCCAACCAGAAGTCTCCACCTTTCTTTCTTAATGTAGTTGCTTAGTGATTTCTGCTGCCATTGCCTGGCAGTCACATGGATGTGTTTACCTGATGTTTTTCCGTATAACCCTGGCATATGAGACAGGTAAAAATTTCACAGGCTATGCCATCATTGAAGAATAAACCAAAAAGTCCAGAAAAATAAAGTGGATAAAAATGAAATAAATGCTGTAGTGTAGCCATGTGACAAGACAATCATCAGCCTTTCTCCTTTAGAAGGACATCATTCTCACAAATTATTTATTTTGTTAGATGTTTATCTTGCATTTATTATTTTATAAGGAACTCAAGATGAAGAACTTATCTAATATTCCTTCCTCCTCTTAGTTTCTCCACAATCACAATCTAAGAAGTGTTTTGGGCTGGGAGAGAGTGACTGATTACTCCGCCACTTTTCAAGACTAAAATGGGACTAGAACTCAGAGTTTCTAGGCCAGCACCTTAACCACCACTTTGTTTAAAAAGGAGGAAGGAATATCAAAATAACTTTTAAGAATTGCATGTGGAAACTGGGGTGGAGGAAACAAACTTGTAAAGCTGCAAACCCCACAGATAACATTTCAGAATATTCTGCCGTAGAATGATACAAAAGGCAAGAGAGGTTGTAGCAAATTACAATCTGAGATGGACCTATTACTAGGAAAGGAGACTAGAATGAGCAATAACACTTTGCAAGATGCATCAAACTTGAAGTCAACATATTTGTTATTTATTTGCACAAGGCGAGGTGAGTGACCGGACATGACAAGGAGTGAATGGGAAGGAAGGGACAAGGGATGGCTGGGCATGGCAAGGAGAGGCATGGCGAGGAGAGGCTGGGCCAGGAGAGGCTGGGTGAGGTGAGGCACTACTTGATGTGAGTGATATCGAGTTGGCCACGCCCACCCAGTCACATGACCACCCAACCATGCCTACCCAGCTGGTTATTAGGTTAGAGAATCGGTTGTTAAATTATTTGAATCCCACCAGTGATCTCAACCCCTTGTAGCTGATTTTTATATTGTATACACTGAATGATAGGTCAGCCTACAAGAACGCTTCCCTCATGTTTGAATAACAGAAGAGGGGTTGTCAGGAATAACTGATGGATCTGCAATTGTTTTTCCTGATCATCTGATGCATGGTCCAACAAAGGCTTTATTTGTCCATTGGAACACAAGTTGCTGTGACCTTGAATTGGATTGCCCCCATGCAAGCTTCCTCTTTCTCAGGTTTGTTTTGTTGCATGCTAATTTGTGACAGATGGGCAGCCTTATAAATTTGATTATTTGATTAAAAACATTATTTTTTTAGAACTGATGGAGAATTATGAATGAGGATATCATGATTTCATCATAGAAAGCACAAGCATCCCATGGCTTATTTTTAAATCACAATAAAAAACAATTTGTTGATATATATCTCCTGTAATTTTTCCCTAGTGTTCTGATGAATATGTAAGTCTTAAATCATTTTCATATTGCAGATGCACAATTGTTCACATTTTTATTGTTTTAATGGCATGATTTCTATTATTAGCTATAATGTTATAAAGATGGAAAGAATTGGAATTATACAATTCAAAATGCTATCTGTATATTCTAAATTTGAAATTAGTTGAACCCAAACTGAATATTCTTCATTCTATTTAAATAGAAATAAATAAATAATAAACCCTTAGATTTAGTATGGTAAGGCTTTTTTATAATGTAAAAGCGAAGACATTCCAATTATATTGGTACGTCTGCTGTTTTCAACATACAGCTCACTTCTGTAAAGAAGTGCCAGCATATTAATTAGGATTTTAGCCATGTTTGCAAGATCTAAGAAAAATGCTGTCTTTATCTCTGTTTCAAATAATGCTTTGGGTCTACAGTTAGTTTTCTAATTTAAAGCCAGATTCTAAACTTTGTAGTTTCTTTTGCAGAAACATATGGTCAGAAATAATTTAGTAAATAATAATCAAGAAGTGAACACCAAGATTATTTTTAGCCATTAAAGAGCAAAGCATTTAATGCCTCTTGAACTCTGTCGGTGGTTTCAAAAAATTCTGCAGTTTATCTACCTATTTTGAAAAAAAAAACCTGCACAAGCTCTATGCCATTCCAATGAACTTATTTCATAGTTTCCTGTTACATCTGGAAATTGAAATATTTAGCCAATTTGTAATAACTGTTCTGAAATAATGCATTTCTTTTTGGAAATAGGATATGCAATTCAAATAAACCATGTGCTATTTGTTAAAAAATGCATATGAAATAAACAAATAGCCAATGATCCAGCTTCTTTTGAAAAAATTGCAACGAGAAAATATTTTTGCATTTTCTAGTCCTCTATTTATTGATAGAGATCTCAAAAAGTAGTTAGCTTGTGCCATCAAACATTTCACTCCACTTTGGTGTATATTTATGTATTATTTCAAGATGTTCAAAGAAAAATAATAAACTCATATCAACTTTACAGTAATTTTTATGTACATTGTTTTCTTCATCTACAAACTAATTCATAGAGAAAGATTATGAAAATCAGATGCTAACATGCATTGCCCACTTTACTTTATCAAGGAAAGAAAATATTTTACAATGATGTGCATTTTAAAAACTGATGTTGAACACGATAGAAGAGGTACAAGTAAAAGACACAATGATAGAATGGGCTAAAAATTTTGGGCATTTGATTGAGTTAGATCAATGACAGAAATTATGGGATAGAAATTACAAATTAACAATGTCTATTGTATACAAAGAAAATCTTTATAAAATGTTTTATAGATGGCATTTTCTGCCTTCAAGATTAGCGAAGATGTTTAAGGATAAATCTGCAAATTGTTGGAAATGCCACACCTGGTTCATATTAAAATATGTGGTGGACATGTCAAAAAGCAAAAAAGTATTGGACAAAAATAAATACATGGCTTGAAAAAATGATAAAACATCATATAGATTTGAAACCAGAGATATTTTTGTTAGGCATTTTACCAGACAGGTATAATAAAGGGAATGTATATCTGATTTTACATGTATTGACTGCAGCGAGAATAGTGTTTGCACAACAATGGAAAAGTGAAGAGATCCCAACAGATGAAAATGATTAGAAAAATATTAGAATGTGCAGAAATGGATAAGCTAACACTTACAATTAAGGAAAAGGAAGAAACTGAATATTGTTTGACTTGGGACTTATTTTATCAATGGTTAGCTGACAAAAACAGGAGCTAGAAACAGGGAAATACATGAAAGGGTTAGTGATATAAGGAAGATTCATTAAACAAATAGTATGATTATTATGGTTATTAAAATTAATATAATTGATGTTAATGCAATGGATATTGTTGTAAATATTGTGATTATTATTTCCTAAAATGATTTGTACCTAGACAGCACACTGTTCAATTGAAATTGAAATTTTTGTATGTTATAAAGTAAAATAAAAACTTATTCCAAAAAATTAAATGATATTGAATACAAGCGATAACTATTCCCTTGTCATAGAATTTCTACAATAATAGTAAATGTTTGAATATAGAATAGAATAGAATAGAATAGAATAGAATAGAATAGAATAGAATAGAATAACAGAGTTGGAAGGGAACTTGGAGGTCTTCTAGTCCAACCCCCTGCCTAGGCAGGAAACTCTACAACACTTCAGACAAATTATCCAACATCTTTTTAAAAACTTCCAGTGCTGAATTTATAAATCAGGCAGCCAAAATTTATTTGCATGCTTTCATCTATCGTATTATATATTTAGGGAATCCCACCATCAAATTGCATAAATAATTAACATATTATAATCTAATAATTATTTTCATTATAAAAGTACCAATTATAACCCTTGTTCTCTACAGTAAAATAATATAAAAATTATATTGAAGGTACTTACAGAAACAGTATTTCTTTGTATGTTAGATGGAATGCTACATTATATTTTGTCAGCCATAGTTGACTCTGTCAATGAGTTTTCAGCAAGAAATTTAGAACACAAAACTATACGAAATGCTACACTTTTACACTTTCTTCTTGAACAGACCAAAACCAACTAAAGAAAACCTGGATAAAATGTCAATGTGATGCCAGATGTCACAGGTTTTACACAGATTGTTTTTTAAAAGAATGAATTGATAGCTGCAGCCTGATTACTCATGTGTGTTTTGTTATACTACCTTTCAAAAAATGGTTTCATTTAGCTGTAAACCTTTCCTATAAATTGTACTAGTTGTACCCATACCTAGATTGTGGGGCTCTGTTCACAGTCACACATGTCCAAGTCATCTCCCAGTTGGAATCCTGTAATGAAATCTACACAGGGCTACCCTTGAAGAATATCTGGAAGTTCATCAAGTACAGTGGCACAGGCAATTATATTGTATGTGCTGCTAGAACAGCAAATGTTGCATCTCTGCTCAGTGAACTGTATTTATTGCCAATTATCATCTAGACTGAATTCAAGATGCTGATTTTGACATTGCCATTGGGGCAAGGTATTTGAGGGATTTCTTCTCCCTGATTATATCTGCCCATCTCATCAGATCTTGTAAGAGACACATACTATTAGTTTCATTTATCAGTTTCATCTAACTATACTAGGTGGGCCTTCTCTGCCATTGGCCTATCTTGAGGAACCTTCTCCCTCCTGAACTGAGGTCATCTCCATCCCTGCCTACTTTCTGGAAGTCCCTCAAGATCTGGCTATCTTATCTGCCCTGGGATCCAGGAGGAAAAATCAATCAAATTTTGTGGTTGGTCCCTTACTTGTAATCTCTTGTGTATTTTATGTTTTTTAAAATATTTGTAACTAGACTGCTGCTGACTGTTTTTATATGTTTTGTTTCTTTTCATCCAGAGTTGATTTTAAAAGATGGGCAGCCATATAATTTTGGGATAGATAAATAAATAAATATTACATCAGAATAGATATGAAAACAGAATGTTTATATTTTTTGTCTTATTTTAGAGCTTAAACAGTGTTTTGGGAAAATTAAGAGATTTACAAAAGCCTATTTTAAAAACTGAAATAATCGTAGTTAACAAGGTAACATTTATAAAATTTAGAGAGTTTTAATATTCCAAACTGCATGCCTAGTAAAGTTGTCTAGGTGTCCTTTGTGCTTTGTGAATTCTGATTAGATCTCTTATACAACCTGAAGTAATGTGTACATAATGTGTGTATGTGTATATGTATGTGTGTGTGTGTATATATATCTGTGTGTGTATGTGTATATATATATAAAATATATCAAATGTTGCGACTTAATTATTAGTTGAAAAAAAGAAACCAATGTGTATTAAAAAACTAATTTGTCAAAATATACATTTGAAACAATTTTATGACAATTTGAAAGAAATAAGAATGAATGCAGAAATAGTATATAACTTACATATACTGCACATATAAAGTTTATAAGAATTCCAAATAGAATAAAGAGTCTTTTATATTAATCTCTCACATAGGCCTTTATGTCAGAACTAGAGCTATTGTTTCAAAAATACAAATACAAATCAGCCTGTGATATCCATACGACAAATGGGTGGCAAAAAACAAACCAACACACAAACCAGTGTATGTATCACATCAAATTGTTGCCATCTAGTGATCATTATATTTTTCAGCCCATTTATCCCTTGGGTATAGATATAAACTATATATGTATTTGAATCATAATAACAGCATTAAGAAAAGCAACTAATAGCGGACACAACTAATGGTAATAATTACAGAAATGCACAGACCACCTGTTCTCATTCAGAAATGTTTAAACGCAAATAGAGATTGTAATGTAGCTAATCTGATTTGACTTGATTAATTTAGACATAAAGTGTTGAAAAAGTGAACTTCATTTTTTTATTGTCCAGGATGGAAAACATTAAAAAAATCAGAAGATTAAAAAAAAAATGCTTGCCCTTTGTCATTGATTAAGCTATTCATTTTTAGAAACCATTTAATAAAGCTTGGTTTTTTAAAGTGAGTGAATATGAAAGCTGGAGACATAATCTCCTATGTATTAAATTGTGTCAAATTTATTCTGTATGCTTTCATTTAGTGCTAAAGTATACCACTGAACAATTGCTCCCCTATTCTGTTCCATAAGAAGGTTTACTGCTGCAATTAACTATCACTGAAGAACATTAATTCTTTCTTATTTAATTACTGTAGCAAATACTAGAGAGAAACAAAAGGGAAGCAAGAAGCAGTTCCTTCACTACAATTGCATATACCTGTGCTTGATTTCTGAAAGGTTTAAATCAAGCATTTTAGGCTTTAGATTCTTGCTCAGGCAATTTGGTAAAATGACTTCAAACTGGTAGCCTCTCCTGTTCTACGCTTTTAATATTTCTGCATGGAGGGCTACTGATCTGCCTATTTATTACTTTTCACATTTTTCTTTTTATTTACAAATCTTTTCTGTTAATAGAGAGACACATATTTCTTCAAAGAACATAAATGCCTAGTGATTTGTCATTGGCTGAAGAAATACATATATTAGTGAACATAGTGTGTGTTCTGTAATTTAATCCCTCTTCCAATTCAATGTTATAGTTAGGAAGGAGTCTAAAATTCACAGTAAATCACAATGAATTTTTCAACAATTCTGTTTCTTTTTCCTCCTATTTATTAATTTAATTACTATTTTCCTCCTGACTGTTTTCTTTTCAGAAAAACTAAAATGTTTGTTTAAAAAATATCCATATTGTATATCTTAAGATAGTGTTTTGTATGGAACATATAATTCTTGGGAGGAAATACCCTGGGGAAGGAGTCCGTGAGGGAATATCCTTCACTTAACATCAGAGAACCAAGTATGGGCAAGCTTTTCAATCAGAAGAAAAAAAGTTGAGATTTTATTTATTTATTTATTTTATTAGACTTAAATGCCGCCCTCTTTCCCTAAGGATTCAGGGCAGCGAACAGTAAAAGAAACCCAGTACAAATTATAATAAAAAAAACCATTAAACAAATACAAGCCTAATCAATATTATACAAAATTTAAAATTAATTAAAACAAATACTAAAAACCAACCGGCACCCCCGAGGTCAGTCCAGACTGGCCTGTTGGAACAGCCAGGTCTTCAAGTCCCGGCAGAAGGAGCAGAGATCAGGGGCCAAGCGGAGGTCCATGGGGAGTTTGTTCTACAGGGCGGGTGCTCCCACAGAGAAGGCCCTACCCCTGGACACTGCCAGTCAACAATGCCTAACCAACAGTACCCCAAGGAGACCCTGCCTGTGGGAGCATACCAGGCGATTGGAATGTGATGCTGGCAGGAGGCGTTCCCACAAGTACCCTGGACCCAAGCCATGTAGGACTTTGTAAGTTGTTACTAACACCTTGAATCTCACCCGGAAGGCAACCAGCAACCAATGCAGGTCAAGCAGGAGGGATGTAACATGGGAGTATCAGGACACACCCATCACAACCTGCGCAGCTGCATTCTGCACCAGCTGCAACCTCCAGGTGGTCCGCAAGGGTAGTTCCATGTAGAGAGCATTGCAGTAGTCGATTCAGGAGGTGACGAGCACATGAGTGACTATCCGTAGGGCATCTCGGCTCAGGTAAGGGGGGAGCTGGTGAACCAGCCAAACCTGGGCAAAGGCCCCCCTGGTCACAGCTCCTACCTGCTCCTCCAAACCAAGCTGTGAATCCAGGAGGAGACCCAGGTTTCACGCCCTGTCCACGGGGGACAACACCTATTCTCCCATGACCAAATATGGTATATCCTGAGTAATCCGAGATGCTGGTACGTACAGCCACTCAGTCTTAGCCAGGTTGAATTGGAGCCTGTTCTTCCCCATCCAGATCTGCACTGCATCCAGACAATGGGACATCACGGAGAGAGCATCACTGATATGGTTTGGGGTGGAGATGTAAAGCTGGGTATCATCCACATATTGGTGATACCTCACCCCAAAACCATGGATGATCTGAACAGAAGAGGTGAGAGGACCGACCCCTGTGGCATCCCACAAGTGAGGGGCCTTGGGGTTGACCTCTGCTCCCCTGCCAACACCAACTGCGAGCAGCCTGAGAGGTAGGAGGAGAACCACCATAAAATGGTGCCCCCCTCTCCCAACCCCCAGAGCCGCCACAGTAGGATACCATGGTTGATGGTATCAAAAGACGCCAAGAGATCTAAAAGGACCAGGACAGAGGAAAAACCCCTATCCTGAGCCCTCCAGAGATCATCCATCAGTGCGACCAATGCTGTCTCTGTGCTGTGCCTGGGCCTGAAGCCCGGTTGGTACAGATCCAGATAATCAGCTTCCTCCAGGAACATTGGTAGCTGCTGAACCACCATGCTCTCAACAACCTTCGCTAAAAAACAAAGGTTGGAGACTGGACGATAGTTGTGCAAAATGGCTGGATCCAAGGCAGGCTTCTTGAGGAGGGGTCTCACCACCGCCTCTTTCAAGGCGGCGGGAAAGGAACCCTCCCTCAAAGAAGCATTGACAACTGCCTGGAGCCAGCCACGTGTAAACTCCCTGGAGGCATAGACCAACCAGAAAGGACACGGGTCCAATAAACACATGGTGGAAGACAGCTTCTGCATGATCCTGTCCACTTCATCCAGTGAAACAGGATCAAACTCAACCCAGGTAAAAACGGCCAGACTTGTCGTCACCCCATGATCCGACCCCTGCCAGTCTGAGCCCAAGGCGGCCCAAATCTGAGAGACCTTATCCGACAGATGCCGACTAAATTCCTCTGCTCTGCCCTGCAAAGAGTCCTCCCTCACCTCTAAATGCAAAAGGGAGCGAGTGACCCTGAACAGGGTGGCTGGATGGTCATCTGCGGACGCAATGAGAGCAGAGAAGTAGGCACACCTCGCCACTCTGATCGCTACCAGATAAGTCCTAATGTAGGCTCTTAGCTGGCACAGTCAGATTCAGAGCAGCTTGTCCTCCACCTGCTCTTTTTGAGAACCAAACTTTTTGAGAACCAAACACACCTGTGTCCATGTATACATTATATTTTCACAGATGTTTCTTCTGCATTAGATTAATGATTTTGAAATTAGGTTTTTAAACTACTGATGTTGCATGGATTTATATATTCTTCTTAATAACCAATTTATTTTAGGTGTGTATGAGCATACATTTAGCAAATGCAGTGATGCATGTGGGTATGTCTGAATGAAATGTTACTGTGATACACACACACACACACACACATATGTGTGTGTGTGTGTGTGTGTGTGTGCAGGTCTTGGCATGTTCGGGTCTTTTCCTGTGTAAGATTGAGAGTATCTTGGTGACATTTTGATGAGGTCTCACTTGCCATCTTCAGGCTGGTACTTTCGGCTTCGTGCTTGTGCGAGCAAAGTGTGATCGGAGCTGCCGTCTCTCTATAAATACTGGTGGGGAGGTGTGGTGTGCTGGCTCTGCTGTAAGCGAACTGGTTGGCTGTGTTGTTACTTTTTGATTGGTTGATGGAGTTGATGTTTGCAGATTGGTTGGCTTTTTTATAAGAACTTGTGTGGCTGAAGTACTGGCTGTGTGTCTATCAGCCTTCTGTGTTGTAATGACCTGGGTAATGGGCTGTGTGATGACCTTCTGAGTTCTATTGTTGCGATCATCCCTTTATGGGATCACCCCTCTCACCCATCATCACTAACCTATACATGGAACACTTTGAAACCAACGCTCTAGACAAATCTGAACATAAACCCAAACTCTGGCTTATTTATTTATTTATTTATTAGTGGGACTTGTATGCCGCCTCATCTCCGAAGACTTGGGGCGGCTCACAATTAAAACAACAACAACAATAAATACTTAAAAAAATTAAACTAAACAAGCCCCAGGACATAATTACAAAATACAAAGATAAAAACCACCCCACCCGAGGGTCACAGCCCAGGTCTTGAGGTCATGGCAGAAGGTGCGGAGGTCAGGGGCCAGGCGGAGCTCCAAGGGAAGTTGATTCCAGAGGTCAGGGACCGCGACAGAATAGGCACGTCGTTGGGGGACTGCCAGTTGGCATTGCCCGGCTGACGGGACCCCAAGGAGTCCTTGTTTATGTGCTCGCACAGGGCGGGTGGTATTCAATGTTGGCAGAAGTCGCTCCCTTAAATAATAAGGACCCATGTCATGTAGGACTTTGTATGTTGGAGTTAGAACCTTGAATCTCACCCGGAGCACAACCGGCAGCCAATGCAGGCCGCGCAGGAGAGGGGCAACATGGGAGAACCGGGAGACTCCCATCACCACCCGCGCCGCTGCATTCTGCACCAGCTGCAATCTCTGGATGGTATGCAAGGGCAGTCCTAAATAGAGACTATTGCAGTAGTCGAGTCACGAAGTAACAAGGGCATGAGTGACTGTACGCAGGGCATCTCGGTCCAGAAATGGGCAGAGCTGGAGAACCAGCTGGACCTGGGCAAAGGGCCCCCTGGCAACGGCCCCCACCTGCTCCTCCTATCAGAGCCGTGCATCCAGGAGGACCCCCTGGTTCCTCACCCTATCCACAGGGGGCAGCACCACTCCCCCTATGGTCAACGATGGACATTCCAAACTGGACCGAGATGCCAGTATGTACAACCACTCAGTCTTGGCCGGGTTGAGCCGAAGCATGTTTCCGTCCATCCAGATCCGCACCGCATCCAGACAGCGAGTCATCACGGAGAGGGCATCACTGATCTGGTTGGGGTGGAGATATATAACTGGGTATCATCAGCATATTGATGATGCCTCACCCCAAAACCACGAAGCCAGCGGTTTCATGTAGATATTAAATAAAAGGGGAGAGAGGACCGACCCCTGAGGGACCCCACAAGTGGCGCCCTTGGGCGATCCTCGCCCTCCTCCTGCCAACACCGATTGCGACTGCCCCACAGGGTAGGAGGAGAGCCATCGAAAAACAGTGCCCCCCACCCCCAACCCCCGGAGGCGCCGCAAGGATACCATGGTCGATGGTATCGAAAGCCGCTGAGAGGTCTAATAGGACCAGGATAGAGGAAAAACCCCTGTCCCAGGCCCTCCAGAGATCATCCATCAGTGCGACCAATGCCATCTCCATGCTGAAACCAGGCTGGAAACCCGATTGGCATGGATCCAGGTAGTCCGCTTCATCCAGGAAGAGCGGAAACTGCTGAGCCACCACACTCTCAGCAACCTTCACCAAAAAGCGAAAGGACTGGACGAAAGGACTGGACGAAAGTTGTCTAACACGGTCGGATCCAGGGCAGGCTTCTTCAGGAGGGGTCTCACCACCGCCTCCTTCAAGGCGGAAGGAAAAACACCCTCCCTTAACGAAGCGTTGACAACTGCCCGGATCCAACCGCAGGTGACCTCCCTGGCGGTATAAGCCAACCAGGAAGGGCACCGGTCCAACAAACATGTGGTGGAACTCAGGCGCCGCATAATCCCATCCACTTCATCCTCGGAAACAGGATCGAACTCATCCCAGAACACACTGGCCAGACTACCTGTATCCCGTTCCTTAGACCACTGCAAATCAGAGGACAACCCGCTCCAGATTCCAGCGATCTTATCCGACAGATATTGACCAAACTCCTCAGCCCTACCCCACAATGGGTCCGCCCCCTCCTCCGGATGAAGGAGAGAGCGTGTAACCCAGAACAGGGTGGCTGGGCAGTTATCTATGGACGCTATGAGGGCGGAGAGATAAGACCTTCTCGCCACTCTCATAGCTTCCAGGTAAGTCCTAATGTGGGCTCTTAGCTGGGTTCGATCGGCCTGGGAGCGGGTGGCCCTCCACCTGCTCTCTAAGCCCCTCCAACGGCATTTCATCTCCTGGAGCTCCTCCGAGTACCAAGGAGCCATCCGGGATCCGCGGTGTGTGAGGGGTTGCATGGGGACAACCCTGTCGAGGGTCTCTGACGTGGCCCACTGCCAAGCGGCTGCCAGATCCTTGGCAGAGCTGTGGGCAAGGGAAGAGGGAAGAGGCCCCAGTTCCACCTGGAACCGTTCAGGGTCCATAAGGCGCCTGGGGCGGAACCATCTAAGCAGATCCTTATCCCAGCAGTGGGGGGCAGCTTGTTGGAAGACCAGCTGCAGGAGATAGTGATCAGACCATGGAACGGGCAAAGCCGTAAAAATGGCTTGCCCTCTGTCACTACGCCACCACTCAGAGACAAAAACTAGGTCAAGAGTGTTCCCCCCCTCATGAGTGGGGCCATAAATTAATTGGATCAGGCCCATGGCTTCCATAGAAGTCATGAATTCCTGGGCCAATCCCGATGCGCCCAGGAAGGCAAGTTAAAGTCCCCCAGGACTATAAGGCCCGGGAACTCCACCGCCACTCCTGAGAGGACGTCAAGAAGCCCAGGCAGGGCCGCTGTCACACAGCTGGGTGAAAGGTACGCGAGCAGCAAGCCCACCTGACCATTAGGCCCCCACTTCAGGAGAAGGGTCTCACTTCTGCCTTTCTCTGGGATAGTGACCTCCCTTGGAAACAAGGTCTCCCTAATAACCACAGCCACCCCACCACCCCTTCCCTGGGCCCGCGACCGATGCACAACCCGGAAACCTGGAGGGCATAGTTCAACCAGAGGGACACCACCCTCTGGGCCCAACCAGGTCTCGGTTAGATATGTAGATGACACTTTCGTAATTTGGCCGCACGGGAAAGAAAAACTGGACAACTTCCTCACACATCTCAACAGCCTTCATCCCAAAATACAATTTATCATGGAAATAGAAGCCAACAACCAACTTCCCTTCCTGGACATCCTAATCTACAAAAAACCCAATGGCCTCCTAGGACACACCATCTACCGGAAGAAAACACACACCAACCACTACTTAAATGCACAATCCCATCACCATGCTGCACAGATCAACTCCTTAGCCAAGACCCTCATCTCCAGAACCAAACACCTAGCCAACAAAGACCACCTGAGAACAGAATTACACACCCTCACTAACGTATTAATTTCCAATGGATTCCAAAGAAACAGAATTACTAACCTAATCCTAAGGGAGACACCCCCCAAAACCTGAAACACAGAACAGGACAATGGCATTACCCTCCTCCCCTACATCAAAGCACCACAGATAAAATCAGCAAAATTCTCCACAAACACAATATCAGAACAGCCTTTGGCACTGACCAAAAAATAGCCAAAATCTTAAGAAACCCCAAAGATAAGATCCAGCTAGAAAAGCAAGGAGTTTATGAAATACCATGCAAAATTTGCCCAGCCACATACATTGGACAAACCAACAGGAGAATAAATGCTCGCATCACAGAACACAAGAACGCAGTCAAAAAAGAAGAAAAAACTCCCCCCCTTTTCCAGCACCTTAAAGCCACAGGACATGAAATTGATTTTGAGGGATCCGAACTTATCTCCAATACTGAACACTTCAACAAGAGAATTATTAGGGAAGCCATCAAAATAGAGAAACACCCCCATAACATGAATAAACAGGATGATACCTCCTGCCTACCAGACATCTGGAAACTAGCCCTAATCAACAAATGAGTCCCAGCCACGAAAACTAACTCTGGACCAAAACAATACATAACACCACCACCAATCTCCCTCACCAGACTCAAACCCAAACCCATCCCATAGACGAAAGACAACCACCATCCAGAAACCAGACCACGGCTGCATCACCAGCTGCTACACCCCCCTCCGACCCCCCAAACTAAGCAAATTGACACACGCTATGAACACATATCCAGACCTCAAACTCAGAACCAAACCAAAGCTCGGAACGTTACATCACAGCCATCCGCTCAGGGTATTATATCACGGAACTCAGGAGGTTACAATACAAAACCTCAGGAGGTTACAACACAACCAATGACCCAGGAGATTACAGCACAAGACCCAGGATGTCACAACAATAGAACTCAGAAGGTCATCACACAGCCCATTACCCAGGTCATTATGAGGCTGATAGACATGCAGCCAGTACTTCAGCCACACAAGTTCTTACGAAAAAGCCAACCAATCGGCAAACATCAACTCCATCAACCAATCAAGAAGTAACAACACAGCCAACCAGTCCACTTACAACAGAGCCAGCACTCCACACTTCCCCACCAGTACTTATAGACAGACAGCAGCTCTGATCACGCTTTGCTCGCACAAGCACGAAGCCAAAAGTACCAGCCTGAAGATGGCGAGTGGAACCTCATCTAAATGTTGCCAAGATACTCTCAATCTTACATGGGAAAAGACCCAAACATGCCAAGACCTGAATACCTTTACCTGTGAAAATCTATGAAAACACACACACACCCACCCACACACACACACCAGGTTTCTTGAAGAAATTTAGCTTCAATCTCCTATTATTTCTAGTTATTCCTAACATGTAGTTGTATACTTCTCTTGCCCTATCCGCTTCAAAATTTATGCCAGTGTTTTTCAATCAGGGCAACTTCCAGGTTTGTAGAAGATTCAGTTACTACAACTGCTCTAATAAAAGCTGTAACTATAGATTTTGATCTGCACAGCATTTCTTTCTTAGAGTTATTTTGCCAATAGGGCTAATATCCATTGTGCAAATCTGAATGTGCTACATTTCCCATCTTTCTCTCAACTTTTTTCCTTCTGATTGAAAAGCTTGCTCATGCTTGGTTCTCTGATGTTAAGTGAAGGATATTCCCTCATGGACTCCTTCCCCAGGGTATTTCCCCCCAAGACAGCTTCAACCACAACAATGCAAGAGCACACAACAGATACAAACTCAATGTTAACCGCTCCAAACTTGATTGCAGAAAGTACGACTTCAGCAATAGAGTGGTCAATGCCTGGAATGCGCTACCTGACTCTGTAGTTACATCCTCAAACCCCCACTCCTTTAACCTCAAACTATCCACTATTGACCTCACCCCATTCCTAAGAGGTCTGTAATGCATAATTACAGCATCATGATTACCATCCCTGTCCTATTGTCCCCATTTAATCATACCTATTTTCTGTATTCTTACTCATGTTTATACTTATACCTATTATTTTGTAAGCAATTGACAAATCAAAAAAATAAATACAAATAAAAATAAAAATAAATGAAATATTTTCATGAGAATTGGGGAAAGGGAGAGTTGTCTCAGATGTTTTTACAAAGTTTCTCAGCCTAATTTCCTTTGTTCATTCATTGGCTAGATAGCAGATCTGTCCTCTGTTGATAATATGGTCCAATTTATTTAGCATTTATTTAGCCATTTATTATAGCCTTAGTCCAATTGTATGTATTAATTAACTGTTAGTCACATATTAAAATATTATTCAGCACAAGGAAGTAAGAAAGAAATTATCAGGGTTCTGGCATTGGAATTAAGACAATTTGCCAACTTGCCATGGCCAACTTGGTGTAGGACAACTTGACACAGCCAAACAGGACAACTCACTGTAAGACAAGAACTAATATTAAAGAACTGGTGGAATAGAATCACTAAAGAAAGGATGCAAAAGGAAGGACAGAATGAAATGTGAATGGAAAAAAATAAAATATTTTTTAAAATTTATTTTAAATAATTAAATAGGATTGTTCAAATTGTCTCATAGCAAGTTGTCCTGTGGCCATGGCAAGTTGTCCTGTGGTAAGTTGACTGTGGAGAGTTGACAATGGTGAGTTGTCTGTGATGAGTTGGCCACAGTGACTTGGTTGTGGCATTCCACCTGGCATTAGTGTGCATAGAGTTGAAATGTTTTTACAGGCAGAGATAACAATACTTTGAAATAAACTATCTGCCTTCCTGCTCAGGAATCTCTGGTCCCTAGAGTGATGTATGAGAGTCTGGTACCAAGTTGCAAAGGAATGATTTTACAAATAAGATAGATAAGATGGAGGAGGTCTTGACCTACTCTGACACTACCTTGTAACAATGCTCACTGAAGTTGTGTGCATGATGTTTCCTCTAATGATTTGTCAATAAGATAACATGCTTCTATGATTTGTTCATGACAATATATTTTTTAAAAAAATTTATAAAAGGAGGCCTGCTTCAAGCTGGGCTGTGTCCATTTGGAACTTGCTTCTTATTTGCAAATAAAAGTTCTTTTTCCTACCCACCTATCTGTTATCATTAATTTGGGCTAGCCTCCCAGATTAAAGGATCAGTCCTTTTTAGGACAACATGGTCATTCAAGGGCAAGTCTTTATTCATTAAACAATCCCTGTTGCAGTCCCTAAACTATAAACTTTGGACTTGACCCTGTATCCCGAGACAACACCAACTTGAACTGGTCATGGAGAAAGGAGGAGAAATTAAAAGTATTCTAGTTTGTAGTAATTCACTCTCAGTCCCTTAAATAGGGGGCTGCAGTGACTCACGTGGTAAGATGCTGGGCATGTGCACCGCTGAGATCAGCAGCTCGGCGGTTTGATTCCCTTGAGCAAATAAACCACACAGTGACAAGAAAGGCATCCCGCAGGTAAAGATAACACTGCCTGAAAAAATTCCTTTCATGAAGGTAGCCAGCGACCTCAGTGATCCCTGGCTAACACGTGCCATACACTAAATAAATAATTAAAGTCCTTTAAATTCAAAGAATTCCATGTTTCACCACTGTGAAATGAATAGAACCAAGGCAGTCATAACCTTGCTCCCATCCCAGCTCTGTCAAAAGTTATCAACAATTGTGATGAATGATATCTTGATGTTATGTTCCAGAATAAAATTCAACTGAAAAAAGGTTCCAATAATCTGGTTTATCAAATTCCTCTGAGACTGCACCAATTAACTTTTAATTACTTTCTTAAAAAGGAAAGGTTGGAAAAGTGGTTTAAAAATATCTATAATTGTCAGATCCAGTGGTGGATTGAGAAGCAGGTGCTCCCCTGCCTGCTTCAAGCCAGACAAAACTATCACCACCCACAATATCACATTGAGGATGCCAAATGTTTGCTTTATTGCTGAATGTTGGCATCTGACCACATAGTATATCATTTGGAATCTTTTCAGGTTTTGTTTTGGTTCAATACCATAAAGATATCTAGCAGTTTTACCTAAAGCCTAAATTTTATGATTCAAGCATAGTAGAAATAAAGATCATATAGCTATGTAATGCAAAATATCATCAGAGGAAAAAATCAGAGAAAATACTCCAGAACTTTTTATAGATAAGATCTGCAGAAATGTTGAGTGACAGAAAGTTTAAATGTTCATCAGATTCTCACTTGCTAAGTTAGCAGCTGTAAATTTTAAAATATCATCATCCTAATAAATAAAGAAAAAGAAAGAAAAAGAATTGTAGGTGTCCATAAAGGCCGTGAGAGTTGTAGGCATCCAAGCACTCTAATTCTCCTCACTGCACTGTCCCACTCATTTCAAACAAAAAAAGGAGAAAAATCGGAGAACTTCCAGTTTGGGACTCTTTGGAGACAGACCGAAATCCGCGACTGTTTGCAGTTTCAATCTGTGCTCACCACCGGAGTGCCCCGAGCCGGCTGGCTTCGGGGCTAAGCCACCCCATAGAGGTGGTGAAGAGGGGGGGAGACTGCTAGTAGGGTTGAGGAGAGCCACATCTCTCCTTCCCAGCTGGCTTTTACTCCCTTTCCCAAAGGCGGCTGCAGTGGTGGTCAGAAATGGCCACCTCAAAGAAGAACCCGACCAGACAAGATCATGCAGGACGAAGTTGGAAAGAGAAAGTTTGACTGACCGGGTTGAACAGAGAAAACACCCATTTAAGGTACCTGGAATTTGAGAAACAAAGAATAATACTATCCTTTAAAAAAGACCTTTTAAAGCGGCAAAAGGAATGTGAAAGGAAAAAATTGTTTTTCTTCCTCTTTAAAATTGACAGTTTTAATAGATCTTAAATGTTAAGAAGAAGAGATTTGAATAAGAATTGATATTAATCCTCTTTTATATCAGTAGGCTATTCTTAGCTAAAAATAAAGTGTCGAAGGGATAAAGATTCCTGAATAATCAAAAAGCCTTTTAAAAAGAGAGAAAGAAACCAGAGGTGGAAAACAAAAAGACGGTGGGATCTGGAAAAATGGAGGATACCACGTGGAGCTAAAAAGTATTGAGAGTGGAACTTTAACAAGACGTGAAAAGGATACATCCTAGCTGCAATCCTGTTATACGATAACAAAGCCCCTCGAAAGAGAAAGCGAGAAAAGAAGCAAGAAACAACCATAGACTATTGTATGATTCCTGGAATTTTGA